>CM031917.1:6375683-6725081 GCA_018703695.1 Prunus fruticosa
GATGACATAAATAGAAGTGAAATGCACCTTCCCCCTCCATTCCCCTTCCAAACTTTGACAAAAAAATAAGGGAAGGGAAAACAATTCATTCAGAGGCTTAGAAGCAGCATTATCTATATTAATTAGATTTTGATTCACATGACGAGGGAAATGAAGCATGGTGAGAAAACTTTGAAGTCAGCTGCGCTTATGTACAATAGGATCTTTCAGGTGGGGCTATTAAGGTAATTATCTGAGAAGCTTGTTCTTGCACAAGAAAACAGCCATTGATTATGAAATACTTCATTAGCTGAAAGGTAAATCTTATAGTTAGGAAATGATGCTTATGACCGTACCTTCATTTTTGTTTTATAACTGTTACGGAAAGAGTACAAAAATCTGATAGAATACTCATCATGTTCTATTACCAAATCAGAATTATTTGCAAAGCACAAGGAGTTATACTTAGTAGCTGAATCGCCTGACCGGCAAGCAACTCATGCTGCACATGTAAGTAGGCAGGTGGATTCTTGCTGTTTATATTTTTTCTACAAAAACAAAATCTACAAATTAAAGAAAAACCCAACAAGTTTTCAAAGCAGGAAACAGAATAGTGCAGAAAACAGGACTCGCTGGATAATTGATTTAAGTAATTTTAGATTCTAAAGCAACCTACAGAGAAAACTAGGTTATACTGAGTTTTTTTTATTATTTTTAAATCTTGTTTTCTTCTCTATTAAGCCAATAATTCTGAATGGCAAGTTCAACAAAATCTCAAAAAGGCAACAGTTTAGGTTCAGTCACAAGTTTTATGCTGTCTGGTTTAGTGATGGAGAGAAAAGTTACTAATGTAGCTTAGTACTAACCAGTATCCTGGAAGTCTCTTTCTTGATTGTGACTTGAAACTTCCTTCCATGGGAGCGCGCTGTCTTGGTAAGCTTACCATTGAAGGCCTCTCCCTGGTAAATCATCAAAAGCTTCTGCTTCAGCAGCTCTATTTGCTCCTCAACTCTACCACATTTCTGCCAAGTTCACATATATGGTGAGAACCAAATTCCAAAACCTGAAAATTCTTATTATGGTCAGAAAGAGTGACCCTACTTGGGTTTTGGACACAAAAGCTAAGTTTTGGGTGGGTAGCCCTAAACCATTCTATATCATGCGCAAGCTTCTGCAATAATTTTTTTGCCAACAGGGAGGAGAGGAAAGAGAGAGCATAAGCCCACAAGTGTTCTCCAAAACTGCACAAACTCAAACCCTTGGCATTTGAGGTTAATATCCACAGAGGAGGGTGGAGTGATTGATAGTGAAGACATCACCACAATTGCCAATTAATTGAAAAAACATTAGCACTTGTTAGGAACTGAGGGTGGGTCTAAAGTCATGAGGATCATACAGGCCTGCTACAAAAATAGGCATTTGTTGATGAGATATCCATATGCCTCTTTTAGAAAAGGATATCAAGCCTTGGAAATGAGAGCTAAGCTTCTATATTTACCTTGTACAAGTCAATTAGTACATTGTCTAGGGATTCTTGTGCCTGCTTAGAGCAGCGATCCCTGAACGACTTTATTGCTTCAATTGCTTCTTCTGCTCTATCTTGCTGCTTCATGACTACAGCCATGTCTTTGAGGGCACTATCCACCCTATCTCCAGCGTTTATCGCCTTCCAGAACAAAACTATAGCTGCTTCTGGATCCTTCTGAACTAACTGCATTTGCCCAAAGAACATATGAACAGAACAATATTAGCTAAATAGTATACCGTTTGACAGTTGCTTACCAAACTCAGATCAATCCACAATCAAACATAAAAACGGCACCAATATTTACTCTGAGAGACTCCAAGAGAACACAACAAGACAATAGCACCGCATGCTTCAACGCCATTTAGAATTGATGAAAAATCTCCAATAATAATAACCAATAAGAAAAATAACTTTCAACATATTCCTCTGCGGATTGGAATTTCAGTTCTAATGCCATTTCTACAAACAGGCCAGAAGAGCAAGCATTTCCAAACTTTCTTCCTAGCATTTGCCATTTGGAGCAAAATGAATTTGAAACCATTAAAACTAAAAACAGAGAAAAAACAATATAGTTATATATTGCAAACACTTGTTATGAAATCAAGGGGCCCATATCACTCTAATAGTACGCTAAGGTCATGACTCATGAGTCCATAACAACCCAACCCCCATTAGTTATTCTCACAGAAAACAGGACTAGTATAACTTAATAGGGAAAGTTAAATTCCAAATAGGAAAGTCCAAGTTTAATACTTTTCATTATAAAACTTTCTCAAACTCAACCCTTTTTTGTTTTTGGACTGAATCCTCAAAACCTTAACTTCAAAGGGCCCATTAATGAAAATTAAAAGCTTCCCTAATTTCCCACGCAATCATCTCTATCTAAGGCATCACTAAATTGAGATGAAACTGAAAGTTCATCAATTGACCAAACCCAAAATCCAAAATTTATAAACATAATGAACAATTACAGAGCAATTAAATAAATACCCATAATCTAATCTAACGTCTCATTTCAACCCAAACACAAGTATATGATATGAGGTGTAAGAAAAGACCTGAACGTGCTTGGCTCTGACGTAAGGGCTGTCACCAGGAGGCAGCTTATGAAGAACATGGTAAGGAAGATCATCCTGCTGCACTTGCACCTGATCGGCCCTCTCTCCTTTTCTCGGGCTCGTCATCGTCTTCTTCCTAATGTCAGCTTCTGAAAACTCCAGACTGTATACTCAAGAGAATTACAGATTTGAAGAGGCGATCTGGAGCTAAATGCAGAGGATAATTTATAAATTTTCGAAGAGCTTCTTTCGTCTTCGTATTTTTGTACGAAATATGAAACGAGATGGGAAGGAAAGAACCTGGATGCAATCGGGTCCAGATGCTTGGTAGAGATGGACGGGGACATGTCCGCTTGCCACGTATGAGTTTTGGAAACGCGCAATTGGCGTAAAGCGAACAAGGAGGGCGAATAAGGGGACGTGACTCTTCATGTCTTCGTGAGGCCCTTTTTTTTTTTTTTTTTTTTTTGGGTCGAACATGCATTGGTGAGACTTGTGTACACATTCGAGCCTCTTCAAATGGCAGGCCTACGAATATCTCCTTTCTATATAACGATAAAAGACACCTGCATGTTTGGATGGTTCTCAATGAAATTACCTGTAAGATGATTAAGAAAATGCTTAGAGGGAGATGAATAAGCCAGTTTAAAATTATAATCAATAAATAAAAAATAAACTTCAATAGAAAAATTGATATAATTTATCAATTCTGAAATGTGCGTGAGCATAAAATAAAGGAACACGTAGAATTATTTTACGTGGTAAAACCTCATCTCTGGGGAAAATCTATAGGACTCCTTAGTCAACATAAATCCACTATAGAATGATGATTACAAGAAGTACTCATGCACTTATCCTAAACACATTCTAGATAATGTTTACAGACTTCTTCGTAACTCAACTTCTGTCACGGAATACGATCTTTCGACACTCCTTATGTTGAACGCAATACCTGGTTACAATTGCTTCAAGCTCGCAAGAGGAAAACCGCCACCACGATCTTGGTGCCCTCAACCATATGAGTCACCGAACATGCAAATGAATGAAATATGAATGATGAAAGTATTTGATAAATCACCAAGTAAACATGGAACACTTGATGACTTATCTCTAAGATATGCAGAGCAGCTTTTGTTAGGAAATTTAGATGCTCAACCAAAATGTCTAAAAGCGATAATTGAAACAATCATCCTATCTTTATACAGACCTATTCTCCTATTTCCAAGAGAATTGCATAAAGTCAAGATATCAAATCTTACCTAATCACATTTGATTCTCTATACAATTTCGTCAACTTATGCATTCTTTAAAATAACTTCCAATCCATCAATTGTTATACAAGGAAACAATACATACAAAGATGAAACAATTAAACCAAATAGAATGTGCTCTCCAATTCAAAGATGAAAAAGGATATTTTAACTTAAACCAAAATAACGTCCAACTAGGAAAGTAATCTCAAGAGATAAAATATAATCCTATTAAAAATAGGACTAACATAAAAGCACTTGAGTGAAAATAACTCTAACTAAGAATCTTATAATGAATGCATGATTATGTCATAATTTACCTTAAATCAGTTTCCTCATATTGATAAAGTCACACTTTGAAAATCCGGGATTGAATGTGTTACGCCAAAGCTTCCAGGTAAAACATATTCGCACACTAATTGCCGACCTATGCTAGAGTCTAAGAAATGCTAATACAATTTTCATACTAATACTTAATTTGAACCCAGGGTATCAATTTTATTAATTTACACCATTACGTTTGCAATATCGTCTAATTTCATCATTTTATTAAGTTGATTGTGTGATCAATCGTTAAATGCTAACATGTCTACTGTGGGACCCACCTACTAACCAACTAGTTCCTAAATTTTTTTATATAAAATGATAAAATAACATAAATTTAAAAATAAAAATAAAACTTAAAAATCTCAACCCCTCCCTAGGCAAACTAACCCAATGCCCCCCTATTCAACCCCTTCTTGCCCCACACCAACCCCATCCCCCATCCATTTGTCTCTAGTGTCAGCTCGGCGGCAGAACACCAAAACCCAAATCTAGTAAGCTAAAAAAAGAACGAAGATTTTTTGAGAGTAACAAAGCAACACACAATTCAAATTTCAGATTTCATAAGCGAAATAAATAATAAGTAAAGGAAGGAAGATTTTTTTAGAGTAATAAAGCAAACATCAATGGAAAATCAAAGCAGCATGATTAGCCTATGACTGGGACGAAGCGGCTACAGAACTAGAAAAACAGAGAAGCTTGATTTCAACTTGTGTCGACTCGTGGTCTGAATATGTTAGCTACAGCGGCGCCCCCACCCTTTCCCCACCAGATCACCCTCCCTCTCTTCATCCCTCTCTCTCTCTCTCTCTCTCTCCCTCCCCTAGCTCTTGCAATTTTGTTATAAACTTCTTTTTTACTTTTTATTTTTTGTCAAATCCATGTATTGACATAGTTATGGATTTGAATTTTTGTGAATATGAGAATGTGATAATGATTGAGACAAAGGCGGAACCAAATAATTTTCAACGGGTGAGCTAATTAAATTATTAGCTTAAAATTTAATAATCATTTTTTTTTGGTACTCACAAATTCTAAAGTTTTTCTAGAAATAAAAGGATTCATTAAATCATATCTACCACACTAATTTATAGTTCCACCCAATAATTTTCAATAAGCTTTAACATAAAATAAGTATATATTAAATGAACACAAAAAAGCTTCACAAATGCAAATTGCAAAAATATAAACATTTAAGTTTCGCATATATATTAGTTGTAAGCATAAAAACAATGAATTTAGAGCCATATTAGCAGAAGAGTGAATTTCACTTAGAAAATTGCTTCTCTTTTTGAGACAAATCAATGAAAAATATTAAAATTGAGGAGTTAGAGTTGAGGACTAGCGTTGATGTGGGACAATTTTTGACAGTGGCCACAACATGGAAGACCTTTAACTATATGCACTGGCATTGGTTGTGTATTGTTATATATGTATTTAGGTTAACATTATGGGTTGTATAAGCAACAAAAATAATACTAGGATGTATAGTTTTTTTTTTTGGTTTTTCCCCCAAAACCTTCCCTGGGCTACAGCCCACCGGAGCCCATCTATGTGGTTCCGCCTGTGGATTAAGATTATAATTGGAGCTTTTTTGAACAGATGGATTTGCCTTTCTATGTGGTGTTAACCCTTGGTGAATGATTAAGAATTTTCATTTAGATATGAACTTATTTTATCATGATATGATTATTTTTTTAAATCTCTTTGCTATTTGTTACCTTGATTATTTGAGGGGATTCTTAAACCTTATTGATATGAATTAGTTAAAGAATAAGTTTAGCTTTAATTCACACTACACCTACCATAAATTTTTAGCATACGAGCAACCTATGCAAGAGCATATCATTTTCATTGCTTAACGACCAAATTGAAATTTTATATAAAATTCAATAACCAAGAGAGTACTTAACACAACCACTTAACCGAAACTAAATGCATTTCTATAAATTGTAAACTTTGAGTAAAACAGTAACCAATTTGAAATTTCCTATAAAATTCAGTGATCAATTTGAAATTTTCTATAAAATTCATAGACCAAAAATATATTTAAGAAAGAAAGACACATTTTAGAATATGCATTTGTGCCTGATATAAGGAAGCTTGACAGGGGCTATCGGAAATACCCATACAAAACCGGACAACCTTACTCAATACTGATTATATTGGCCATCAAATTCAATCAAAAGTCAAACCGAAACTGGGAGGAATCAATTACTGTTTTACCCTCTCATAAGTCATATCTAATTGAAAAACCATCCATGCCCATATAGACCATACCCTTCATCCATCATTTACAAAACAGATCATATCAGATAGACGTATAACACTTCCAACAATTGGCATACAAGATGCCTTCTAGTGGTAACCAACGGGAGCTGGTGCCTCTCTCAATTCCTTGCCCTGAAAATGAATATCCTGCATACACAAAGGCAGACAGAATCCGGAAATCCAGAATTAATAAGACGAGCCTTGAGATAATGTAAAGAACACGTGAACATGGTTGTCTGGTTATAGGAAAACAGGCTAAAACAGACACGGGTGCTCATTATGGGCTTCACAAAATGAATTAGAATCGTGAAAGCTTCCACAGAAAACAGAGCTCAACACATCTAAAGAAGTGACAAAATCGTAAAACCAATGAAAGGCATGATAATGGAAAAGGTGTTTAATACTCACAGATGCAAAATGGTTGACATCTCGATGATGAGCTTCGTCGGCACGAATCACAGTAATAACATCCTTCAGTGTAGAATCTTTGGGAAGCCTCCAGTAGTCAATTGCGATTGCAGGAGCCGGTACATTTTCAATCTTGCCACTATCGATATCCTTCAAATACTCTGTATAAGAGTGTATAGCCTCCTCCTCCAGATACCCAACAACCCTATGTGCCAGTTTGGGGGAAAGCACATAAAGAACAAAGAAGGCATTGAAGAACACTCCCTGCACAGCGAGAACCAGTAGTCTCTCGTACCACGCGGGCTTCACAAGTTCCACCATTGTCATGAGGTGCATCCTCTCATTCTCTGCCTCTTCGAGTAAAGCCTTGATCCAACCACCACTCTGCTGGAACTTGCGGAGAGACCTTAAGTGCAGTAGCATTCCTCCCACCATACCAGGTACAGCTGCCACAGTTTCCAGCATCATTGCACGGCACCCATACCTCCTCTGAAACATACGTTTCACTAGTTCAGAACTTCAGATCATATTGGAAAGAAAAGGAAAAAAAAAAAGGCTTTGACCATGACTTTTAACTAGTATGATTATGAACAATAACTTTGGAAGCTTCTACACAGATTACAACTCCTGACAACGAAGAGGCATCTAAACTAAATTGCAGTTATGGTATTTGCAAATGTTCACACAAAAATCAACAAACTTGACATGCATTTACAATAAAAAGTGGTTCAATTTTTCGCCTTGAAACCCAGGAAGTTATAGAGCTAACTACATTTCCCCTGATTATCTGTTTATGGAGAGATTCCTTTAATGGAATGTAGATAAACTAATTAAAGAATACCAGCTATGCATTAACTCTGTGACCATATAAGCAATAACAAACAGTCTGATCAACAAGGCTGTTTTCTCTTCACACCAATGTTCTCAGTAAAATACAGTAGTAAACAAAAAAGAGAGGAAAACAATGATAACATGAACCAAAAATATTCTACGATTGACATGTTCTGCTTCTTGTGTCAATTAGTATTTGCTTAACATGAAAAAGATTAAAAATAAGCAAAAAGTAACAAAAACCTGAAAGAAAACATCAGTTGGAATCCGAAGAAGCTTGACCGTCCTATACGCAACTCTGTCCAGAAACGTCTTCGGCACATGATGCTTGCTCAGATCAATCGACAAGTCTGGCTTATAAGTCTCCCATGGCTACATGAATTAAACAAAATTCAAGATCTGCTAATTCATATATAGAAACAAAATTTAAAATTTAAAAAATATATCAATATAATTCTGACTAGTGCTTCTAACCATGAAGCAATTCCAAGGCCACTCACTCCCGTCCTCCCTTGTGATCTTCGACCTCTGAATCCCCCAGTAATTCGAAACGACAACGCTATCACTTCCTTTCTTGGCGTCGTCGGAGACCGAGCTCTGGCTCTCCTTCTGCTCCTTCTCCCCCAGCGACGCCGTTTCAGCAGACTGCGGCACCGTGCTCATCATCCTCCTCCAGTAAAACCCGCCCAAAACGTCACCGTTCGGGCGATTCAGAAATTCGGCGCCGTCCAACGGCCTGACGGCCACCGCCGTGGAAATGTAGCGGTTGCAGTTCCGGCCGCGGAGCAGGCCGCCGACAACCGACCTCACCGCGATCCGGTTCATCTTCTACGGTGCGAGAGGGTTTTAGAGATCGTTAATTTGGGGTTTTTTTTTGTAATAAATCGGTTGCTTAGTTGATTTTGTGTGGCTTTTGAGTCTTCAGGGACAAGCAGTAGGGACATATATATGGCAAAGGAGTAGAAGTTACTGGAAAGGGTTTTGATCTCCTGTTTCGCGGGAAGATCAAATGATTTTACGCCGTTTGCTTGGAGAGCAAGTTCGGCATTTATTTCTTCTATCACGTGAATCTCGTTGGACAATGGCGGTTGTGTTGTGTGTGTGTGTGTGGGTGGGATTAGTAATTCTCTGCGCTCGGCGCTACAATTCTTCACCTTTCTCCTAGGAAATTTATTTACTGTTCACATGTGTGCAGAAAAGTCAATGGTAAAATCACTGTCTTGACCAGCAGCAAAACTTGAGTTGAACGGGATTGTAAGTGAAAAAAATTTCACGTAAATGACATATTGTGCTCGATAGAATAACAAAACAGTTATATTTTCGTTCCAACTTCCACGCAAGTGTTTTCCATTGACCAGAGTCAGCAGACCCTGTGTGTAATTTTCTATGTGGAATTACGGAATTACACTTCGCTGGATTCGAAGCACATGGGAGATTTGTCATGGGCATTGCTGGGTTGTTCGGACAATTGCGTGGCTCCATCTATTTTGGACACCCGCTTCCTTTTGTATAAATATTTTATGTGGCATTACGGAACTGCCCTTTTCTGGATTCCAAATACGTGGGATTTTGTCATGGTCAGTGTACACTGCTGGGGTGGTTCGGACAATTACGTGGCTCCAATTATTTTGGACACCCGCACTTACGTCGCTGCTACTTTTTAGTGACACGTGTACGACGGTTCGAAGTAGCACCGGCAGACTTTTATATTTCAAAATTCGTCATTGAAAATTCTGTAAAGGCATCTGTGGGGCAGGAACCATGTACCAGTTTTCTAATTACAATTAAAAAAGGAAAACACATGGCATGCACTCTAATTAATCCACGTTTTGTCGAAAGGTGAAGATGCTTCCATATTATAATTTAATTTAATTATCAAATTTACTTGCTTCCCTAGGAGGTAGAAATTATCAAGCATATACAATTGGGCATGCTCCAATGGAAATGACAAGCAAAAGCAATTACATTTGTCAATTAGATTATTATTTGTTTGCACTTTTTCAAGTCAAGTCAGGTGTGCACCAGTTGAACTTTCCCATCCAAAATGTTGTGCGAGGCAAAATATATGCATCTGAGTTAGGCTAATTGATTAATTTAGTGTACACTGGTATATTAAAAAAAGAGGCTAACTCATCCTGATTATAAAAATATGCCACTATATCCAATCAAAACGAAATTAAGAAGATAGAAAACATGCTGTTTACAATCTTATTAGATGTGTCTAAAAAAAATGTGTTTATATAAATCATTTATAATCTTTACGAATATACAAGAGAGAATTTATTAGATCATAAAGAAAGAAAAAAAAACTCTTTTAATTCTTCACGTACATACAAGATGACTTTTAGTGATAACCAAGGGGAGCTGGTGCTTCTCTCAACTCCTTCCCCTGAAAATGAATATCCTGCAAAACAAACACACAAAACAGATGAAAAACCCAAATTGATAAGACACACCACCTTAAGATAAGATAAATTTGAGACAAACAATGCAAACATGGTTTTCTGGTTGTAGAAAACAGGATCAAAGGAAGAAGTAACAAAAATGGTAAAGATCATGGAAAGGCAATTTATAATGCTCACAGATGCAAAATGGTTGACGTCGCGATGGTGAGCTTCATCGGCGCGAATCACAGTGATAACATCGTGAAGTGTGGCATCCTTAGGCAGCCTCCAGTAGTCAATTGCGATTGCAGGAGCCTTCACATTTTCAATGTTGCCATTTTCAATATCCTTCAAGTACTCTGTGTACGACTGCACAGCTTCCTCCTCCAGATACCCAACAACCCTATGAGCCAGTTTGGGGGAAAGCGCATAAAGCACAAAGAAAACATTGAAGAACACTCCCTGAACGGCGAGAACCAGAAGCCTCTCGTGCCACGCGGGCTTCACAAGTTCCACCACCGTCATGAGGTGCATCCTCTCATTCTCTGCCTCTTCAAGTAAGGCTTTGATCCAGCCACCGCTGTGCTCGAATTTACGGAGAGACTTCAAATGCAGCATCATGCCTCCCACCATTCCGGGAACAGCTGCCACAGTTTCCAGCATCATTGCATGGCACCCATGCCGCTTCTGCAACATGAATAATGTTCAGTTTATAATTTCCTCCAACCAAGTCAAATTTTTATGTTCCCCTGTTATAATTTACTAAGAACAAGCATCGGAATTCCGAAATTCACAAGCATTTTTACAATGATTCAAGCTTGTAACAGAGTCATAACATAAAATCAAAACAAAAGGGGAAAAAAGAAGAAGTGAGTGAGAAGGTAACAAATCAAAACCTGAAAGTAAAGATCCGAAAGAACTCGAAGAGACTTGACAGTCCTGAACGCCATTTTGTCCAGAAACGTCTTCGGCACATGGTGCTTGCTCAGATCAATCGACAAGTCCGCTTCATAAGTCTCCCATGGCTGCACTCAAAATTCAAAATTCAAAATTCCATAATAAATAATTTCAATAATTCATAGTAGTCTAATCAGTCCTCCTCCTGACCTTGAAGCAATTCCATGGCCACTCAGTCCCGTCCTCCCTTTTAATCTTGGGCCTCTGAATCCCCCAGTAATTGGAAACGACAACGCTACCATTGTCGTTCGAGCTCTCCTTCTTCTGTTCCTTCTCCGCCAACGGCGTCGTTTCGCCAGTCGACCCCGTGCTCATCATCATCCTAGTCCTCCACTGAAACGCACCCAAAACGCCGTCGCTCCTCCGTCTCAGAAACTCCGAGCTCTCCAACGGCCTCACCGCCACAGCCGTCGAAATGTAGCGATTGAAGTTCCGGCCATTGGCGAGACCTCCGATCACCGACTTCAACACGATCCTGTTCATCTTCTTCGCTCAAATTTGGGTTTTTGCTTGTAGAAAATCGATTGTTTTTCTTTTGTCGTGGTGAAGCTGAAGCGGGATTGAGCATTTTATATGGTGATTGATTTGGCTGGAAAGTTTGAAATTCAACGGTAAAATTTTGACAGTTGACGATCTTGACTTTGCCATCTCTCTTCGTTTTGTCTAGATTCCAAGTCTTTGGGGTTGTATTGGTGCGGTGAAATGCCGTGGACCGATCAAAGTCTTGCGTCCCACGTCGGAGTTAGGTGAGTGACACGTGTCCATGTTGGTGCTTCCAGGAAGGGGCTGACTGGGGCGGCGGCTGAGAGAGGTAAGAAAGAATTGACTATTTCAATCATTCATAAGAAAGAATCAAGCATATGCTCAATCCCGATACCCGACTATGCATCTAGAACAAAAACACATTCTTATTAGGTATAAACAGTGGCAGTAGTCGCCTTCTCCTGGACCCCTGTGGTCAACCACCCTTGGATTAGATCTAAGGGTTGAGAAAAAAAAACTGATTGAAAAATTATAATTGTATCATTGAAAAGAGGCAGAACTTTGCACCAGCAGGTGATCAACTTCCACCCTTAGAAAATTCTAAATAAAATCTTTAAAAACAATCTCTATAAAATAAAATAAAAAAAGGCAGCCCCATCACGTTAGGGTAGCGTTTGGGAGTGCTAAATTTTTTTAAAAAGCAGCTTTAAAAATAATTTTTCAAAACTAAAGTGTTTGGTAAACATCAACAATCAGCTTTTTTTTAAAATTGCGGTCAGCAACCCCCCTTTTTTCAAAGCAGGGAGAAGGTAGCTTTCAAAAGCTGCTTATAAAAAATTTAACCAGTGGTTTTAATGAAACTTCGGCTTTCCAATATTGCCCTCACTTAATTTCAAATGGACAGTCTTTGTCCCTTACACAACTCCCATCTGCAAACTCTGCATAGAGAAAGGAGAAGAAGATAAAATCTTCGGAAAAAAAAATGCAGAAAGGAGAAGAAGAAGCCCCATCAAATCAAAGAAGAATTCATACTCAAGCGAAGTCAAAGCGTGGACAAGTAAACACCTAACACCAAACAACCAAGTTGTGGGCTTCTGTTGAATATTGTGCCCAGAAAATTACTTGCCCTTTGCATCATATCACATTTGTGATATCTTCACAAGTATAAAATCTCACTGCTTTGCATATAAAAACAGACCCAGATGAGGAAATTCGCAAGCAGCAGACTCTCACCAAAATAAAATCCAATCTTACAATCCCACTCACATACATAGAGCAAAGGACCACGAACTCAAACCTCTCTTGATCTGGGTTTGGATTGAGTTTTGGGTTCTAAAATTCTTGATCTGGGTTGTTTTTTAATCGGTGTTTTGAGGCGATGGAGAAGAGGAGGAGAGAGAGAGAGAGAAGGGGTGGGTACGGTGATGGATTTGTTTGTTTTTAATTTTAATTTTGTATATATATTTTTATATTTTATTCATATAACAGTATATATATATAACACAATATTTTTTAGATTAAATTTTTTGATAAAAAAGTGTAAATTAGTGAAGTTGGGTTTCTTTAAAAAAAATAAAAAAAGAATGAAGGAAAAAACAAACAGATTTATCATCATGCCTTTTTCGATCATTATACACACAAAAAGCGCTTCTGATAAAAATTTATCAAACACTTTGACTACTCACAGCAGTTTTTCAAAATCAATTTACCAAACGCCTAGCTTTTTTTTTCACAACTGATTATTTTCGCAGGCACAGGAGAAGCAGTTTTTTTAAAAGCAAGCAATGCCAAACTAGCCCTAGATATCGCCTGTCTCAAACCCACATCCACCTGCCCCTCTCTATCATGTCATGTGGGATGGTTGTGGTGAGAAGAAAAATCCAGGTACATCTAGCCACCCACACAACGGCGAATTGCTCGTCGTCTTCGGAATCTCGCCCTCCTCTCGACCAGATTGACACCAATGACTAGATTCTCTCATGGGTCGGGTCCTTCATCCGGCGGCGGACCCAGGAATTTTTCAGGAGAGGTGCGATTTTGAAAAGCTAAGAGCTCAAAAAAAAAAAAAAAAACTAAACATCCTTATCATTTAAACAATACTAATGTTATTCATAATTAATTAAAAAAATAACATTACAATTAACCTACAATTGTTGCCGACGATGTTTCATATCATGAAAACGTCGCATTATATTTGCATTACTAATACAAGAAAAAACATCTTTCTCAATGTAAACAACTAAGCTATCACTCAACCATTGATTCCCCATTTTGTTACGCAATGGTGTTTTCACAATATTCATAGCTGAAAAAGCTCTCTCAACAGAAGCAGTCGCAACGGGTAAAACTAAAGCCAATGTAACAAGTAAATACACATAGTTGTATATTCTACTCCTTCCTGTATTCACCAATTTTTCGGTTAGATCAGGTAATTCCGTTCAATGATGAAAACTCTATGCTGCTCTGCATATCAACAATATAAAGCCCAAGTTGATCTTCAAGCTTCATGAGGTCTCGGTCATTAAATTCTTGAGGGTAAAATTTAGCAAAACGAAGTATTTTTTGTTTGTCAAAAGTTGCAAAATTATAAGCCGGATTCAAACATGTCATACAAATGAGCAATTCAGTATTTACCTCTCTGAAGCGATTATTCAATTCCACTAGTTGCTTATCAATGATAGTAAGAAATAGGTCCACACGATAATAATGGCGGTTTGTGATTTTCTGAGCTTTACGTCGTGATCTCCCTTGTGGTACAAATAAATCATCCATGTTAGGAACGTCAATATCATTGTTGGCACAAAATCTTGATACTTCGCCAAGCAAATCAGCAAAGTCATCATCCCTCACGGATTGTAGCTTTTGCTTACATATTTGGACCAACATCATCGCATTCACAATATCTTGATCTTTCTTTTGCAATGCCTTTGACAAATCGTTTGTGACTCCCAATATAAATCTCATCAAATATAGGTGAAACACAAAGTCAAAAGTTTGTATTTCTTTTAACAACCTATTTGCTTCACCTAAATTATCTTGGTTGACATCATCAACAATCCATTCAAGCACCTTCACAACGGGATGAAACATAGTATTAATACTAAGTAAAGTATCATAATGTGAGTTCCAACGTGTATCACAAGGACGTTTGAGAGTAGTCTCTTGATTTAACCCTTGCCCGGTTTCAAGATCATCAATTTCAAGAGCTTTCATAATATCTTTTTGTTATTGCTCTCTAAGTGCATCACGACACTTACACGATGCTCCAATAATATTAACGACACTGCTAGCCGTTGTGAAGAAAGTAGCAATATTTTTATTTCCCTTTGCCACGGCTACAAGAGCTAGTTGTAGTTGATGTGCAAAATAATGGACATAATATGCTTGAGGATATTCTCTCAAAATCTGTGTTTTAAGACCATTGAGCTCACCTCTCATATTACTGGCACCATCATACCCCTGTCCTCGTAGCTTCGACATACTCAAATTTGTTGAAGAAATCAACTGCTCAATTGCCTCTTTCAATTTGCTACTAGTCGTATCAGAGACATATTGGACACCCACAAACCTTTCAATTACTTGCCATTTTTTGTTCGCATAACGCAACACCACTGCCATTTGCTCTCTTATTGAAACATCACGTGATTCATCTACCAATATAGAAAAGAATGCATCGTCCATATCACTAATAATTGCATCAACGATTTCAGCGGCACAAGAATTGACAAGCTCTTTTTGAATTTTAGGAGCAATATACTTGAGATTCTTTGGAGCGTTCTCAAACACAACGGCACGAACTTTCTCATCATGATCGGCAAGAAATTGCAAAAGCTCCACATAATTACCCTTATTGCTAGATGTTTCGCTTTCATCATGGCCACGAAAAGGAAGACCTTGTTGCAATAAATATCTAGTGCAATCAAGTGCGGCAGTTAATAGAATGCGATAATTAATACGAGCTTGGTCTGTCTGCTTGATCACAATGGTTTCAACGTGTTGCTTCTGATTCATTAAATCTGTACAATGTTGTGTAGCTTTATTGTAAAGACTTCCAACTTGTCCAACATGGTCCCTAAAATTCTCAGGTCCCTTCCTCCAATTTTTAAACCCCTTTTCAGTGAAGACATCGCTTCCAGCCTTTCCTTGTTTATCAAAGTCACATTTAAAAAGATAACAATGAAAACAAAATGCAGCATCTTTTTCTTTACTATATTCCAATCAAACAAATGAATCAAACCATTTCACAAGAAAACGTCTATTACTCTCACCCATAAGTGTTTGAGGCATGTCATTTTGACTTTTAGGCTGACAAGGACCCCTTTGTAGATAGGCTCTTTGAATTTGTTCTCGAAAATTGGGATTATAATAAGTCATTGGAGGTCTGAGTCAGGGTCTGCAGGAAGATTAGACAATATTTCATCCAACACAGTGACCTCCGATTGTTTTGGACTACCCCGAATTATTCAAGGAAGGATCTGAAGTAGGTGGATTTTTTGAAGGATGATTTGAACTAGTTGGATTATTTGGAGAGTTGGAACTAGCCAGATTATTTGAAGGAGGGTTGGAGGTAGATGGATTATTTGGAGGATTTGAACTACCCGGATTATTTGGAGGAGGATTTAAACTCTTTTCTTGAAAGTACCGTTCCATATCTGTAAAATTAAAACAAAATAAGGATTTTATTATTATAAAAAGAATAAACAAAATTGGTGTTTGCTCAAGAAAAAAAATATATGCATTCGACTTACTTTGGATTGGCGTACTCAAGAAGGAAAAAAAACGTAGGGTTTTTGTGATGCACACACAATTTGATGAAATTGGGAGATGTTAAATTGGTCTTTTATAAAGAGAATTCTCAATCCTACTTAATTAAGGAATTCCCAAACCCAATTGAATAAAGAGAGAATTCCCAATTAAAACCCAATTAATATAGGAATTCTAGAAGCCCTTTGAAAAGACAACAAAAAGCCCACAAATTAAGCTACAGTTTCCGTTTTTTTTATTCTTTTTATTATTTTTTTTAAAACCCTGGTCCAAAACGACGTCGTTTTGGCCAGGACTTGTTAAAAAAAAAAAAAACGCGCGCGCGCGCGCAGCGCGCAGCAGAAGCAGAGGTGGTTCAGGCATTTCGTCGAACAGGTAGCGCTCGTCGCGGACTGAAGCAGAGGTGCAATTCAGGAGCTCTAATGGAGTTTTCCGGCGAGCGGAGGTGCAGGTGCACCTCCTTGCGCCTGCACAGGTCCGCCACTGGGGATGGGTGTGGTGAGAAGAAAAATCCAGTACATCTAGCCACCACCCAACGGCGAATTGCTTGTCGTCTTTGGAATCTCGCCCCTCCTCTCGACCAGATTGACACCAATGACCAGATTCTCTCATGCGTCGGGTCCTTCATCGCCACCATTCAAATGGTTCAGTTGTCGGATCGTGTTGACGCCGCGAACGGGCTCGCTTCCCCTAGTTTGTTTTAATTTCAATCGGAGTTGGTAGCTGTGAGCGTCGATGGATTCAATTGTTTTTGTTAAATAAAATTAATTATAAAATGATAACATATTGATTTTTAAACTTAATTTTTTCTTAACCATTAGATCTAATCTATCTACTGGTGGGTGACCACGGTTTCCTTGGACAACGGGAGTCCAAGTGAACGTATGCTATATATGCATACACGGCTATACTATCTATTGAAAAAAGAAATTTTTAAAAAAGTAATAAAGCCGAGCGGCTATACTATTTTGGGAAAAAAAATTACCCAGGTATAGCCGCGCGGCTATACTATTTATAAATTAAAAAAAGACCGGCCTTGAGCTTTGGGCGTTCACTTGTCAAACAAGTATAGCCGGTCGGCTATACTGTTTAAACAAAACAAATCCCCCAGTATAGCCGCCTGGCTATACGTTGTTGGAAAAAAAGGATTGCCATAGTACAGCCGGCCGGCTATACTATTTAAATATATTATATTTTATGATTTTAGCCTACCTTTTATTAAATTTTTTTTAAGAAAAAGTTCCCTCCTATTTGCATTAGTTCATACTTTATTGATATTAATTGCCTTTGATCTAACTCGTTTTTCTAAAGTGAAATTTGTTGGAGGAGCAACGATCAATATTATTCTAATAATTTAATTAAACAACAAATAGAATAATGAAATTAAATATGGCTACCAATTAAAAACTATTCCAATAGGTATTAGATAAGGACAAATTCAATTAGACAAAAATATTTTATAATATTTGAATTTTAAAAAATAATTCAAATAAATAAATAAATAATTAACTAATCAGGTTTAATTTAAATCACATAGCCAAGATGTGTACAGAAAACGGACGGATTATTGAAAAATATGATACAAGTATTAAACATAAAAATGCTAAATTCTTTATATGGTTAATAACTTTGCCAAAGTAAAGGATAATAGAGACTCGAGTAATGGCCTAATAATAATGGATAATGCTCTAAACTACTCTTATCGATAAAAGAAAATCAAAGGGGACTACATATATGATAAAGCAGTTTGACATTTGGTAAATTTTTTTGTGAAAGTGTTGTGAGCTGTGCATAATGACTAAAAATGTCATTATATTGAAATGACTTTTCTATTTAAGTGTTTGATAGCACTTTCATGTTCACTTATATATATATATATATATTTTGTATTAAATATGTTTCCATAACACTCTAAAAATTATTTTAATTAGAAAATAAATAAAGTATTATGTTGAAGATTAAATATTTGTATCCAAAAGCTAATTAGTAATTATATTAATTAAATAAGACTAAGATATTATTCAATTTAAATATTACTAAAGAAATAATAATTAAAACATAATTACAAATAAAATTAATTAAAATAAAGTAAAGATATAATTTAATTACAAAAAAGAAAATAAAAAACCTAAAGGAACTAATTTTATATTGCACAGAGTCGCCCAGGCCGCCTAGGCGGGCGCCTAGCCCCTAGTCACTGCCTAGCTTGATTTTTCGAAAATATCCTTGAGATTCTTTATGTTATCGGCTTGATCTTGCCTCTTCTGTTGCCTGCATCAATCATGGAATTCAAAATTATCATTGATGTTGTCTGCTAAAGAACAAATAGCATGCGAAGATCACCTATTAGACCCTTTTGTTGAGAATTTGGTACTGGAAATCAACGTCCACTTCGGGTAAGTCCTCAAAATCCTCAAAATAATCATGTTCTGGTCTTATTTCTTTGTTGTTTTTACAAGGAAAACTATATCTTATTCAAAATAGAGAAAGCAAACCTACAAGAAAGATGGGCTAGAAAGAAAACAGAGAAAGGAAAACTATTCTTTGTTCTTTTCGTCTTCAAAGATATCTTGTAGAAAACCATCAAAATCATACCAACAATTGATGACATGCAGGGCCGGCCTTGGGCCTGGGGCGCGAGGGCGACGGCCAAGGGCCTCCAATTTTGGGGCCTCAAAATATTTTTTTTATATTACAGAGCCCAAACTTTAAAAAAAAAAAATACATATTCATATTTCCAACACATTTTCTCTTTGCCCATAAAAAGTTGTTCTGCTTTCAAAAAGTTTATCCCTTTCCCACCGTTCTCCTCTCTTTTTAGTTGTCAATATATTCCCTCTCCCATCACATGCTCTGTTCTTTGTCAAAAAGTTTATCCATTTCCCACCGTTCTCCTCTCTTTTTAGTTGTCAATATATTCCCTCTCCCATCACATGCTCTGTTCTTTGTCTTTGCCCATAAAAAGCATTTCTGCTTCCAAAAAAATTGTCCCTTTCCCACCGTGTTGTTCTCCTCTCTTTTTATTTGTCAATATATAATATATTATCATTTTCTTTTCATAAAAAAAAAATACATTACCCTTCTCCTCTCAGACTTTGTTATGTTTTCCCAAGTTATCTTTTCCTCTCTTCTCCGAAGCTCTCTTCTTGTCTCTCTTCTCAGAAGCTCTCTTCTTGTCAGTCTTTGACCCAAAAGAAAAGCTCTCTTAAATTTATTATTTCCAGTTTTCCTCTCATCCCTCTTTTATCTTTGTCTTCGAATTGATCTATCCCAAGAAATATTTGTAGATTTCTTTCTTCTACACAACAGACTCTAAAAGATTATCTGTGTGAGGATGAGGTTCGTCAACAATAACCCCATATTTGAATTATTTCCATTATCTTTATACATATTTTTTTATATATTGAATTGTATGTTTTTAGGATTTGAATTCTACATATTTGAATTCCTTGTACATGTCTTTATACATATTTTTTATATTATTGCAGATGTTGAATATAGATCAATTGAATTGAAAGCTCTGCAAGATTGAAGCGATTTAATACAACTTAAGCATAAACCAGGTTGTATTGCTTTTTTTTTTAATTGCTTAAATTTAGTTTTTTTTCTTTGCTGGTTGAGTTTGGTTGCTTTGTTTGGTTGTGTTTGGTTGGTTGCTTTGCTGGTTGCAGTAACAAAAATGGTTAGGAAACATGAATCTGGAAGTCAAAAAAGAAATAAAATGAGAAAAATAGAAAAAATGATTCAAACTCAAAAAGGAGCTCTTGATAAGTTTTTTAGAACTAGTTCTTCAATTGAAGATCCATCTGATGAATTAGTTAATGAATCACAAGAACCAATTAGTCAGGAAGAAGATATGATGGAAAATGAAGAGGTTGATGCCCTCATTGAGAATGAAAATAATCATGCTTTGAATATCTATGATCCAAGAATTTGGGATAACATTGATAACAAGACAAAGGATATTTTAATAGAAAAGGGTCCTGTAAGAGAAAGTAATCTCAAGTTTCCTGTTGATGGGCTCTCTAGGCATTTTTCATATTCTTATTATACAAGAAAGTTATCAAATGGGGAGGGTCAAGATAGAAAATGGCTAGTGTACTCAAAAGATGTGGACAAAGTATATTGTTTTTGTTGTAAGTTATTTAAATCTGTGAAAATGAGAAGTTTGTTGGCAAATGAAGGGCTTAATGACTGGAAACGTTTAAGTGAGAGGCTTAAACAACATGAAACTAGTAGTGAGCATATCAATAACATGAGAACTTGGATTGACATGCAAATTAGATTGAAAAAGAATGAAACAATTGATAAAGAGCTACAAGTGCAAATTAAAAAAGAAAAGGAACATTGGAAATTGGTTTTAGTAAGAATAATTTCTGTTGTGAGATGTCTTGCTAAAAGAAATTTAGCTTTTCGTGGAGAGAATGAGAAAATTTACCAAGATAACAATGGTAACTTTTTGGGGCTGCTTGAATTAATTGCGGAATTTGATTTGGTATTGCAAGAGCATTTTAGACGTATTCAGAATAATGAGATTCATTATCACTATCTTAGTCATAAGATTCAAAATGAGTTTATTGGTATGTTAGGCTCCAAGGTTAGAAGTGCTATCATTGAAAAAATCAAAGAGGCAAAATATTTTTCTGTAATACTTGATTGTACTCCGGATGTAAGTAATCATGAGCAAATGACTTTAATAATTCGATGTGTAGATGTGTCAAATGCTCCCATAAAGGTAGAAGAGTATTTTTTAGAGTTCTTGAAAGTGGATGATACATCTGGATGTGGGCTTTTTAATGAGTTACAAGCTGTATTAAAGTGTCTTACACTTGATATTAATAATGTAAGGGGCCAAGGTTATGATAATGGAGCTAACATGAAGGGGAAAAACAATGGTGTGCAAACAAGGTTTCTAAAAATAAATCCTAGGGCATTTTATATGCCATGTGCTTGTCATTCTCTTAATTTAACAGTTTGTGATATGGCAAACTCTTGTGTTAAAGCTGTGTCATTTTTTGGTGTTGTGCAACGTATGTATACTCTATTTGCTAGTTCTACAAAGAGGTGGAAAATTTTTCAAGATCATGTCCATGGATTAACTCTTAAACCATTGTCAACAACAAGATGGGAAAGTCATATTAATAGTGTTCAAGCCATAATAACCCAAACTGATGATATAAGAGAAGCTCTATTTGAATTGTCTAGGGTTAGTGAAGATGCAAAAACAAAGAGTGAAGCTGAATCTTTAGCTACACATGAACTTGAAAATTTTGAATTTTTGTTGGGCATGAGTATATGGCATAACATTTTGAAAAAAATTGACTTGGTTAGCCAAAAATTGCAATATGGAGATATGCAAATTGATGTTGCAATAAAACATTTGAAGGGGCTGGTCTCTTATTTTGTAGACTATAGGGAAAATGGGTTCACATTGGCCCTACTTTCTGCTAAAGAGATTGCATCAAAGATGGAAATTGACCCTGTATTTCATGAAAAACGTCAAAGTGGAAGAAAAAAACAATTTGATGAAAATGACCATAAAGAAACATTTCAATCTACTGAAGAATCTTTTAGGGTTAATTATTTTCTTGTTGTAGTTGATGCTGCAATTTCTTCTTTAAGGAGTAGATTTGAACAATTAGAAATATTTGAAGGCATTTTTGGTTTTTTGTTTGATCCTCAGAATTTATTTCAAATGAATTATATTAGATTGCGTGAATGTTGTAAAAATCTTGAAGCTGCATTAACACATAATAATGAATCTGATATTAATGCTGATGATTTGTTTTCTGAATTGGAAGTGTTACAAATGTATTTACCGAAAGAGACAAAGACAGCCATTGAAGTTCTTGAGTTTGTAAAAGTTGTGGATTGTTTTCCAAATGTCTCAATTGCTTATAGAATTATAATGACTCTCCCAGGAACTTGTGGCATCTCAGAAAGAAGTTTTTCAAAATTAAAATTACTAAAATCTTATTTGCGATCAATTATGTCACAAGAAAGGTTAAATGGATTGGCAATCTTATGTATTGAAAAGAATATGTTGGAAAATATTGATTTTGAAGAGGTTATTGATGATTTTGCTTCTCAAAATGCTAGAAGATCAAGAATTTTTAATGTTGGAAAATATTGATTTAATGTTACTGCTTTTGTGTTTTGATTTATAGATGATGGAGTGGAAGTCAAAGCAGCATTTTGTTTACAATTGAGCCATTTGAGAACTAAGCCCTATTGAAGAGCCACTAAGCCACTTGAGAAGCATTTTGTTGTTTATGGATTATGTACTTTTGGTTTTTTTTTTCCGTTAGTTGAATGAAATGATTCTATTTAGCAGGCTTAATTGTTTTTTTGAGACTTTGCCCCCCTATTCATAAAAAGAAAAATGAATGAACACATTCAAAAAAAACATATATCTAAGGGCCTCATTTAATTTTTGGCCATGGGCCACCAAAATGTTAGGGCCGGCCCTGATGACATGACATATGTAATCAGATTACATTCAGCCCAAAACTCTGTCCAATCAATATGAGTTACACCAAAGTAGTCTTTAATTCAATAATATATAACAATTATTAAGTTATTAAGTCATTATTCTCTTTTGATTTTGCTTAACAAACTTTGAAGTTTTTTTTTTTTTTTTTTTATTTGGTCAAGACGGAACTTTCAATTAACAAATCTGGAGAGGGCCAGAACCACATACCAGGACAACACAAGAAAACATAGCTACTCTAACAGCAAAACAATCACAATCTTCAAAAGGACGACAGTCCAGGCAGGGGAGAGCAGGGCCCAGGCAATGAAGAAATGTGATGAGCAAAAACACTCGTCTGTGGCGAGCCAGGGAGGCCATCCATTGTAAGAACACCGACAGAGAGAAGGAGGGGGTTTTGTAACCCAGCATAGTGTTTTCACCCTCGAATTGGCTAAAGCTGCAGCTGCATGGGCTGCTTCATTTGCGACACGAAGCGTCCAACTCCAGTGAACAGAGGAGAAGATGTGAGTACGTCTCCTAATTTCCTTCAGAATGGGGAAAAATTTCCATGGCACCTTGTGGTTTTTCTTACAAATACTGTCAATAATATCTCTTGAGTCACTTTCCAGAGTGATGTGGCTGAGTGAGTAGATGAAGGTTCTGAGCCAGCCGAAGTCCAGGCAAGGACCGCTTCTGCTTCAGCCTCCCAGGGGAGGATCGAATCAAAAAGGTAGCTCCACCTCCCACAAAATGGCCCGTATGATCCCGGATAATCATGCTCGTGCCAGCCCTCAAAGAATTTTTCTTCCAGGCCCCGTCCACATTAACTTTGTAACGACCAGCCTCTGGTGGTCTCCAGCGGTTAAAAGGCCCCATATGATCAGCAAAATTTCTCTGGTGGTCACGAACCAGCTCTGCAATTGCAGAGGAAATGCGACGGAGAACCGAGACGGGGTTAGGGATCCCCCTATGAAATTGGACATAACAACGCTCCTTCCATATTGTTAGTGTTTCTTGATCTGTATATGAGTTTTGGTAAGAATTATCATGGATCAAAGAAGAATGAGAGAGAGAATGATTGCAAGATCACTCTGCTATTCGTGTAGCAGAGAACCTCCTTGTTCTTTAGATTTCAAGAAGATGTACAAAAAATACAGCTCACGCTCTTGGAGTGAGCATATTGTCATTATACAGGCCAGCTGGATGCATTACATTACAATGCAATCTCAGCCTTCTATTGAACTAACCAATCAACGTATGACACTTGGATTACAACAGAAACGGAATTACAACAGAAAAGGAATTACAACTAACTTGAGATCAGCTTGAGCACTTATAATTCAACACTCCCCTTTTAAGTCTTGAGCTGATTTCACTTCAAGCATGCCTCTGAGGTAATTGAATCGATCTTTGGCCAAGGGTTTGGTGAAGATGTCAGCCAGCTGCTCATTCGTGGGACAATATTCCAGATTAATAACTCCTTCTTGCAAAACATCTTTGATGAAATGGTATCTCCTGTCAATATGCTTTGTCTTCTGGTGGAATACATGATTCTTAGTGATTGCTATTGCTGAGATGTTGTCACAATGCAATGGAGTAGCTTCAGTTTGAAGCTCTCCAAAATCCTCTAGTACAAATCGTAACCAAATGGCCTGTGTAGTAGCCTCTGCTGCACTTATGTACTCGGCTTCTGCAGGTGGGACAGTGCAACACAGTTCTGTTTCACTGAGGCCCAAGAAAACACTCCACTCCCAAAAGTAAAAGCATACCCTGATGTGCTCTTGCTATCACCAACTGATCCTCCCCAATCACTGTCACAGGAGCCGATTAGAATTGCCTTCCTGCCTTTCACATACTCTAAGCCGTAGTCTAGAGTGCCTTTGACATATCTCAACACACGTTTAGCTGTTCCATAATGCCTATTTGTAGAGCAGTGCATGAATCTGGCTAGCAAACTTGAGGCATACATGATGTCAGGTCTGGTAGAGTTACGTACAACAGACTACCAACAATGCTTATGTAGTCTTCTTCATTTGCAGCTCCACTTCCATCATCCTTAGCTAGTTTCTCAGTGGCAACAAGAGGTGTGGTTACAGGCTTGCATTCAGTCAAACCAAATTTGTTCAACAAGATGCTAGCATACTTCTTTTGGTGTAGGAATATACTAGACTCAGTTTGAATAACTCCCATGCCAAGAAAATGGTGAAGTAGACCCAAGTCAGTCATCTCATACTTAGCCATCATATCTTGTTTGAATTCAGCCAACAATGCTTGACTGCTCCCTGTATACACAATGTCATCTACATAGATAGACACAATTAGGATTTCCTTATCTCCCCTTGCCTTGGTATACAAGGTTGCTTCACTTAAGCTTTTCTTGAAGCCACATTGAGAGAAATAGCTATCTATCTCTCCATACCAGGCCCTAGGTGCTTGTTTCAAGCCATATAGAGCCTTATGCAACTTATATACCTTGTATTCTTGACATTGAATTACAAAACCATCCGGTTGAGCAATGTAGACTTCTTCTTGTAACACTCCATTAAGGAAGGCAGACTTCACATCAAGTTGATACAATTTTCAGCTCTTTTGAGCTGCAAGAGCAATAAGTGTTCTGATGGTATCTAATCTGGCTCCAGGTGCATACGTTTCATTGTAATCCAGCCCAGGCTTTTGAGCATATCCTTTGGCAACTAACCTTGCTTTATTCTTTTGAACTGATCCATCCAAGTTTAGCTTAGTCTTGTAGACCCATTTAATTCCAATCACTGGTTTTTCAGATGGTCTATCCACCAATTCCCATGTTCCATTCTTTTCAATCATCTGCAGTTCATCTTGCATAGCCTTAAGCCAAGATTCATCCTGTGCAGCATCTGCATAGTTTTCTGGTTCCATGATGCACAAGTTACATTGTGCCAGCACATCATCTAGTCTCCTCCACTTTAATGGAGAATGATCATAGGCTTGAGTTCTCCTTTCTTCACTACTTATATCCTGTGAAGTTGTTAAAAGTTCTTCCTGCAGATTTTGAGTTTGAGGTGTAGTAGCATCATTGTCATCTGAATTTCCAGAATTGGCATCAACATCTATTTGATTTCCAATTGAGTGTGATGGCAGAGTTGAACCATTTTGTTCTTTCCAATTCCAAACACCTTCTTCATCAAATGTCACATCCCTTGACAATATTAGTTTGTTAGAAATTGGATCAAAGATCCTATAACCTTTTTCACAGATTGCATATCCAACAAACACTCCTTTTGTACTCTTGGGTTCCAGTTTGTGTCTTAGTGTATCCGGCACATGGACATAGCACAAGGAGCCAAATATTTTCAGATGTGCAATTCCAGGTTTCCTTCCACTATATGCTTCAAATGGAGTGATGTTGCTGAGGGCTTTGGTGGGACATCTGTTCAGCAAGTAGACAGCTGTATGCACTGCTTCAGCCCATAAGAGATAGGGTATTCCCTTCTCATGCAACATTGATTTGGCCATCTCAATGACAGTCCTATTCTTCCTCTCTACAAGTCCATTTTGTTGAGGAGTATAGGCCATTGTGAGTTGTCTTTGGATGCCTTGAGCTTCACAAAACTCCACAAATTTGGCGGGCAGAAACTCTCCACCTCTGTCGCTTATGATGCATTTCACTTTGTGTCCTGTTTGTAGTTCAGTCATAGACTTGAACTTCTTGAAACAACTGAAGGCTTCTGACTTGTTTCTTAAGAAGTAGACCCAAATCATCCTTGTGAAGTCATCAATAATCAACATGAAATATCTGTTCTTTGCAACAGATTCATTTCTCATAGGGCCACATAGGTCTATATGAACTAATTCAAGAGCCTTGCTTGCTCTTTGAGCTTGTTCCTTTGGAAACACGACTCTGTGTTGTTTTCCCAATTGGCAACCTTCACACACTCCACTTTGTTCTTCCAATTGTGGTAAGCCATGCACCATGCCTTTTTCTCTTAACCGATTCAGACCTTTAAAATGTAAGTGACCTAGCCTCTTATGCCACATCCATGTGCATTGAGTGAAACTTGTTTTCATGAGTAGCTGGTTGTCAGCAAGGAAAGATACCGGATAGCATCTGTTACTCTTCATTTGTACTTCGATGATTAGATAATCCATAGATGGACTATCGAACACCCTGCACAATCCTTCTCCAAACACCAAACAGTATCCATGTTGATCCATTTGCCCAACACTCAGGAGGTTTTCCTTCAATCCTGGCAAATACATTACTTCTTTGATGTATTTCCTGCCCTTTTCTGTGTCAATCATCAGTGAGCCAATACCAGCCACACTTACAAGTGCACCAGTTCGGCATTTGTACCTTCCAAGTCACATTAGTTCTCACATCAACCAACAAGTTTAGATCTCCTGTCATATGATTGCTGCAGCCACTATCAACATACCATTCTCCATTGGCTTTGGTCTCAGTGGTTGTGCACTTGGCATAAAACAGATTTCCTGTCACCTGCATTTGGTTTACACAATTTGCCTTCTGCACATTCTTATCCACAGTGCAGTCCCTAGCAAAATGTCCAAAACGATCACATTTATAGCATTTTGGTTTTCCCTTGTATCTGCACTCACCAAAATGATGCTTTGAACACACCTTGCATTGAGGTTTAGCATTCTCCTGGTTTGTGGAATTGACATTCTGTCAGGATAGCTGCTTTGCTGTGACTTGCCTTTTGATTCCCATGGCTTTCCTTTAGAATTCCAATTTCCCTGTGACTTGAATGAACCAGACTGAGGTCCATTTTTATTCTGACCTTTGGAGCTCACAGTGAATGAGGCAAATGCTTTTTCATGTGTATCAACATTATGCATGTCAAACCGCTGTTCTTGACTCTTCAATATAGCAAGCACTTCTTGTAACTCCACGGTTTCCAAATTTTTTGTGTTTTCAATTACAAGACATATAGGATCATATTTCTTGCTTAGACTAATTAGGACCTTTTGCACCTGCCTCTCCCTTGAAAGTACTTCACCAAATGTTTTCATTTGGTTGATTAATTCATTTAGTCTAGTAAGATAATCAGATAAGGTTTCATTATCACGCATCCGAGTGTACTCAAATTCACGTATGAGGTTTTGAAGTTTTACCGATCTAACATGCTCTCCACCATGATATTCTGAGTACAGGCAGATCCCAAGCCATCTTTGCAGAGTCAGCATTTGCAATCCTGGGAAAAATCTGATCTGAAACTCCATTTTGTATAATTCCAAGCGCTTTCGCATCCTTCATGAGAATGGCAGTTGCTTTCTCATCCTCCTCTTCTTTTGAGGTTTCCTCAGTTATCTTTTTCTTCTTTAAATCTGATGAAGAAAGTCCTTTCTCTACCAGATTCCAAAGACCATACGATCGGAATATGGTAATCATCTTGATCCGCCAAAACTCAAGTTCTCTCCAGAGAAAATTGGAAGTCTCGACTCTGAGCTTCAGATCCAGCCATTTTGATTTCTGATGTATCTGAAAACAAATTGTTTTTAGACCTAAAAATTGATCGAGCTCACTCAGCTTCGTAAGCTTGAAAATGAACTTCACTTCGACCGATTTTCTTCACAGAATGAACCCCCCGCTGTTTAGCTTAATCGAACCTTGCTCTGATACCATGTTAGTGTTTCTTGATCTGTATATGAGTTTTGGTAAGAATTATCATGGATCAAAGAAGAATGACAGAGAGAGAATGATTGCAAGATCACTCTCTGCTATTCGTGTAGCAGAGAACCTCCTTGTTCTTTAGATTTCAAGAAGATGTACAAAAAATACAGCTCACGCTCTTGGAGTGAGCATATTGTCATTATACAGGGCCAGCTGGATGCATTACATTACAATGCAATCTCAGCCTTCTATTGAACTAACCAATCAACGTATGACACTTGGATTACAGAAAAACGGGAATTACAACTAACTTGAGATCAGCTTGAGCACTTATAATTCAACACATATCTCCCAACGGGATTATAGCAGTAGAGTTCAACATGTCCTTTTTGATATATTTATCTCTCGATATATCAGACATGATATAAGACAACCAACTGTCCAAAGTAGTGATAAGCTGGGGACTAGGACGATACCCCAAGTGGGAACCAAACCAAACACCTTGAGTCCATGGGAGAGGAGCAAGACATGTTCGATAGTTTCCTCAAACTTCCCACAAAGGCTACAAATAGGATCACGAACAATGTGCCTTTTCCACAAATTCCATTTAGTTGCCAAAGCATTCGAGATAGCTCTCCAAAGGAAATTCTTGATCTTTGGGACCACTTTCAAACTCCAGATTCCAGACCAGATCCTATTATCCACCGAGTGCGATGATCCAGGCAGAATTAAATACCCCCGGCTCCTCTCGTTTCTCAACCAATGATAACCACTTCTAACCAGAGTGCACCCCGTTTTTCTCCCAAGGTCAAATGAGACGGTCCTCTGCATGATAGGATCGGAGAGGATTGCCATAATTAGCTGCGCCACCGACTGGTCAATGGAGTGGATAATTGAGTCCAACTTTCAATTCATCCTATCGGGGGAAGGTCCAGTTGATTTGAGCTACTTCTTCATTTGGCCATCCACTTTGCTCTTTACGGTGTCCACGTCTTGGGGAGGATTCGAACTCATGTGCAAAAGGGGGTGGGTGGGCTTGAATGGATTGTGTCTTGCTTGGCTCCACCAATTGGATCCAAACTAAAATGCATGCAGACCCAAAATTCGCAGAGCTAATCCAAAAATTCTCCCTTACCCAATACATGCACCGGGGGCTAATTTTGTACCCCAAAATCTAAAAATTTGGGTTTGTCCTGCTTGCGTTCGAGTTGGTATAATATTTTGATGTGGCGAGTGGTGTATGGATCAGGCATTCCCCAACGACAGAATGGCACGTGTTGTTAGTGCAGCTCTTTGCTAATTGTAGAAGAGGAATGTCGCTAATTGGTGAGGTGTAGCAGTTGGGCAAAAATGGTCTTGATATGATGATTGAATTAGAGCCTCTAATTCAAAACAAACTAACAAATTAGCAATAGAGAAAGTCCAAATTAGCAACAGAGAAAGTCCAGAGTATAACAGCGTAGCTATACTTTCTCTCAATCTCATCCTCACTTCATGAAAATGCCTAAGCGACGTGGTCTTTTTCATGCATAGGAACAAACTAAATTACATTAAAAAAAAATCTACAAAATCAACTAAATTGACTTAATTTTTGTTTTAGAGGGGTTATTTATTCTTATCTACTTAAAATATTCATTGTATGAGAGCCTAAATATTATATAACCTACCAAAAATGAAAAATAAGCCAACATTTTCATACTAAAGTGATGTACACCCAACAATTCCATGTATTCCCTTTGGTACTTTTTCATTAATTAATGTGGCATTTTTTATCATTAATTAAGATTTCTAACGATTTATTATTATTTTATTTGTGATAAAAAATTAAAGCATAAAAAAAGCAACACAAAAATTTATTTTGAGGGGCTTGGAGTATATAAAAAAAGCAACAAAAAAAGAAAAGAATAAACAAGTAAAAAGGGTTTGGAGTATATTGAAAAAAGATATTAAAAATAAAGGGCTCAACTAATCCTTGAAAACTGGAAATAATAATAATAATAAACACCTCAGCAACTAGCCGTTGAAAACTGAAAAAACAAAAAACTAAACAGCCCAACAACTAGCCGTTAGGCAATTGTTATTGAAGGCGCCACGTGGCAGATCCTCATAAGCTAAAGCATTTGGAAAAACAGCTTTTGCTGCGCCACATTTTTTTTTCCAAAAACTGACCGTAGGGCCCACTATTGCCCAGGCCATCCCTTTGGCAAAACTAGCTCCTTATTTTGCCTTAGGTCAAACTGAACTAGGCCAAATACATGCATTAGAAAGTGTTTTTTTCATTTGTGGCCAGCTCTGGACCTATCTCAGGCTTGATAATTCCCATTAGACTTGCTCTAATAATAAACTCAAAGGTTATGATGCCTTTATCTATGGAATGATAGCAAGAAATTTGGGTTTCCATGTAATAAAAAAAAAAAAGGGACACATATATACCTCACCGAAATGGCTACACATCTAATTTGAATGAAGCCACACATAAAGTTACTTTACGAAAATACCTAGGCGACAATGCATAGAACAAACTAAATTACATATCTACAAAATCAACTAAATGAGCATCAATATTATATAACGTACCGAAGGTGATGTACCCAACAATTCCATGTATTCCCTTCTTTGCTTTTTCATTAATTAATGTGGCAATCTATCTCACCACTGAAAAATGTTGTTGCACCAACAATTGCTCATGTTGATAACAGATGAAGAAAAGAAGAATCGAGAAGCTTCGTGATGATAGAGAGAAAACAGAAAAGAAGAAGAAATCAAGAAACTGATCTTTCTGTTATTGACTGAATGACTTACACTTTACGCGTGATAGGTTTTTATATTACAAGTACACCAATAGCAGCCAAGTAATCAAGCTAACTAATCTAACTAACCTGAGACTAAACACATGATTAACTATAGCAGCCTAACAATACTCACGCGTCAGCTAACTAATCATTAGGCAAACAGATTCAACTCCACATGTCCAACCTATAAATTCATAAACACCCTGCAAACAAAGTGCATATCCTCCTTACAAAAACAAAACACAAAGATGAATCAATTGAGGGTGTTGCTAGTGACATTTTTGCTCGCGGCTATTGGGGTGGCTGCAATGCCTGCCACGCAGTTCAGATCTAGCGGCGGCATTCTTGACACACATATTCGTATTACCAACGGTCTAGGTCCAGACGTAGATCTCAGCATTCATTGTAAGTCTGCAGATGATGATCTAGGAGAACATCTGATCCATTATGAAACTATCTATGGGTTTGATTTCAGAATTAAGATTTTTGGGGGAACACAATTCTTTTGTAGCTTTCAGTGGCCGGGCCAATTCCATTGGTTTGACATTTTCATACAAGATAGAGATAACTGCGAGAATTGTGCATGGTTGATCAAAGCTGACGGTCCACGCAGATTTAACAGTGATACTCGTAGTTATGATGATGTATATCAGTGGAACGAGTAAATTTGTGTCGACGCATAGCTAGGACAAGAAACTTCAAACGGGACTATAATATCAAGTACTTTAGACTTACCTACTCTTGTTACCCACCCGAAGTTCTTTACTTTTTATTAACCTTGCATATATTGATTATTTTGTTATAAGTAGAATAGTTTTAAATATATCTATATATAATTCGGGGATTCAGGGCGGGTTTGGGAGGTATTCCCTCTGTTGAAGTGAGTATCCTAATTAATCTAGGAGATTTATTTCCTTGATTGATTAAGGGATTTACTTTCCTATTTTATAGATTTATTTCCTTGATTAATTAAGGGATTTACTTTCCTATTTTATATAGTTGTCAAATCATTGTATAATTAGGAGATACTTTCCTAATCCTTTACTGGATATAATTCCTTGTAAAGCACCCATGTAAACTCTTATATATACCTTCTTATGGAGAAGAAAAAAGAAAAGAACTTAATACATTCAAACCCATATTCATATTTTAGCATGTTATCAGAGCAATCAATCCTCAGTTGTCTCTAAATTCTCATATCAAAATTTCTCCTCCCCTCTCTTCAAAGGGGGGAGGGGGAGTGAAAAAAGATATGTTTCTCTTTCTCATGGAGATTTTGTCTCTTTCTTGACTCCGACATACCCTTCTCTTCAGGGGGAGAAAAGGATTGAAGAGAAGTTTCTATGTTCTTAGCAGTGTTCACATGGTTTCTGTGTTCTTTATACTTATCATATCAAATTTCTCATATTTCTCCCAAATCCAAATCCCTCAAATCTAAAGTCCTCAAATGCCTTATCTCAAATTTCTCATATTCAAATCCAAATTCCTCAAATCAAATTCTCATACCCTCAAATCTTATACACATACCTCTCAAATCCAATTCATACATCAAATTCCTAAATCAAACGGTCGGTCGCCAATGGAAAGCAACCGGCCCCCCCTTAGTTCTTCGAACACGGAGAATCTGCTTCAAAACTACCAGTCGCCAATGGAAAGCGACTGGTAGTCAGAGAAGCTGTTTCAAACCGAACGGTCGCCAAAAATGGGCGAACCTTCACCAAAGGAAAACGATTAGGGGTTAATTACTCAAATGGTCCCCAAACTTGTATGCGATTTACATTTTGGGGCCTCAATTAAATTATTCGTTCAAATAATCCATTAACTCTATATTAATTACTCAAATGGTCCCACCGTTACATTCTGTCAATATTTCCGTTAAATATGAGGGCAAATTGGTCATTATTTACCCTAAAATTTGGTTAAATCTAACAGAAAATTAGACGGTAGGACCATTTGAGTATTTAATATAGAGTTGATGGACCATTTGAATGAATAATTTAATTGAGGCCCCAAAACGTAAATCGCGTACAAGTTTGGGGACCATTTGAGTAATTTACCATAGAACCAGCCATTTTCATCAATGCCCACTTTCACTAGGCGCAGGGGGCAAAAGCCACCGGGACAGATATTGCAAGTCTTTTTTTTCTTTCTTTCTTTTTTGGGTTGAGAAAGATGATATAATTCCATAAAACTGAAAACCTCACCCAAAACGGCGAGATCGTAGAATTACAAAATAAAGCAACCCAGTAATGAAGCTCAAAGGAACAACTAATCTGTAGTATTACATAAACAAGAACAACAAGATTGTCCCAGATGTTCCGATTTGAAGATGACTAAACAACCAAATTAGTTATGTTTGTTTCTGCAGTGCCTATCCATCTCCGTAATATGAGGCAGCTTTGTAGGCAGCCAAATAAATGAGATATTGCGTGTAGGCAGGCTTGTCTTTGTCACATATATGTATTGCACAATGAAATTTTATTTATTTATGAAGATATTTAGTGTTTTCAATTGTTTTGCTTTTATATAGCATTTAACAAGATTTTTCACAATGAATTGACATTGTCATAAATATACATTTGTAGGTTGAACTTGAATATAAGGTTTCCGACAACATTTGTTTGTCCAAAAACATTGTTGGAGAAACAAATGTTCATGGTTTAAAAAACATTTCCGGCAAAATTAGCAAATTACAACTACTAAAATGTCCTCATTTTGAATTTTTTTTGCTAATGATATTTGCGACGGCTATTACTTGTCGGAAATTCTATTTTTTGTGACAGCTCGTTGGAAATAGACCTTTTCCAATGATCATCATTTAAGAAACATTTCTGACGAACTTCAAATAATTTCCGACAACGTTGGAACATTGGAAATACTAAATTGTCCTCGTTTGCAAAATTAGTTTTCAACAACATCAAATTATTTACGATATACAGGTACTTGTTGGAAATACAATTTTTTCCGATGGCTTGTCGGAAATTCTCCTTTTGCAATGATCACTTTTCTGACGCCTTCGACGGGCAGTTGCCCTGAAAAAACGTTTTTTTGATGGAAAATTGGTATTTCCGACATCTTTCTGCCTTCGCAAAAAATGAATTTTTTTTTTTTGTAGTGAGGTCTAAACAATAAAACATAGCTATTTGTTCGGCTTTGTTCATATTTGTTCAGCTTTTTATTTTTAACTAATAAAATGAGATATTTTATTTCCTTAGTTTTTGGTAAATACCACAAGGTGTCCCTACACTCGAAGGGTGAGATTAATCCCCACTTAGGGTCATTGTTGTGCTGTGAAAATAATCACTATCAGATTTGCTGTGAGAGAAAACAGTGTGCCGTTTGGTAAACTTTTTGTTAAGAGTGTTGTTGGTACTAATTCCCGCATAATCAAAAAATGATTCTTGCATAATCATTAAATCTAGCGTCTCTTCGAAACTTATTCTCGCATAATCAGAAAATGAAAGCACTTCATTAGCTGTTTTCCCTTATAGCTTTATCTCACAGCAATTTTTAACAATAAGTGATTTTCTCATAGGTTACCAAACGGGTTGGGCTTCCCAAAATTTTAAAAAATCACTTATTACCCGAAATAAGCAATGCCAAATTGACACTTAGCGTTCGGCTTGCCTTTGTTCGATATGGCCTGATGATATTGTTCTATCCTATTATTTTCTTTTTCCTTAAATAACTAGATAATATAACTATGGTAAATTTATAAAGGGCTGCTAAAAGGGTCACCTACTCTACTGTCTTTTTTTAGAGGTTAATTATTAGGTAGAACATACATAATTTTATTCGAGGGACATCCTTTATGGCTAACTATAAAAAAAATTTGAACGATCCGAAACCATCTATATTTTAAGTCTACATTCATAAATCATCTTTGCAAAAAATTACACAAACCGTTTCGACATCTAATTGTGTCTTACAAAATCAATGAATACGGTGCTTTAATAAAGTACTAAAATTTCAATAATTTAATTGAGTGTTCAAATGATATCGGATTCAAGTGTTTTTTGTAGAGATGATATTTGAATAATAAATATATCTATAAAATAGACTATTTGGATTTGTGAAATACTATGCAGAGTGGGCCTTACAAGGGTGTCCCTCAACCTTATTTGAGGGATCCATTAACTGAAGCTATATATATAAGTAAAATACATAACAAACTTTGGTTAGGTGGGAATCATGGCAAAAATAAGGGTATCTCTCTCGCTACTTGCGAGGAGAGTAAAAACGTTTAGGGTTTGCATCTTGGTCCTGTAGGAGCCACTAGGGTTTGCGCAGGAGGATCTTCAAATTTGTAGACAATCTCTGCCTTTCTTCTTGTTACTTTCAGCTGTTTTGTGGGGTCTTTTCTCTATAGTGTGGATCTTCTACTCCACGTGCAGTTATCGGCGGCTATCTCAAATTTTGTCACATCTTTCTTGGCCTTTTGAGCAGATCTAGTCCGTTATCTCTCTGCAAGGGGTTCTGTCCTGTAAGGTCCATGGAGGTCACCGACATCGTAGAGTACTTTGAGAGGCCAATGGTCCTCATAGAAAGAAACATGATGGGAGTGATTATCGGCGACTCGGTAGCATTAGATCATAGTGGGAAAAGGCAACGTGTGAGAATTGACGATGAAGGTGAGTATATGATCGATAGTGACATTGATTTTTCTGGTTAGTGACGATTTGATACCAATGGCTTTGTTGACACAACAAAGGAGACCAGCCTCGAGGGGTCTCCAAAGCTTCCCTAATAATTCTCGTTTGGAACGTTCGTGGGCTTGGCAACCAATGAACGTTCCTACTATGAAGATCTTTCTTTGGAAGTTTCTTCAGGACGAAGAGGCCAACCTTGGTCTCTCCTGCCTTGTTACTCTCATAGAAGGTTTTCTTTGACAGTACCTGCGTAGTAATAGGATGTGTTTCAATGGTTTTGCAGTTGGGTGATTGGCTGGATCTGTTTCTGATACCCATAGTACATTTTTGCTATGTATGAAGAACTATGATGCTTTCTCTAGATCATAGGAGGACTTATTTGATAGTACTTGCGTAGTGATGGGATATTGTTTTAAGGGTTTTGTGGTTGGGTTTTAGTTTTGTCTGTTTCGTATAAGTTGTTTGACTCTTCTGTTTAGTCAATCACATGGGTGATACTCTTTCATACCCCATGATTTTCTCTGGGAAGGTCTTAATCGAGGCCGCCGTTAACATACTACTAGTTCTTACCATGTAATGTTTCCTTTAGGTTTAATGAAATACTATATTTTCTCAACCAATATATATATATACATATATATATATATATATGTTGAGGCCTGAAACAATTCGGTTGATGCCATCTTTCTAAAATTAGCAAAAACAGCCCTTAAATTACAGGTTCATTGTCTTCTGTAGTATTAAATGGAAAAAAGGCCTCTCTTTTTTTCTTTTTTTTTTTTTTTTTTTTTTTTTTTTTTTAATACTTACAATAGTAGACTGATGCAGCTGGAAACATTTTTCATCTTTTCCTATTATGTAGAGGGTTAAGGTTTTCTTTAAAAAATGTCATTGTACAGTTAATGAAAAAAATGTTTGGCTAAGGAAGAGCTTATCATACATTGGCCTGACAACATTTATGAATTCTACCTCAATAATATTTTAGAAAAACAAATACTATATATAGTAAAACTAACCTAGAAACGAAAAAACATTTATGGTAACAACAAAAGTTATGCAATAATTACCATATAAAGAAATATAAATGTGGTAAATATTTCTTATTAAGAATGAGTTGGCAGTGATGTGACGGTCTTATCATCCCACAGTCCCACAGTCCCACAGTATAAATTGATAAGCAAAGTCTTGTCACGTTCCCAATTCCGTCTTCCTCATTGACAAAAGAAATATGAATCCATTGTTGCTGCTGTTCATGTTTTTGCTCACTGCTAATTGTGAGGCTGCATGGCGTTCTACACATGTTCAAATCACCAACAATCTGGACCCAAACACCACAGATCTGACCATTCATTGCAAGTCCGCGGACGACGATCTAGGAGTTCATGTACTTCACTATCAAGAATTCTACAGGTGGGATTTCAAGATGAACTTTTTCGGGGGCACGCAGTTCTGGTGCAGCTTTCAATGGCCTAACCAGTTTCATTGGCTTGACGTTTTCATAGAAGAGACAGTTAATTGCAGGGACTGTAAATGGATTATCAGCAATGACGGTCCAAGCTTGTACAACAAGATTACCAAAGTTTATGATCATAAGAAATGGAACGACGAGAAGAAATAATTTAAGTTCGCACATAACGTTTGGGAAAAAAATTTAAGCTTCCATTCCATGGAGCTATCTTATCATGTTATTGTGGATGATGTACATGGTTGATCTTAACCGCAATGCTATCAAATGCAGATTCAGACAAAGCTGTTTGCTTAGATTTTATTATGAAATAATAAAAATTTGCAATTCATGTTTTCCAATGTATTGATATTTTTTTTCCTTTTTTTATTGCATTAATTTGATAGCATTTTTTTAATACTCGGCTGTATTAATTCACGTGTTATAACAAGAATGGTAATCTTACAATTTTTTTTCCCCGTAATATTGTATGCTTGAGGCATGTGAAAAGTCAACATAGTCTCCATACAATGCACTTGTTGACAACTATATCTCCTTCATGGATTTCCTTAATTGGTTAATCCCTTTATCAGTCTCTCCTTTTTATAAATTAAAAAAACAAAAAAAGCAATAGTAATTATATGAAACATATCAAAATACAAAGTACTACTTCGTCATAACGAAGTAACGGAAAATCCAATTTGCAAGTAACTTTACCAATTGAAACTAATATTAAATTACAGATATTTGATTGAGACACTTAGGATTATGAGGATAGAAATAGAATCAAGGTCAAACCTATGAAGTTATAAAATTGGAAATGAACAGAAAATATATAACCTAATTAAGAAAGAAAAAGGATGAATAATGTTGCAACATATTTTTGGACAGCATTCACGGCATTTATTATTGATGGGGCATATTTCTAATTTGTATTAGGTGCATACAAGCAAATCTCTCCAGAGCACTTTGCCCTATTGTTGCATTCCTAAGAGGACACAAATTAATGTGCAAACAACCAATTAAAAATACCCGCAAGTGCACGAGTCTATTGAAGTATAGATTATACAAGTACGGGGTCGATCCCACGAAGAACTTGTCGGTTTCCTATAAGTTCTAATTCGAGTACAAAGAGAACACTTATTTAACACACCACAAATGCAAAATGGAAATTAAAAATGAGTAAAGAAATGTAAAAGAAGCAAACAAAACAAAAGAAGAAAATGTGCTATGAACAGGTACCAGCGACCGGTCGTTTTTTTAGAGAATCGAAATTTCAGAATTATATGACGAGCGACCGGTCGTTTGATACTTGCGACCGGTCGTGAATACTGACTAGCGACCGGTCGTTGGCTAAAAGCGACCGGTCGTTTTTTCACAGAATCGAAATTTGAGAATTATGTGTTGAGCGACCGGTCGTTAAGACACTAGCGACCGGTCGTTTTTTTCACAGAATTGTTTTTCTCTGTTTTTCAATTCCGACCTCTGTTCAGTTTTCGACCTATAACTTTCCAACCGTACGTCCAAAATTTACGTTCTTTATACGGTTGGATTCAGCACAGAAAATGCAAGAACACAACGTGCACCAAAAGTCCAAAATAATTACGGAAACAAATAAAATTCAGTAACAAAGACACATAACGTGTTGAACACGCAACTTACACACACATTTTGGGGGGGGGGGGGGTTTGGTTTGGTTCAAGTGATCTATTTCTATTGCATGTAAGTAAATGGACTTCGAATTTAAATGAGAATGGCAGAGATGAATTATCAAGATGTGAAATTAAAATGTAACAAACACTAGGGTTTCGAATCCACCCTAAACAATTCTACCTATGTTCATAAATACTCAAGTGATGAACTCTAAACGTGTTGATGAAGATGTTCGCAATCAAGACCATGGTTCGTGGCTCAAGACGCATTGATTCCCTCTAATGTATGTAAAGTGCATGGTTCGTGCTACAATACTTGTGCCCTCCCCATAACCGAACCTAGGTATGGTTCGTACTTCGATTCAATTACAAGGAGAACGCATTAAGTTCAAAGAGAATATGAACATCACAAGAATCCTAATAGCATGGTGTTTACATTAGGTATTCAAGAAACCAATTCACATGGATGATTCTTACTTCATCCATTTATTGCTTAGGATAACATGAAGATACACATAACCCCAACAATCTCAAGAAGCATGCTTTCAAAGGTGATCAATCAAAGAAGAACACACATCAAGGATAGATTAATTTGGTGAATTAGAATTCATCAACAATATCCAGAAATTCATACACTCAAGTATCAAAACAATAAGGTAATCATGTTTAGGGCTTCAACCTAAGCCCTAGCTATGGAGTTTAGTTGCTCATACTTATTTCAAATACAAACTCAAAATGAAATTAGAAAGAGTTTACAGATTTTCAGAAAATAATGAAAGCTTCAAGATCATCAATGGTGGAAGTCTTCTTCTCCACTTTTCTTGGCTGCACCTTGGCTTTCTCCAAGCTCCAAACTCTCTAAAATCTGCTCTCAATCTCTGCAATGATAGAATGAATCCTCTCTCCCGTTGCCAAGCTCTCCCAAATCAGATTGCCCTTTGACTTCTCTTCCCTCTCTCCTCCTTTCCAGCTTTTACCTTTTAATATTAAACTACCACCTTTGATAAAGCCTTAGCCCATTGTCCCCTTGCCATGATGAAGCTTTGTCCTCTTGCCATGATGAAGCTTTGTCCTCAATAAGATGCCAATTGCTTCAGAAAATATCTCAAAGCTAAGGTAACTTCTTGTTACCAAGAGTTATGGTAACAAGAAAATCAAGATAACACAAAGGAGGTAAAAGCTGGCCAAATTCGGATTTCCAGAGCTGTGGTAACATGCTGGATTGGTTGGATGAGCAATACTTGTCCAATGGAGCTCAAATTTGGATATGTTGTAGTTAACATCCATTGGAACAAGTCTCATGAAGATCATGACCTCATCCGAGTACCGGAGCATGCTGATCCAAGGCCAAGAAGTTGACCTACGAAAATGAACAAAAACAGAATTTATAACAAATAATGCACTTTTAGCTCATTTTCAATCTAACCAAGGTAAAATCTAAGAAAACACAAAAAGGAAGTAAAAAGCTATAAAATGTCAAGAACTAACTCAAAATAAAGGTGAATAACATGAAAAATCATGTGTAAAAATGAACCGAACACCTATAAATTTCTAGGCATCTCACATCTCCAATGTGTGTCAACGTTCAATTTATCAATGGTTTGGAACCACACCTGTCGGATGTTATCGTTCATTGTAAATTCAAAGGTGACGATCCCGGATTGAATGGTTCGATTAAACACACGAGGGATGAGTGCAAGTTGTGTAGATGGCTGGCATGGTCACCCCTGATTGTCCATGTAAGTATGATCCATGCTATAAGTGGAACAAGAAAATTTGGTGGGCATATATGGTTGATGGCTCAAATGGTGCTCTAAGTTGTGTTTATAGCTGTCCATCCATGAAGTAATGCTCCTTTTGGTCTGAGTCCATGAGCTAATGTTTTTTTCCTTTTAAGGAGATGGGCATAAGATTACCGTTTTACCTTATTCATATAGAATATACAATTTTTGCGGCACCCCTCATATAACCTAGACAGAGTAAAATTTGTTAATATATTCCTTACTAAATTGTAAGGAATAGATAGTTAATTTATTTTTGCACTTAAGGTCGTGTGTTTGATTCCTCACTCCGTAATATATTACTTGTATTTGAAGGAAAAAAAATATTGGAAATGATGCGGGACAAAGCACTTATAGTATTCCACAACCCAAAAAATGTTTTCAATTACAGATAACCTATTAATTAAAGAAAAAGGAGGAATGTGGCAATATATTTCTTACCAAAAATAACTTTGGCATGATGTGACACCCACCCATACATGAATATCATATACTGGACAATATTCATGGTATTTATTGTTGATGGGGCATATTCTAATATGTATTAGCTAGATACTTATATGTGTGAATCTCTCCAAAGCAGTCTTGGCCTATAAATTGTTGGGCATCCCACATACCCAATGTGTCTCGACATACAAAATACATACAAAGATGGACAAATTGATCATTTTGTTACTGATTTTTGCACTCATTACCATGTGTAAGGGTAAATTTTGGGGTATAACGCATGTTAAAATTATCAATGGTTTGGAACCACCGGCGGATGTTAGCGTTCATTGTAAATCCAAAGACGATGATCTTGGTGCTCGTCAACTTCAGTACAATGCTAGCTTTCAGTTTCAGTTTAGGCCTAACTTTTGGGGAAGTACACAATTCTACTGCAGCTTTGTGTGGCCGAAACAAATTCAGTGGTTCGACATTTTCAATCACAGCAGGGATGATTGCAAGTTTTGTACGTGGATTGTCAAAACTGGAGGTCCATGTATGTACAATTATGCCTCTGAGAGCTTTGATCAATGTCATCCCTGGAACAAGAAAATTTGATGTGCATGTTACAACTTGATCAAGGGTTGCTCTAAGTTGTGTTCTAACTTTCCATTCATGAATAAATGTTTTGTTTTGAATTCTCTTTTTCTGTTTTTTTTTTTTTTTTTCCCTGAGTGCATGACATCTTAGATATATCCATCAGGCAATTTCAGTACTACTACCATAACATTTTTTCTAGTAAAATAAATATGCATTGGCAGTCCAAAAAAAAAAGGACAAAAAGAAATATGCATTAAGAAAACCAGTACCCTGAAAGCATACCAAAGTAAAGGTGAATAATATCTCTAAATGCTGAGAGGCATGGGTTTCCATTGTTTACTAATAGTCTCAATTGGTCCAAACTATAATTTCCTCAATTGTTTAGAAAGTGGTGATGATGGTGTGGCAATGGCCATGGTAAGGCGGTGGTGGCAATGTCCATGATGTTAGTAGGGATGGTGGCATCAACGAGGATGGTGATGGTCATTTCCAAGTTAATGTGGTGGTAGTAGAAGTGGTGGTGGCAACGACATAAAATTTGAAAATGAAAAGAAATATATACAAACCCTTTTTTTTATTTTTTGAGAAAGAAAGAGATTTTTTCATTAATCATGGAAAAGAAACATCAGCAGCCAAACGAGTGCCATCCCACCCGATCTTCAACTTTGGGACCATTGTTGTCCTTGTTGCTGTCACCCAACCCACCACCAGTACCAATTAGGTCAAATTGTGGATTTAGCAACGAGGAAGATGTGCGGGTTGGGTCCAAAGCCCTCCATCTTTCTTGTTCTAGTTTTCATAGTTGATGATCTTATAAGTCCAAAGCTGAGACTCAGATATGGTTTTTCGTTCGAGTTTCATTAATCATTATGTCTATTTTTTTTTAAATTTTAATCATGAAGTTTATTTGGGTTGGTGAATCTGTATTATTGCTCTTTCTTCTTTGCACTCCAAAAGATACAGAGAAGATATGTCATGGCTCGAGCTATCGTGAAAAAAAATTAAGGAAAAACACTGATGTTAGGGATTACATAGATGAGTATATATCCCTTGCATCGGAATTTTTTTTTTTTCATGTAAGGTTAAATCTGATGGTGTTCAAAAAACTGGAGTTTTTTTTCCCTAAATTTTTCTGTAAAAGTTGTGCGATGATGGTGACAGTACTAAGAAGGAGGTTAGGCCTTCTCTAATCCATTTGGTCTTAAATCCAAATTTTCTCCCTCTAAAAAGTAACTATTTGGGTTTTTTCCGGACTCAAACTGTTTTTCCCCCAAACCCTTCATACTCAAATTTTAAATCTGCAACTTTATTAAATTATTTAAGAGTGGTTTAATTCTAATTTTTTTTTAATGGATAACTTTTCTTCATTTAATCTTTTTAAATAACTTCATAATTTAATTTTTTAAACAATTTGACCTAAAAAAGATTGAAATTCCACAAATATAATTTTATTCCAAAAGAAACACACAATATTTCAAATTCACCATGCATGAAACCCAATAGGAATAATTTTTGGGGTTGGATTTGATTTAGATTAATTTAAAATATTATTTTGACCGTTGGATTTAAATTTCAGCCATTGGATCTTTATTTTTATCGTTAAAATAGCTTGAATTTAATATGGATCATTGATTTGAGTTACTATTGGAATTATAAATAAAATTAAATAAAAATATTATGTTTGAATTGTTGCCGTTGGATTCCAACGACAACATCACCAGCGCTTGCCATGTGGCGAGACAATAGCTACAGCATAGCAGCAGTGGTGGGGCCAAATATTCTTCCTTGCACATGGGCTGCATCAGCTTTGAGTGGGCTCCACCGAAAAGTTTTCCAGTCCAAGCAATAGCTGGATTGGTATTTGACCCCGAGTTTGAATTTTCCCAAATTTTGGCATCTTACTTTTCTTGAGTTGGGAGATGAATTAGGCTATAATTTGGGATTATTTGAGTTTGGCCTCATGAGTTGGAGATGTCCTTATGAAAGAGCTGTAGAGCGGCAATGGAGGGTGTTCTTAGGTTGTGTGGCTGCCTTCAATGGATGAAAGATGTCTATTGAAGATATAAACATATAAAATTAAAGTTATATAAATTAATACAAATTAACCAAATAAAATAAGATAAAATAAGATGAAGGATGTGGCAATGACTTGGATTACCAGATCATATACCATGTCAGTCAGTAATAAAAAGTTGGTATATATCTCCTCTAACAACCATCCATATTTATCGAGTGGCAAATATGGTAGCTAACAATTTAGCTGATCTTGGCCATCCATATATGAACATTCATGTATCTGTAATTTTACATATTATGTTCTTTTCAGATTAAAATTTCACTTGTATACAAGCATTTATAGTATATGAAATTTCCAAAGAGAATTCTCTTTGTAATGGACATTCATTTATAAAAAAAGAAAGAAAAAAAAAGAAGCATTCATAGTATTCTACAACAACAAAATATATCTTGTCAATGAAAAGAAAGTATAACTTGGACAACTTTCATATTCTAACGTATATTAGGTATGTGTGGATGTCTCCGGAACACTCTTGCCCTATAAATTTCTATGCATCCCACACACTAAATGTGTCTAAACATACAAAAATACAAGCAAAGATGGAGCGATGGATCATCATCATATCGTTGATTTTTGCACTGATTACCATGTGTGAGGGTAATCTTTGTGGAATTATCAATGGTTTGGTTCCACAGTCGGATGTTCTCGTTCATTGTAAATCCAAAGAAGACGATCTTGGCGTTCACGTACTTCACTACAATGCTACCTATGAGTTTGAATTCAAGCCCAACATTTGGGGAACTACACGTTTCTACTGCAGCTTTACGTGGCCATCCCGAATTGAATGGTTCGACATTTACAAACACCAGAGGGATGAACTGGCGTATTGTTTGTGGATGGTCAAGCCTGATGGTCCATGTAGGTACAATCGTGACCACAAGAGCTTTGCTGATTGCTATAAATGGAACAACAAAATTTGATGTGCGTATATGGCTGATGGTTGTTACAGTCTTGTCAAGGATTCCTCTAAGTTCTTGTGTTCTAGTTATGCATCCACAAATTAATGTTCTTTTTTGGGCTGAGTTCATGAATTAATGTCTTTTTTATAAGATTCGAAAGGATCTAAAAGTGAGTGAAGTTTATATTCATTAATAAGAAATAAAAATGCAAGGGGCTAGTTGGTTGAGTTTTTCCACTTCTACTAATGTGGGCAAAGGTTCAAAACCTTTTTGTTGATTGTTTATCCAAAAATAATGATTTCATAATTGGGTGATTTGCAGCAACCTCCATCAAAGACGATGTAGAATCAAATTTAAAGGACATGAGCAGCATTAGGGAGCTGATTTTGGGAGTAGGATTTGATTGAGAACATAGACTAAAAGGGATGATGTGAACTTCAATCTAACCATGGCTTAGAAGAAACCAATGGAATTATTCATTAACCTAAAAGGAAAAGACGAGAAGAGAGGAGGGGGAGAAGGGGCAGTGACGCTTCTTACTCCTCTCCCCTTTATGGAATTTTCCTTTAGGACTCACAGAGGGAGAGAGTGGCTAGGATTTGGTAATCAGTTGTTTATCAAAAAGTCGTCATTTCTAAAATTCCAAGAGAGATTGAGTTTTTAAAAATATGACTTTACTAAAGGTTAAATTCTGTATTTCAAATCTGTTACCCAAACAAGAAACTTTACAAATTCTAGAACATTAATTTCCGTCCTTTACGAATTCCTTTGTACTTTTAAATTTCCTCATCCAAATGCACTGTTAGTGTTCTTCTATTGTCCCAGATATTTGATATCTCTTCTCACACTTATCCATATTTATCGAGTGGCAAGTATGGTAGCTAATTAACAATTGGTTGACTTGTCTCACATAAGGTCAAAGTTCTAGTTATGATGACAGTATGGAGCTGTGCTACTTTTGGATGACAATTTATTACAAACTGCCGTCATTTATGGGTAAAGATGTCAGTATTTTGTTAAAAACTGTCATTGATTATATATAAAGATGACGGTATTGTTTTAAAAATGGAGACGGTATTGTGTTAACAATAGTCATTGATTATATATATAGACAACAATTTGTTCTGTTTAAGCCGCCAATTTGCTCTGTTTAAATAAGTATATATATAATCAAGACAGATTTTTATTTAAGAACTACTATAGCCGCACGGGTATACTATTTTTAACACGTGCGCCTTTTTGTTATTATTATACTTGGGGTTTTTTTTTTAATAAAACAAGTATAGCCATGCGGCTATACTACGGTTTTTATTATTTAAAAATAGTATCGCGCGCGGCTATACTATTTTTGACACGCGGCGAAATGAGCACTAGGCGTAGGTGCCATGCGGGGTTCTTTTTTTAACAAAACTAGTATAGCCGACCGGCTATACTCGGATTTTTTTATAATAAAAATTGTATAACTAGGATTTTTTTATAATAAAAATTGTATAGCCGTCGGATTTTTTTACACTATAAAAAATTGTATAACTGGGAAGCTATACTGTTTTGACTAGAACTGGGCATATGGGACCGAAAACCGGCCAAACCGGCCGAACTAAACCGGTCGGTCTGGTTTGGTTTGGTTTTTTTTTTTTTTTTTTGCCAACGGTTCATAAACCGAACCAAACCGGCCTTCACGGTTTGGTGTTCGGTTTCCAATTTCAGAAACCGTGGGTGAACCGGACCGAACCGGGTATGTTAAATTATATGTAATTAAATAATTATAATATAACCTTATTTCCATTTTCAACATTTAAGTAAATGTCTTTGTCATTTTACTTTTATTTATTTTTATATTACTCAATTTACTTAAGTTTACAATGTAAATAAGGAAGTACCCCCCATTTGAATTCAAATAAAAATACTAGAAAATCAAATTCCAACCAAATCAAATTATGAAAAATCGATTTTAGTGCAAAATACAATTTAGGCTAAAAATGATGGCTCATTAAGTCAATATATACTTCATACTAAAATCCCATAAAATCAAGTTTTCTTATTTGATGTGTGAGGAATAAAAGCCGCCAAAAATTATCTTGAGAAAATGATTATTCCGAAAACTCATTTTTCATACTTAGTCAATATTTTTACATAATGGTGAATGATGCATATGGTTTACTTTGAAACTTTGGATGGATGTGAATGATGAACAATGCATATGTTTTAGTTTGAATTGAAATGATTGATTGAATGAATGAATTTGAATATGTTGTAATGTGAATGGTGAATGAATGTTTGAGTTTGAATGAATTTAGAGTCTACATGTTTTCAAGCAGGTTTTAACCAAACCAAACCAAACCAAACCGAGCTAACCGGTTAACCCGAGATGATCGGTTAAATCGGTTCATTGGTTCGACGCACGGTTTGAATTTTCTCCAAACCGGAGTTCATGGTTCGGCGCACGGTTTGACCCTCAAAACCGAACCAAACCAAACCGAGCCCACCCCTAGTTTTGACATGTGACAAAGCGGCGCAGGCCCCAGGCGGGTCCCTTTTGATAAATAGTATAGCCGTGCGGCTATACTACGGTTTTTTATTATTAAAAAATAGTATCACCGCGCGGCTATACACGGGATATTTTTTATATAAAAAAACAAGGGGATTATTGGCAACAATGGTCCCTCAACTATACCCATATTACAGTTTGGTCACTCAATTCAATTATTAGTTGCAGATGTCACTTAATTAGGTGTTTTGTTGCACTCTTAGTCGTACCGTCAAGTCTTTCTAACGGTAGGGACTAATGGTGCAGCACAACATCTAATTGAGTGACCAAAATGTAACTCCGAGTATAGTTGAGGGATCATTGCTACAAATAATCTTAACTGAAAAGTCACATTTGCCAATCAATAATCTAAGAGATACTTGCCACGTCATTATTTTAAACAGAAAAAGTAACAAACTTGACGGTAGGACTAACGGTGCAACAAAACACATAATTGAGTGACCTCTACAATTAATATTTGAGTTGAGTGACTAAAGTGTAACTTGGGGTATAGTTGAGGGATCATTGCTGCGAATAACCCTAAAAAAAGGTATAGTCGCGCAGCTTTACTGGGGTTCTTTTTTTATAAATAGTATAGCCGAGCGGCTATACTCCTTAAATAGGTTGATTTGCTCAAAAATTTACTTAAAATAAACTAATACAACTAGTAAGGGCTATACTCCTTAAATAGGTTGATTTGCTCAAAAATTTACTTAAAATAAACTAATACAACTAGTAAGGTCTTTTTAATACATATATATTTATATATATATATAGTATAGCCGTGCGGCTATAGGAGTATATTTCTCCATGAAAAATAAAACTGTGGCAGTACATTTCTTACTTAAAATAACTTGTAAAATGGTATGGCATCCACCATATATCGGAAAATAAAGACATTTATTCCCTTCCCCTAGGTTATTTTTAGTTATTTACCTCTATTCATGGTACTCTAATATGTAATTTTAGACGTTTTCTTTCATAATTGAACTCTCTCTTGCCCTATAAATAAATGTATAGGCAGCACCCCTCAAACTCAAGGCCTCTCTCTCACATCCAAACACACAGAGATATGAAGCAAACGATAATATTCTTGGTTTTTGCACTCAGTACCACCACCATCTGTGAGGCTTATTCTTTTTTGGTTTCAACGGACGTTAAAATTATCAATGCTTTGGGCCCACAGACGGATCTGGACGTTCATTGTAGATCTAAGAATGATGATATAGGGTTGCATAATCTCCACCATGAAGAAAACTTCCAGTTTCATTTCAGACCAAACTATTGGAGGAGCACCAAATTCTACTGCAGCTTCAAATGGTCTGACCAATTTCATTGGTTTGACATTTTCATACACAACAGGGACGATTGCAAGCATTGTACATGGATGATCAAATCTGGAGGGCCATGCAGGTACAACGATGAAACTGAAAGTTTCGACAAATGCTACCTTTGGAACGACAAGGGAGATTCAAATTGAGAGGGCATATGACATCAAAGTTTAATCAAGGGTTGCTTCAAGTTTTGTTCTAATCTTCTTGTTCTTGGCACCACACCAACCTGATTTTTGCACTACCGGCTGACCCTGGTTGTGAATACGGTTATCGATCAACAGTCAGTTCGATCAACGGTCGACTGACCGGCAGAGCAAAAAATCACATATGTGCATTCACACCTGAAGCAAACTCTAGTTTAGATGAGTATGTATAGGAGGAAAGGCAAGGACTAGACATAGAGAAGGTCCTAGAGCAATGGTTTCAGTTATCATCGTGATGAAGTTTGGAACTAACACTATATTTAATGTTTTGTTTGCCAAGACAAGAAGCTTTAAAACTATTTAAGTCAGGTAGATCATCAACCTAATCCCTTCCAAAATCGTTATCTTGCTCTTGTAAATCGTCAGCCTAAATTCGGTAATGCAAAATAGATACACGAGGATGAGCAATTTAATAAATAAATAAAGAACTTGCGTAAGTATCTTTATAAATTAGAGCATGTTACCTATGATACATCCACGACTAAATAAGAAAAGCGTACCCTTATAGTAAAAAAAGGCGGCGAGTTGAGAGGAAAACGGATTGATTCTACAAATTTCTTGTGTTGGTCCAAATGGAAAACAAAACAAAATAACTGCAGAAAACTTTCAAGAATTCAAAAGTTACATTACACTCATGGACATTATCTGACGAGCAAGACCTGGATCTTGGTTCAACAGCTCCCTCAAGTTGTTCTCCACCTCTGCAACCTGTTTCTCGATATATTCCTTTGAGGTCTGTCCAAAGCACAAAATAAATAATTTTACTGCTGCCGAAGTCCAGAAGAGAAAATGTTTCATCTTAAAAGTACCACGTAAACATGATCTTCACATTATTTTTCTTCAGAAACTGAAGGATTTAATATATTTTATCCACAAAGATTAAACGTACAAACATAGGGCAAGCTACACTAGAACACATGCAATGTCTCAACCAAACTAACAACAAAAACGTCTAAAACAAACTCAAATACATTTCATAACAGCTCAGCTAACAAATAAAAGTTATGAGACTGCCGCCTTCCACTCTGCATGAATATGAAAAAATAGAAACTCCCAGCGAATTGAAGCATACAATGATGCCCAAAAGCACATTATCCCACAAACGCTCCACTTCCTCTCCCCTATAACTTTCCGAAAAAATGTGTTTCGTTCAATTTATAGCCATTGCACAACAATTCCACAAAGTTCTTGCTCTTTTCCCCTCTCCAAAAGCAAAATGTTTTTTTTTCCATGAACAAAGAAATGCACAAATTTGGGAATCACCCACAACACAAGTCATGAACCTCATCTTGACTTAAGCCTAAAATCTATGCTTGATTAACTAACGAAAATTATCGATAGGTTTGACTGGCACTTTTGAGGTGAAAACAAGTCAGGGTTAGCACAGTTCAGCTCGCTCGTAAAAAGAAGTGTTTTTTGGAAATTAAAAATTAAAAATTTAGGACAATGGAATACTACTTTATTAGGAGCTTTATCTCTCAAGTTCAATAATTTGAACCTCTGTATCATAAATAGGATAAAATTATCTTCTTAAGCCTTACAACCCAAGTAGTTGTTTTGGTTAAATCTAAATGTTAAATTGTTTAGACAATTTTCCTTTTTAAATATTACAAAGATTATTATGATATTTATAGATTTATACATAAATTTAGACATGAATTCATATGTAAGATAATCAAATGGGGCAATCTTGCTATAGCGCTTTCCAATTATTATGTTATGCGGATTTGGTTTTTTTTTGGGGGGGGGGTTCATTTGTTGTTGAAGCCTTTAATCTCAAGACAAACAAAGCTGTGTAGTTGTATCAGTTAACAAAATCTCCACCTTTCTAAACCGACAAAGATTCGTACTAGATGTCCACGTCTTAGGGATTGAAAAAATTTCTTCAAAGTGCAAGGCAATGTTTTTCCATCTATAAATTTGGAAAATTGTATTTAGGCACATTCTTAGGGCATAATTATAACAATGTTCCCACTCTTTCCTAGTTATTGCATCAGTCTTCTATTCACTGTCATGATTAACAATATTATATAAAGCTTAATAGCAAATCCTTTTAAGGTTTTTACTTTCTCATGTCTCAACTTGACAGATTCAACTGAAACTAAGTCTAACAATGTAAAAGAAAGTTACGAAAAACTAAAAATTCAAGATTATAGGATATTAAAAGGTTTTTTTATTTTTTGGTAACTTGATATTAGAAGGATTATAAGTTGTCAGTGGAGTCTGGAGAATGCAAAAAAGAACTTGTCAAGGTAATATAAGTCCGTATACTGGGGTTAGGGATGAGGTAGAGAAGGTTTCTTCTAGTCCATGTACATATGGCGGCATATTTTGAATTTTATAAATGAAACAAATTTTATTGAGTATTGAGTCTATTGACATCTAAACTTTCTAGAGGTATCTCTAAGAAGGTTATTTGAATATATTCACTTTGTTCCACAAAGAAACAGAACAAATGGTGTAAACACACTACAAAGAACGAAAAGAGACCATCATAATTCACAAGAAATTAGAGACATACCTGCAGTGAGGCAAGTGCACTCTCACTGTCCCTGAGCTTCTGTTCCTGTTCATTCACTAACACTGACTTGGGCTCTAAAACAAACCTGGCCACCATGAGCAACGAGTTTATCAGAGTATGTCATATATGTATCAGGCAACTCATAAATCAACAAGACCCGAATTCCATCTAATTTTATGCATAAAAGAGGCAATCCAGAACTCACGTTCTCCCTGCAAAACAGATTAAAACCCAAAAAAAAATCATTAAATTTAAATCCCAACATCCCAAAAGAAAATGGGTCCTTTTCTCAAATTTAATTTGACAATTGAGGCAATGGGTTGATTGAAATGAAGTACCTATAGATTTGTAAGTATTTGCATCATCAGATAAAGGCCGTAGCTCCTCCAGGGTTAGAAAAGCACGCTTCTTTTCTCCTTCTTTGTTTCTCATCTGCGTCTGCACCTGAAACCCATCTCAATTCTCACTGAATAAGTTAACTTTTTCATCATGTATATTTATATTGACATTAATCATATACATAAATAAATAAATAAGGTAAAGACCTGCTTCAGTTTCGCAGTGAGCTCAATCATGCGACCTTGAATCTCAAAGAATGCCTGTAAAAATTTGATTATCCTGGTAAACAGCAGCAACCGAGAGAATATGGAAAATCAAGAGACAAAGAGAAAGAAGGACTTACAGCTCTGTTGGCTTCGTCGGCCATTTTCACAAGATTGATTCTTTCGACCTATTGTTCTCAGAGCTTGAGGGATGCTGAAATCTGAACTCGTCAGTGACTTGGTATGGGTTTTTGGGTATTGGGTCGGGTTTGGCCCTCAGAAGCCCAAATTATTAGTTAAGCCCAGTAATTCTTAGATAGTGGGTCGGGTTTGTTATTTATTCAACATGCAACCAAACACGCATTCTGTTCTTGCATTTATTAACCCAATAATCAGGCATCCATCTCAATATTATAAAAGTAATGACACGTGTAACAATGTTGTTGGTGGTAAAAATGAGAATGTCCTAATTACTAATGCTCTTTTAATCATGTTAGTGATTACAAGAATGATGTAATTGTCCTTAATCACATATGATTGATTGGTCAATGAAATAATTATACATATGTTCTTTTAGTCATGTTAGTGATTAGAGGAGTTTAGAACCATAATCAAGTAATTCCCCTTAATCACATATGATTGATTGGTTAATGACAACCTATGCAAACATATTATAGACCGAGCAAAATTTCTTTTTACACCTGAAATCCATTTTTACCCTCGCACCACCATCTTCAACCTCCCCTACTGTCCACGCCACCACTCTCATTCTCTCTCTTCTCTTTTCTTCCTCTTTCTAAGAGCACTTCCACTCATTCCCTCTTGTCATGGCAAGAAGGGACCTAAGCTCCAAAAACAACCCATACCAAAGAAAAATTGTCATGGCAAAAAGTGGGCCCCATGAAACTGGGCTACCTGCGACGTCATGCTAATGTGAGCGGCCAATTTAACCACCAAATAAATTGAAACAAAAATGGAAAAAATATAGGAATTTTTTTTCTATAAATACCTAGCCATGCTCTTCATTCTCCACCCCAAAATTCATATAAATTCATCTGCCCATATCTCATGTGAATAGTGATTGCACTTACCTTGCCATGGCAATAGGTGGGAGTGCATAAATAAATAAAAATTAATAGGGTAGGCATTATTCACGTAACTGCCCTTGCCTCTCTTTGCCTTTTACCATGACAAATGAGTGGAAGGGGAAAATGAGACAATATCACATTACTTACCATACAAATGTAGTAAGCTTAGAAACTATGATTGTGGGGTGTCACATTACTCAGTATACAAATTTAGTAAATTTAGCAATTATCATTGTGGGGTCTAGATGTCCAATAAACAATGACAAGTCGTCTTCAAGTAGATGTAGCAAACAAGGTAAGAAGGAATAAACACTTGAGTCCAAAACAAGGAAAGTGACATGGTAGGTAGCTGATCCGACTAAGTGTTTTTTTTTTTTTTGGGAAGTCTTTTGGTAATTGTGGTTTAGACTCTCTTTTTCTGGTTGTCATAGTGGTTTAGACTTTGAGGACTATGAAGTCTTTAAAAAAAGAAACATTATTGCGTTTAGTGTGTCTTGTTTAAAATTAGTGTCTTTCTCAAGACCAAAAGTAAATAAAATTAGTGCCTTTTTCCACACCAAAAATAAAAATTAGTTTTTTTTTTCTACACCAGAAGAAAAAACAAAATTAGTGTATTTTCAACGAGCCTAGTTCCTTGTTTGGTCTGACAAAGACTTGGCAAAAATAATACAAAGCAAAATGATAGAATATGCCAGTGGTTGAATGGAGTGGCATTCAAAAACGTAACAAAAATACTCATAATTCCCTCTTTCAATTTTGATTGAAAATTTGACACAATCAATAAAACCCCTCAAAAAACCAAAAATCCCAACTTGAAGATTTTTTTCTGCGGAATCAGAGCAAGGCACACAGAGATTTCTGAGAAAGGAAAGCAAAGACCAAAGAAGCCATTGAGTTTGAAGATTGAGCCAAGAAAGGTTTTGGGTTACGTCTGGTTTGGCGCTTTCTTCGCCCCAATGCCCTCAACCTTAACCAAATAACTGGACCAAATCTCTCTCTCTCTTCGAAAAATAACTTACCTTCTCTCCATTTTACTACTTTCTCTCTCTTACCTTTATTTATCTTCTCTTTTATTCAAACTTTGAGTGGCTTTCTGGTTGCCCAAAACAAAACAAAAACAGATACACAAAATTTTTCCTCCATTTCCCGGCTACCCACATCGGAAGTTCACATCTTTGCTCCGACCCAGATCGAATCCGGACCCGAATACCAAGCTACCAACCCCGCATTGACAATTGCGATGAACCCACAATAGAAATGCATGTGGGTCATTAAGCGTGTCAGTTGTCAATGATAAAAGTTGGAGGAAGGGGTTGAAATGTAAAGCCGGATTCGGGTGCGGATACGGGTTTGTTTTAAGATTCATGGGGATTTGTTTCAGTTCTGAAAAGAAGCAGCATTCCAATTGTAATCAGACGAGCCCACCAGGTATTATATCATGTATGAATAGATTTTGCTTCACATTTACTTATGCCTTAATTTTAAAATGGGTAATCATTAATCTGTATCTAATGTTTCTTATTAGCTTTGAATGCATTTGGAGTTTTGGGACCTTTTATTTCGATTAATAAAATTTGTGATCTTTCGTCCAAAAAAAATAAAATTTGTGATCTTATGTTGGTTTCCTTCCAAATGTATGACTCACAATGGAAATTATGCACAGTTATGGGGGAACGGAAAAAATTGGGTGTTCTTGCTTCATATCTTGTGAAAAATCAAAGTTTTCAGTTTTTACCTTTCGTCATTTGTCACCTTTTCTAACCAGGTGACTGGATTTGAAGCATTTATTGGAGTTTGTATAAGTGAGTAAATGTGTGCCACACCTAGTTTTTTTTTTTTTTTTGGTGGACATCTTTGATGTTGGAGTACTTTTTTTTTTCTTACTGGTGTGCTTCCGAAGGCATTAAGTTTTGATACATGAAATTAGGAGGTTGTTGAATTTCTTTTGTACTTCTTAAATATAGTTCTGATATATGTGAATGTTTATGACAGTTATTTTATAGCATTCTATGCATTTATTGCGGCCAATATGTTTCTGTACTTTTTTTTTTTTTTTGGGTCAACCAATATGTTTCTGTACTTCAGTTTCCATATTTTCAACCTTTTAAATGGTGTCTTGTGGCTGCTGAATACCCGGTTATTATAATGAATTTTCATGAGAGTATAGTTGAGAAGCAACCAGTGAGAAACATATTCTTTCTATGGTAGGCTAGTGGCTGATGGGAGCATTTTTGGAAGTAATGGTTAACTGATAACATAACTTTTCTCTTTTTCTTGTGAAAAAATTTAAATGCAGTAGGACATGGCTCTGCTGCTTGTCCAACTCCCGATAAAAGTGCAATCAACACTCCTTTGGCTTCCAAGAATGTCAAAGACCTACGGCAAAGTCCCGGATATATCAATGTCAGCATCTTTACTTACGATGAGATGAGTTTGGCCACAAAACGTTTCCGGCCAGAGCTAATTCTTGGTGAGGGTGGGTTTGGAGTTGTATATAAAGGAGTTGTTGATGACACCGTGAGGACAGGTTACAAGATCACACAAGTTGCCATCAAGGAGCTTAATCGAGAAGGGTACCAAGGTGATAGGGAATGGCTGGTATTTGACTTATCTTTCCCTTTTATCGTATTTATTTTCTTAGAAATGAGGCTTTACTATGTTCAATTTGTATACTTTTCTCCATTCTGATAAAGAAGATAAATTGTTGTAATCAGAACATAGTAGAGGGAGGTTCTTTTGCCGATTCTGCCCAATGTTGACGATGAATACATTCTGATACTGCTGACAGAATGGTCTGTTAGAGTGAAAGCTTTGGTAAATCCATTCCATATATTATGTTGTCTCTTGCTGTGCAAGACAGTTTTTTATACTGTTCTTGACTTATGAAGAAGCTCCATCAGAAATAGCTTAACTATCTCTCAACTGTTGATGCCCTTGGAAAGTAATGAGGGCTATCTTGTTACGAACCGTAGCATTCATACAAGTTGCATTGCAAATAGACATTTCCCCAAGCTGTCCCTTTTTTCTTTCCTTCTCTCCTTTTTTGGTCAAGGTAGGAAAATACTTACACTAGTGTTCTAGTAGCTTTTAGAATTAGTTATTCATTAACATTCCTTTTGGAGACATCAAAAGTGGAATGCATGTATTCAGTGCAACATGTTTGTCAGTGGTTATTAGGTGAAAAATTAAATGATAGATTCCTTAATTGAATTTAGTCCAGCGTCGTTTAGAATCCGTTATTCATTAAAATTCCTTTTGGAGACATCAAAAGTCAACGGCAGATGTGTGTGGTGCAACGTTTTTATAATGAATAGTGCATTGGTAATTAGGAGCCAAATCAAAGGACAGATTTGAAGTGCAAAGTTGATTTTTAATTTCCTATATCAAGGATTTTCTGAAAGAGAAACAAAAATGGAAAATCATGGCCTATGGGATTTAGAAATGAATACTGTAACTTCTGTTTTAGCAATGATAAGTTGATAACTGACATGGACAGTAAGACATTGATCTAACAAGTATGTTAGATGGTGTTTCTTGCTTAAACAGGTAGTTGCCTCTCAACAATTCCTAGTTCACTAAACTGGAAAACCATGTCCAATCGGTGGCATTTGGCATAATTTATCATCTGATTACTTCTTCTTTTTTTTAATTTGCTAATAAACTAAGCCTTGTTCCGGGGTGTTTGCATGTATAGTGGAGATTAATTTGAATCCTTTTGTCATGCCTTATTTTTCTTGCAGGCAGAAGTTAACTATCTAGGTCAGCTTAGTCACCCTAATCTTGTGAAGCTGATTGGCTACTGCTGTGAGGATGAGCATCGGCTACTGGTCTACGAATACATGGCAAGTGGCAGCCTGGAAAAACATCTATTTCGTAGTAAGTGTTTTATGCCATCAGAAATATATGGGATGTTAAGAAAATGATGTTTTAGGTGAAGCCTATTTATAGGACTTTTAGATTAATTCCATTTATTGCTATAATGGATGATGGAGTCAAAGTATCACGAATTCTATTTTTATTGTTTATCATCCCCATCATCTTTTTTGTATGTTTTGGCACTTGCTACTGTCCACTGTTTAAGTTGCTGGCAAAACCAAATCTATTTCTCCCTTGTCATAATCCCTACGCTTCAGCATATCGTGTACCACCTTTTAGTGTTTGTTCACTGCTTAGCTTCTATAATCAAAGGTCTTTTGCACTTTTAATCTCAAGAATGTTAAAAGCCATTCATCTAGCTTGACTTTGATTGTCATATACAGTCCAGAGCGGAAGCTATGTATAGGGTTTGAAGGCTTTTCAAGTTCTTATGAAAACTGTCTTTCTAATAATAAACAAGAAGGCGGTCAAGGGAAGGTGAAATAAAGTACTCAAATATGCATGTGATTTTACTTATTTTTGGACAAATGTACAAGTAAACTGCATTTATCAGTGTAAAAATGTGTTACAGTTTAGAATACTTGGAAACCTAACACTTGTGTGTGGAAATTTGACTTTTATTAGATACGAACAAGCATTTCTTCTAGTTGTTCATCTTAATCATCTGAAATGTTATGGACCATTGTTTATATAAATTATATGCCTCCAGGAAGTGTACATGTAGACTGTATGCAGATATTAACTTCCCCAAACTGCATATTGATCCACCAACAGTCTACTGCAACAACATTCAATTGAGTGTTCTGGTGGATACTTTTGACACATGAAAAACATTGTGCCTCTTTTGGTTAACACCGTAATCATTTCTTTTATTTTGGGTGGTAGGAGTGGGCTGTACGCTTACATGGTCAAGAAGAATGAAGATTGCTTTAGATGCTGCAAAAGGGCTTGCTTTTCTTCATGGTGCAGAGCGACCAATCATTTACCGTGACTTTAAGACATCAAATATATTGTTGGATGGGGTTAGTTGTCTTCTTTTTGTTATCTTTTATGTAGCACTTATTACCATTGAGCATCTTATTGGAGGTGCTGTCAGAAAAAAATTTCAAATATTTCAGAAGTCTAATTTCACAAATGAAACCCGAACCAGAAGATGTGTACACAAATGCTTCTTGTCATGAGTCTTTGTCCATTTCTGGAAAACAAATATTGGTATTTTTTGAATGAAATTTGTATGTTTTGGCATATGAGTGATTACTTCTGGGGAAGTTAGGTTGGTTTATGTTGCTGAAAATCTAACGATAACATGCAGGATTTTAATGCAAAGCTTTCGGACTTCGGCCTTGCAAAGGAAGGGCCTATGGGAGATCAAACCCATGTTTCAACAAGAGTGATGGGCACATATGGATATGCTGCTCCTGAGTATGTAATGACTGGTGAGTTTCATAACTACGTCGCCGAGTCATATCATAAAATGTTATGCTTTTTCTTTTTCCTCGATACAGATTGACAAATGCTTTATGTTGCCAAGCGAAGAGATTATTTTGATGTTTATTAATCATATATCAACTTGGTTTTTCAATAACAGTGCACCTAAAGTAATATTGTATAATTCCTTTCTCATTATTGGCAATGTTTATATCATAGATTGGTAGATTAGACCATAGTAATCCATCACTGAGTATTAAGTTGATCCAAACAGGGCATCTAACTGCTCGAAGTGATGTTTATGGATTTGGAGTGGTGCTACTTGAGCTGCTCATTGGACGAAGAGCAATGGATAAGAGCAGGCCCAGCCGAGAACACAACCTCGTTGAGTGGGCTCGTCCACTCTTGAACCACAATAAGAAGCTTCTGAGGATTGTAGACCCTAGGTTGGAAGGGCAGTACTCATTTAAAACTGCAATGAAGGTGGCCCAGTTGGCATATCAATGCCTTAGCCAAAACCCCAAAGGGAGGCCCCTTATGAGCCAGGTGGTTGACATCCTTGAGACTCTTCAGTCATCAGGAAACCACGAACTTCAAAGTGGAGATGGTGCTGTAACTCTTTACGAGGCTCCCAAGGGAACAATTGTAAGTCCTGCTAAGAAGAGAAGCCAGAACAGAAGAGACGGTGAAAGGGGTGGAGAGGCGCATAGGAGCAATCCGGGAAATGGAAGGAGCAAGAGTGAGCCTATGAATGATTTCGATCGTAATAACTTGTCTCCAAATTTTGTGTCGCATGAAAAGTAGCTTTTAAACTTGTACCAGATAATGGATGGAGGTTGAAATTGTACAAGATAATATCAACTGGTCTATCCATTTGGTGTTTTTGAGTTAAATTCATGCCCCCTCGGGGGGCCAAATTTGTGATTTATAATTTGTAATACATTTTCTAACACTCTATTGTATGCCTACCTTGTACGTTGTGATTTTAGTATAGCATCTGAAGAAAGGCCTTCAGCATTCTCTTCTCGCATTCCTAAATTTATTTATTTTAGTTTGTTTTGTCATTAAAATTAAGGAGGACAGAACGATAGTCCCTTACCCTACAGTGTGTGGTAAAATATTCCGTCGCTTTTTATTCTTGTCAACAAAAAATCTACCATTATAAATCCATGGAATGTGGATGACCGTCACTATATCCATTATCTCCACCTTTTGTTGTTTTGTAACATGCGTTATTAGTATAGTAATTAGTACCCTTTAATTTATATATAGTGGGTTAATTTTCTATAGTTGTAAGCCTATAAATAGGTACTTATCAAACATGAAGACAAAAAGTTCATAGAACAAATTCTCTATCTTTCTCTTCCTCTTATTGCTCTTTACAATTCCTTTTAGTTTTATAACACGTCATTAGCACGATGTTGCTCTTAGTATCATTTCTTTATATGAATTTTCTTTTCCGTCTGAGATAGAGTCATCATATGGTATAGAGTTCTCTTTGTACTCACCATCGGACTTCACTAGGCTCGTTTTTTAAAATAGAAATAAAAATTTCTTAATCTTAGGCATGAATGCCATGTTTGATATTTTTCTTTTGGTTGCATGCTTGCCTTAGTTAATATTTATAGCATTTTGTAGGTTACATGACTTTCATTGTTATTTCATATAGGGTAATGTTAGGCTTACAACATTTTTATACCATATTGTGTACCACATCTCTAATAGAGGTGGAGCCTACCAATACAATTGGGTTCATCTCTATTAGAGAGGTGGTATACAATGTGGTATAAAAATGTGGTAAAAATGTGGTAAGCCTAGCATTTTCCTTTCATATATTCATACAATTCTAACCTTATCATGGCTTAGTTTATTTCTTTCTTTCTTTAAGCATGATTTTAATTCATTATTATATCTTATGATGAGTTTATATCATACAAGAGATCAGGGGCTTGAAGTTTCTCAATCCTCATCATACAACTAGATTAGGACCTAAAGTTCCTTGATAGAATTAGAATCTAAAGTTCTTTGATTTTAAATAATTGAGGGCCTAAAGTTCCTCAATTCCAATTGTAAACATCTCAAATCAGAAGTTTTGGTAGATGTATTAATGTTTACTCCATAAACCTCTAGAAGTGGAACAAACAAGAAAAGGCAAAGGGCCCCCCAAAATATGACTGATAATTGGGGAAGCTTGTCATAGTTGTGGTGCATATGGGCACTGGGCACGTGTCTACCCCACGCCAAAACATTTGGAAGATCTTTATCAAGCCTCGATCAAGGGCAAAGGAAAAACGGTTGCGGCACATTGGTTTGAAGCTAATCCTATGGACTTGTACCCAGTGGATGTAACCCATCTAGATGTTTCAGACTTCTTCACTAATACTAATGAAAAATCACATAATTCCATGATTAGTGGTGGGGTCCTCCCAACTAATTTGATGTCTTATTTTCTTTTCATATTTTTTTAGCTTAATTTGGATATTTTATTTTGATCTTATTTGATGATTTATATTTTTTGGGTATGTTTATAAATGGGTTTTGAGTGTGTGTAATGATGGGTTTTGGGTATGTTTATAAAGTGTTTTGGGTGTTGGGTATTTTTATAATTTCAGCCCCCATTTTGGGTATTTTAGTGAAACTCCCTTAAAAGAACTCATAACGAGAAATAAATTAAAAAATATAATTGAAAAAAAGGGAGTTTCACTAAAATACCCAAAATGGGGGCTGAAATTATAAAAATACCCAACACCCAAAATACTTTATAAACATACCCAAAACCCATCATTACATACACTCAAAACCCATTTATAAACATACCCAAAAAATATACAATTGTTGATTGTGGGGTTGATTTTGGGTATGTTTCTATGTTTAAATAGTACTTGGGTATTTTTATAAATACATGTCTAAAATCGGGTATTTTTATAAATATCTATTCTTTTAAATCAAGATTGGATTTCTTTATCTTTATGTTGGATTGTTAGTTAATGGTAATGTTTTTGCATATACCCCCAATATTGACAGCCAGAGGCTTCTATTGGAAAAACTTCCTTCTTCTTTTTTGAGTTGTATTACACAACCATTAAAGTAGTTGAACCATATCAATTTATATAATTACAGTATTAGTTTGGTTGAGGCATGTTTCCAACCAACAACAATCCCTCCTTAAATCTCGTTTATGGCATTCAAATACATTTATGTGCCTATTGCACAAACATAATGTACTCGTTGAATTATCAATGCAAATTGAAAATCTAAGTTGGTTTTGGTTGTGCCCGCACTATACCGTATGTTTTAAGGATTGTCCATTTCATGAGACAATTTTCCCGCCATTAGGGGAGATATGACAATTCCTGAAGAACGTCGTGAAATAGTGCTAAAATCAGTCTACTTTTGTCTCATCAAGATAATGCATATATAAGTTATACATATGCTAACATGCATTGATATTCTCGTATCACAATCCATTAACATTATAATAAGTGACTATCAACTAATCTGTTACATGCCTGAAGCATGACAGATCTATAAGTTCTAAAGAGTTAACTCCCCAAAAGTGGAGATTATTTGAAAATTTCAAGCCCTATAAAAAATAACGCTCTAAAGGAGGTTATATTCTAAATAATTTATCGTAAAAGAGATTTTTGTCCCATAAGTAACAACATAAGCACCTAAAGAGGCATTGGTACCCCAAATTAATGAGATGCTTATAAATTATGCATGCGCATGCACATGAGAATTGTGGGATCACAAATTGATGATACATTTGGTTTATTAGTAGCTACTACAATCATCAAGGGCTATGATTATATTAAATCTCACTTTATGAATGTTGACAAGTTAAGTGATTGGCCAAAATGAAAATAGCCAATTCCATTTATCACTAAATATGAATGTTCAATATTGAACCTATAGCTCAAACACTAAATTACAAATGTTAAGTATGAAGGTTATGTATTGGTGTTTATGAAGTGAAATAAGATCACTAATATGACATAAGGTTTCCTAGTAGAGACATGATTTTAGTGTCTCATCCCATCATAGATGCATCCATATTTCTATAAGTACGGTTGTTATTTTAACAAGAAACTTATAACATGTGTTAAATGCATATTCATTAAGACATAGTACATGAAAATCCTAAAAGTTCATGAAATATTTGAGATATATCGTAGAAGCGACCCTTGAAGGATATAAAGTATCATAATAATCTTGATTAAGAGTTAACACTAAGAGTCCGAGTATTTTGAATTCAAATTTGATATTGTTGTAACATATTCTAACTATTAGATTAGTTGTTGATGCTCCTAAAGAGTTCAATCATTTATGAAGACAATGTTGCTTGTATTGCTCAAATCAAAGAATGGTTTACGAAGAGTGACATAGTTTCAAAAAAATCTAAGAGATTGGAGTTAGACAAATTCGTTCACAACATAATATGGCAAACCTTTGTGCCAAAGCTTTTTCGAAACCTATATTCCAAAAGTTAATAAAAATCAGGAGCAGATATCAATCAGGTTGAGCATCCCAATTTTACTACATACAGGACATATGAGCATTGTACTCTTTTTCCCTTCAACTAGGTTTTTGTCCTACTGAGTTTTTCATGGCAATGTTTTAACGAGGCAACATAAGCGTATCCAACACCATATCAATGATCGAGAAGAAAATTGCACTATTTTTCCCTTTTCTTCAGTTTTGCCCCATTATGTTTTCCAAGCAAGATTTTTAATAAGGCAACAATGTCATTGTATGGTGAACATCCAAGGGGTAGTGCTATAAATCCATGGAATGTGGATAACCACCATTATATCCATTATCTCCACCTTTTGTTGTTTTGTAACATATGTTATTAGTATAGTAATTAGTAGCCTTTAATCTATATTTAGTGGGTTAATTTCCTATGGTTGTAAGCCTATAAATAGGTACTTATCAAAGATGAAGACAAGTTTATAGAACAAATTTTGTCTTTCTCTTCCTCTTATTGCTCTCTACAGTTCCCCCTAGTTTTATAACATCTACCATTTTTTTTTATATACAAACAATATCCCACCTTAATCTAATCTAAACTATGGGAGAGATTTGAACTCAAGAGCAGAGTGAGGAGAACATTACTCTAGTCAACTTGGCTGGCTAAACCCATGTATGCAAACATTCTACAACTTGAGTTATGCTTTTTTCACCTCTTGGACATTTTCTTATATCTAAGATAATAAAAATTACTGAGAGTTATCACCCAAGGCGATAAAAAAGCCCATAAGAAAATTATGCTTAAAAAAGTAGAAATGGGCAATCATTTCCATAAATTAAATTAAACTATGTTCTTCGGCAAGCAGATGGGTAACTTATTAAATAAATAATGTTCAATTTCTTCACAAAGTTCTAATATTTGAAGTTTGTTCTTACTCTTTGATATTTTTAAATTGAATGGCTCTCTTTCTTTATGACATATTAAAGACCTTTCCCAAAAAAAAATTGATATATTAAAAGAAATAACATTAACTTCTAGTACGTAAGTTTTTCCTGGCCAAAAAAAAAAATTGTAGTGTTTTGGGAATATAATTGCACTAAGATGCATAATAGTTTAAACTTTAAAATTCTATTGTATCAAATCTATGCTCTCAGATGATCTGGAAGGAGCAACTTCCCTTTCTGCTATTAAACAAAACCAGACCAAAAAATTAAAAAATTTGATAATTTCAACAACAACAAAACAAAAACAAAAAAACCCCCTTTCAACGTAGTATGCTGAAAATGGGAACTCCCATACTGACGAAAACGGAAGAACTCTTGGTTTTCAATACAAGATGGAGAGATGGATGTGCACATTACATATAACAGGAAAATGAATTTCTGCTGAAATTGTACTACCAGTACTAAAGTATCTTACACAATGAGTGGAATCTGCAAGCACCATAACCTTGGTTTATTATCTGACTATCAGGAGCATTATCCTACAGAAGCAGAAGATTGTTGTTAGTGACACGCCTTTGAACGGAAAATTTAGAAACTGTACTAAAAATATAAGTGTTGGACAAGGAGCATGTATATGATAACAGAGATATGTTAAGCAGCCTTACCCCATAAATGATGCAACTTCACAGCTAATTGAGTAACGGATCTTCTCTCTGAAGGATTCAAAAATTCCATGTTCACAGCTTCCTGGATAGAAGACAAGAATTCTTGCTTTGCTTTTGCAGACAGACCAAGGTAATTTGGTCCATGAGTGGTGCTCAAGTCAGCAATCTAAATGAGTGAAAATGACAGCATGTGTTAACATTTTGCTCTGGAACACATTTTGGTTTCTATGTAACAAAATTTCAAAATGGCTAACAGAGGTGGAATTAAAGCCCCATTGGTTGCTTCTTAGTAAGTTTGAATCATTTTAACAAATTCAAGTTTCAGTTGTATAACATGACAGTGCATCATATGAACTAAAGTGAAGATCTAGAAGTTCTGCAGCAAGTTACAACGAGGCTGCTCTATAGTTACGGACATAGTTCTTAAAATATAATTCAATGCTACTATAATGTATGGAAAGAATGTAGACATGTTGGCACTCAATTTGTTCATAATAAAAGTTACGATGTATTAATCATGTATAAAAGCACTTGCCTGCTGCAACCAAGGAATTATGGTATTGATAAACCTTTGTTCTAGGAGATATGACGCTAAAATGCTCAGAACACCACTGGCAGTTTTAGGAGACAAACATTCTAGAACTGGACCAGTTCCATCAAGAAGGTCAACCAGAACAATTTCATCACCAGAACAAAGAGCTTCCACATATGCAGAGTCTAGGTCCCCTTCACATAGAAAACCTTTCACTTGTTTCCAGAGGCTATTCTTACTTTCTACCACATTTTGTCTCACTTTAGTACTAGAAGCTGAAGAAAACATAGCATCAGTCCTTGTTTGACTATTACCTATCCTTTGTGTTCCCTGCCCAGGAATTTTTCGATTGTCTTTCCCAGTAGGATTCCTGGTAAGCTTCACCTTAGTATTGCTCCATGTCTCTGTACTTTGTCTTGCAGAACTGTTCGCTTGGCTCCTGCCAAATGTGTTTTCCTCCCAAATATCAGAATGTTTCACTGACAACAACGAAGGCTGTCTGTCGCGCACATCTATAGATGGCCTAGGAGTGCTTGTGGAGAGTCTTGGAGAATGCACAGGTTGGCTTTGTTTCATGAGTTTGGAGGTTGCTAAATTGGAATGCTCCTCCCTGTGTACAAAGTTCTGAGCTAATCCATCTACAACATGTTCTAGACCTACCACCCTTGTTTGTAACATAGACAAGCTATCCATTATGCCAGACGTAAAGACCTGTGAAAGAGTTCAGTACAAGAGCTAAATTACAGGGTTCACAGTAATTAACGATGTATGGGGAAAAAAATGATATTCTGATTTCTAAGCAATATATGACAGAATGACCATATATTTCAAATACAATTAGACTGCTCAAAATGTCAGGTAGGACCTCTAGGCACAGTGTTTACAACAGTAGGGTTTAGTAATTAGACCTTAGGCAAGACGGCCAACTAGAAGTTTACCTCAAGAATTGGAGAGGGAAAAAAATGGAACTAAGATGACACAAGATGAAATGCTAAAAATTACTTTCAGACGTTCAGGATTAAAAAAAAAAAAATCTGATATGAAAGGATACAGTGACTCCAGAACTTAAAAATTTTGTACCTAGAAATTGAATGGCATGCCTACTCTTTCATGATGATTTAGCAACAAATGCAGTGTTATCAATTGATTGTCGTTGATATAAAGTTCAAAAAATCTTACAGATGGCACTGTAGGTTTTTGCATAGAACAGCATATAAATTTTTTTAATTAATTATCTAAGAGTTTAAACAAATGGTGAAGCAACTAACACACATCATGTCCGAAAATATCAATATATGTACCTGTAAAAGATCCATTAAGTTGGACTGTTTGGTTTCAATTTCCATTAGTTGTTTTCTAATGCAAACCACTTCATTTGCCATTTGTGAACAGCATCCATGTGGAGAATGGGAACCAGATTCTGTCACAGTTGAATCAAGACTTCTACGGTCGTGTATCCTTTCAGAGTACATCTGTTTCTCACTACTAATATCTTCAGCTGCAAATCGCTGACTTCTTCCTACTGGCTTCTGCAAACCACCTTTATCACTGCTATGAGAACCTGTAACAAACTTCGCCTCAAGGTCATCCGTGACAAGATTGGATCCAGATGAACACTCTTGCTTTTCATCCATAGGCACATATTCATATCCAATGTCCTGTGTGCTTGTAAAATCTGTGCTCGTCCGTTCTAAAGTCTTTGTAATAGAGCTACCCTCAGATTCTTCATTGTTAAATTCGGACAAAGAAGCATTGTGGGTTTTAGGAACTGCAATTTCAATACGCCAATCATCTTCATTGGAACGTTGATGATTTTCCACATAACTTGGACATGTTTTTTTCATAGACAATGGAATCCTGCTCTTAGTTGAGCCAGTAACAGCCTTCTTGAGTGTGATATCCTTCCGTCCAGATTCACTAGCACTAGTGATATCACTGTAGTCACCTCGACAGAAATTCTCTGAAGAAAATTGGTAAAGCATTATGAGAACAAGCAAAGCGCATTAAGTCAAGAAACATTCCAGAACTAAAAAGAAAAAAACAAGAGGATATTTTCTTATCAATCAAAGCAGGATTTCTATGCACTAGTAATATACATGAGGAATTAGGCTTCGGCTCCTCTGTCATAAAAGAAAAATGAAGAGAAAACATAAATGAGAAAGCAGTATAACACGAAAGATATCATGATGAAAGACGATCTCTTTATCCACACTGCATTGGAAGCTAAAATAACTCATCAGAGGACTATTAATAAGTTCATATGATGAAAGATGTGGAACATTGTCAAACAAGACTGCTTTCACCTATTAAACCTGTTCCTCCAAAAGTACACCAACATTTGAAGGGGAGTTTATGGAGCAGGAGCATGTATATTTTAAGTATGGGTTCAACTAGACCCTTATCATCAAAACCAAGTAAGATATATAAAATCAGCTACAAGTCAAGTTCATATTTGGACTTTCAGGTTAAACACTTCATAAACTCCTTACATAAAGTTGAAGTTTTCATTTCATCCTAATATACAGGAACTATTCTCAAGGAATTTGATTGAATTTCAGGTAATAGAATAGTTTCCTTTACTAGGTTAATAAAACTGCACAACTATGCTAGTCATTGTAGGATTCAAGATGGATCACAAAATGTCCAAATCCGATTGAACTGCACTAGCTTCCAAATCTTCTTAGCTTAATAGGAAGCATCCAGAAGCAACACAAACAAAGTACCAGAAAACAAGTAAAACCAACTATGGATTTAGATGTTTATGCGAGCACAAAAGATAGAATTGAAGTAAAATGCAGCAAGTAAAACCAATCTGAACACACATATACAGATACTGGCACCAGTCAGTAAACCTTTTATGGAAGATCCAGCTTCTGAAGGTTCAGGAGTATCTGATCCTGGAAGACTTTTCCAGCACTGTAGAGCCTGCAGGACCGTGTCCCTAACTGGTTTCACCTAGAAACAATAGAAGCACCAAACAGATCTAGTTTAATCATCTGCATGAAAGAAGATTCTCCGACTGTAGATCTTTAATTAACACTAACCTTGTCAAAGCGACAAGATTCAAGGGAACGAACGCAGGAAGCCTTAAAAGAGCCCAAGAAGGATCCACCACCTGAAGCTATTTCCCCTAACGCTATGCATGCCGCTTTGCGTGTTGTCCAGTCATTACTCTTGAGAGATTCTTGAATGCTAGCCATTGCAGCAGAGAGAACATTTTGTGTTGGAGCACCCCCTGCCTGGAACAGAAAATCAAATTGTGCACCAAAAAACATTTCTACCACACAAAGTACAAAAAGTATAGGTGCTACAAAAATATACAGCAAAATAAAATAAACACAAGCATGTGAAGTATCAAAGTGGGTTGTTTAGAAGCATAGTAGCCAACGGCACTATCCCATCCCATTCACTGATTAATTGAAAAAAGGCACTGTACTATGATTGAGAGGGAACACCATATAGCATGGGTTACAAATTCTAATAATTAATGTGAAAACAGAGATTCAAAGAAGATTCTTTTGTACACAAAGAAGTACGCAAACTAATGCTATTCATGCAAATACATCAATCTGTGATGATTAAACGAGCTGTCATCTTAAATTGCTTTCATTGGTATAGACTGTAAACTCAACATTAAAAACCTCTCCTGATTATGTGAACAATAACTCAAATGATTTGCAGATAGAAATCAATTAACAGTTCTTCATACAGCATTTGGAAAAACAAAATTTGCAATACCAGAATCATGAAAGACAATCAATAATATCATGAACAACTTATGTTTGCTTAAGAACTCACCAGGATAATACTTCTGTTCAATTCAATAATTGCTGGCTTCGCCATGAAATGTGGATTTTTTAACAACTTTATTGTTCGGTTCAACATGCGCTGCAGAATTGAAACTGGAGGATCATGACTATTGTCAATGACCCTAGCTAAACACAATGCTGAACCCCACTGCACCTGCCTGTTTTGTTCACCCAGAGCTTCAAAAAGTGGCCTTACTAAGACAACAAAGACTCCATCACCCTCACCTGTATCATTACTCAATTTTGATGCCAAAACACCAACAGTCTCCACACATGCATCTCTCACAACAGAGTCTGGGTCCTTTAGTCGCTTAACAATGCTGGCAACCATCTTACCAAGATGCGGCCCAACAAGCCCCTCATGATATCTCACTAATGTACCAACCAGTTTAATACATTCCTTTCGAACTGCACTCTTTTGTTCTGAATCTGTATCCAAAATACAAGACAGAAATGGAGCAATCCCTTCTGGGGTTAAGCACCCAGCCATCTTCTCAACTTCCTCAACACCTATTTGGTAAGTATCTCGGTCAGCAAGCTTGTTCAGTGCACAAACCACCTTGTGTTTTAACTCAAAAACCACCTGTTGCGTATTGACTCTTGTGGGCCCCCTCCCTTTAACATGTGCATGTCTCTTCATCTTGAATAGTAGCAAGAAATAAGCAAGTCCTAACTATACAAGATTAATTCCCTTCAAAGTTGGGATTGCTGATGGGTATAAAAGACATCACAACTTAAATATACCAGTGGAAAATACTTGGTTTTATTGTTCAAAATATTGAAATCCTGCAAAGTCAAAGTAGACAGGAGTTAAACAAAGCAAACTAAACATTATTCATTTCTTATACCATGATGAAATGAAACCAAGTAGTAACTAATAAAATGCAAATCGATTTTGCTTCATTCAATTTCTTCTTTTCTTTTTCTTTTTCTTCTCAAAAGTCTATTTTAATTAAGAAAAAAAGGCGAAACAAGTTGAAACTTCAAGCATAGATGTTGGACAGTTTAGGACCAACAAAACAAAGGTAGTACAATCAATCATGTGGTTCAAAGTTTGAGCCTTTTTTTGAACTTTTTAAGAAAACACACAAACCACATAAAAGAGGAAAAAAATTCAAAACACTCCCACTATTTATTACTCAATGTTCCTAGAATTAGTGTTTTGAGCATCAAGCTAAATCCTCAATGTTTTAAAAAAAAAAAATTCAAGGAACTCTAGAACAAATTATGAAACAACTAAGATTTAAACCCTAATAAAAGTCTTAGAGCAAGCACTTACACATAGTCGCTGTCAGTTCCCGAGTAGAATTACCTCGGGGCCAAAAAGGAGAGTTTTGCATTGTTACTTCAGAACGCAGTATCAAAGTTTCTTCTTCTCCCATTGTCTTTTATTTTTCCGGCGCTTTCTCGGCTGCCAAACGGAAAATAAAATGTAGAGAGTGATTAAGGAACAAAATTTGAAAGAATGCCTTGGAGATTAACGAAACTTAGAATATAAACAAAGGAATTAATAAAATACTCAAAAGAACGAATCTCAGGGAGCGTTTCTTCTGGGACGGAGTTCGAGAAAATCTTACCCTTCGAATGAGAGAGAGAGAGAGAGAGTTTTTTTTCTTGGTTTTTTGTTTTTTGAAATGATGATGGCCTTGGCTTCAAATTTCGCGCTCAGTGCTGGGTTTTCAAATTTAGAAAGGAACCGTTTGGATTGGAGCTTGGGGTTTGTTTTAACCAATAATTGCAGCTTGGGCACGTGGAGCCCCCATGCAACTCTTGATCTCCTTAACCTTAACCGAAGAGCATAATAATGCTTTTAAAAACCATAAATTATTAATTTCAAATGTGGAATGATAATTTGATGGGATATTTGTAGAAATGTCACCTGAACTTATACATTAGTTTCAATTTGTCACCTTAAAAAAAAAATTAAGAGAAATGTCACCTTAATTTTTCAAAATCGATGATTTGTCACTTAACTTTAAAATCATCAAATTTTCCATATATTTTTAAAGGTATTTTAGTCTTTTCATTTTCAAATGTATTTTAAAAATGGAAAAAATTATTATTAAAAAAAGCTTAAATGTAAAAATGGATGGGGGTTAAATGTAAAAAGCCATGTTTTCCATTTTTAACATATTGGCAAATTTTAAAAATTGATCAGAAAAAGTGGTGATGGTGTGTGTCTTTTTTTTATTTATATAGTTTTATGTTTTTTTTTCAATTATTTATTTATTAAGTTAACTCTTATTGATTTATTTATTTTAAATTGTATTCAAATAAAGTGGTGATGGTGGGTGTCGAAAGATAAAGAGGGGGAAGAGAGAAGTTTTTTTTCATAATTTTTCTTTTCATTTTTAATTATTTAAAAAATATATAATTTTTTTATAATGAATTTTCCATTTTAAAATACCCTTGAAAATGAAAAGACTAAAATACCATTCAAAATAAATGGAAAATTGGATGATGTTAAAGTCAGGTGACAAATTATGGATTTTGAAAAATTCATGTGACATTTCTCTTAAATTTTTTTTTAAGGTGACAAATTAAAACTAAAGTAAAAGTTCAGGTGATATTTCTACAAATATCCTTAATTTGATAATGTGAAAATGTTGTCAAACAAGGAGTAGTTATAATGTGGTATCGAAACGTAATATCGTATAACTCATTCACCTGTTATAATAGAAGTTGATTTTTATCAATGTTACCATACAAGAATTTCTCTTTGAAGAAGTTCAATTTCAGTTTAACTATTCAAATTTGTTTAGTAAAAATTTATTTTCTGTTAATCTTAATTTATTCATCTAATTATTTTTAATAGCAAATTTAACATTGGCGTCAAATCCAAATCCTTTCTTTTACCTTCATCCAAGTGGAGCCATAGGGTCACTATCCAAATATTTCAAATTTAAAGTGGATTTGGGCTTACTAAAGTAATTCGAAACACGACTCCTCCAAATCCCTCAATTCAAACGGGCCTTAAAATTTATTTTAACTTCCAATAAACCCTCCCCCAAGGCAAACACAATGAAAGTGCTATTATTAGAGAGAATATTGAATGCATAAATTTTATTTTACAATTGTGCACTATATTTTTCTACCATAAGTACTAAACAAGATTGGTTGATTCCTCATGCAAGTTGATGAGTATGCCTCACTGAAGGTTAAACGGGTAAAAGCCGTGCCTCAGCCAAGTAACTTCAAAATTACACAATCACCTGGAATTGTTATGATTTCTTTCCTTTTCTTTTATGAAATTTTTTTAGGCTCTAGAACTCATTACTTTGCGATGTTTAGTTGACAACAAAGGTAGTTGAATTTGAAATACATTAGGATGATTGAGAGAATGTAATACAAATTAATGGCAAGGTTAGCTCATGAAGCCTGCAACACCCGGCAGCGGTAGTCTCCCAGTGCCCAGATAGGGAATATGTTCCGGTATGCGGCATATGTGATCATACAGTTCCGGTTGAAGACACCCATGATTTCCTATAAAAAAATTGTCAAAGGAAAACAATTAAACGCGTCTTCAACAGGTGACAGAGTAAAATTAAATCATCATTGCACTAATAGACCCCTTATTAAAGTTTCGGAAATGACATCAAAATTTAACAAAACAATTTATTGAGATTGGAAGCTAGCATTAATTTCATTTTGGCAGAACATCCAACAACACCTTGATAGTAAAAGGGATTTATTAATGCTGTCCCTAAGGTTAATGTTTCAAGGTTTGATTTCCATTCTTTCTTGACCCTTTTAATTAGGGATTTCAATTACTATACAGCAAATACTTTTACATGATACCAACAGAGAAAGACTTAACCATACCTCTCACCCTTACCTAAATTAATTCACACAAATTGTAATGAAATGCACTACAATTCAACCAACTCTCTCCTAATGATTAGTCAAAATTCCTCCACATAAATCAACATCCAAAACTTTGTTCAACGTTAAGAAGAATTAAAATGATGAGAATATCCATTTAATTCTAAAACCATCCTGGCTTGACATGGTTTCTTGTTATCTTCTGCATGCTTTTCTTTATACATTTTAAATCAACCAAAAGCACAATGACTTTTCTTCCATCCAAAAAACTAGTCAAGATAAAGCTCAGAGCAAAACAACATCATTTTCCATACAAAAGTGTGCCAATATACGATGTATTCATAATTTTCCCAAAAAGTTTGTTCAATTTATAATACAAATAACTATCCTATCAATATCATATGTTCATATCCTAACATGAAGAGATCTTGTTGTTCAATGCAATATTCACTAGAAACCCAAAACGACAAGAATCATGCAAAATGGTAGAAACTTAGAGCACTTGTTCTCAGGTTATGCATTTTAAATAGTACTGTAACAAACAATGAAGTACCTCTTGAGGAAAATCCCCGTTCTCCATTTGAGAATTTATCAAACATCTTGCCGCACGGTGCAACGGTGTTGGATCTCTCTCAGCCTGCTCCAATTAAAAAGACTACCACAATCAGCAAAAAATTCAAACACTAGGAGTAACGCCAAGGAAAGCAGTGTACAAAAATCCCTATCAGCATCACAAAACAAACAAATGGGAAGTATGTGGATCTGGAGGGAAAAACGGTCAAGTTTTTTCAAGTTGTGTCTTGGCAGTTATGGAATTGTTTGGTTGGAGAGGAATGGCAGAACTTTTATCGAAAAATGCAGAGGATGAGGATCTCTAGTGGGAGAGGGCCAGATTTTGTGTGTTTCTGTGGGATTCAATGTCTAATGAACAGAGAGACTTCACCTTTTTTTCTTAAGGGGGATTAAAGAGTGGCTGTATTGTCCTTAATCGTTAGAATTTAGAACTAGGACTTATGTTGTCTGTAAAATTCTGGTGTTGTTGGACAGTAGAGGCTTTCTTTGTGTATTTGGCGGACTACACTGCTCATCTACTTTAGTGTTCTGATGATTAGCTCATATTAATAAAACTTGTTCTTATCCAAGAAAGAAAAAAAACCCAAAACAATTGTTGCGCCATGAGAATAAGTTGAATAAAAACATACGCATGTACATGAAACGTATTTGGTAAAACTACATGCATACCTGCCCAGCGTCAATAAGAGCCAACATGGCCCATCCAGTATTTACCACATGAGACCTATCACCCTCAAGATTTGTGTACACCTGTCCAGAAAAGCGATAAGAAGAACATTAGAAGACAAGAATCACAAAAACTATCACAATAAAATTTTAACCTAGAACCAATTTAATATTGTCACCTCAGTCAAGAACCATCCCATTACTAGCAAAGTTACAATCTCTTCAAGAGTCTCTTTTTTGGCAAACGCATCAACATATTAGGTACACTATGAAATAAAAGTAAAAAGATAGTGCATTTTAAAAAACAAACGTTACAAATATTTTAAACCTTGTTAACCTGTTCTCTATCAAATCACTGTCTGAGAGTCTTTTACTAAAAGAAAAAAATAAGGACTCAAGACTGTCACAGGTTTGCATGGCCATATAACCATACATTGATGATAAGGAAACAGAAGCTTCATTTAGATTCAATATATAAATACACAGACACACACATACAAACACATATCTTGTTCTATGCTTTTATCAGGATTGATGAACCACTTGATAATTTATAGAAAAATATGTGCATTTATTTGATAACTAAGAAACAATTAAAATGAACAGACTTACCTTGTTTTGACATGATAGATAACTCTCAGCCCAGCCACCAGAAGCAAGCTGTTTTGATAGCAGAAAATCACAAGCTTTACGAATGCTAGAGCTATTGTTATAGTTCCTTCCAGCAGCCACCAACCCTTTTACCCCAAACCATGTACCATAAGTGAAGCAAACCCCCCATGAACCATACCTGTTCAGCAATTTTAGAAATAAAAGGTGCGATCAAACTGAGAACATTGAAGCTTTTAGTAGAAGCAACAAACAGGGAATCATAAATTGTGTTGCACTTCAAAAGTGTACATGCATTGATTGAGAAAATTCTGAAAAACAGATTGATCAGAGAATAAGAAAGCAGCTAGAAAGAGCTCATAAAGTGATAAACAGGGGCAAACCATGAACCATCAGATTCTTGTATCTTTTCAATAAACTCAACAGCTCTTTTGATGCAATGCTCAATTTCTTCGCTCCGATGACCAGGATATAGTTTCTTAAACGATGCCAGAGCTTGAATAGCAGCTGAGGTACATTCGACATAACTACCGAGACATGTGGAAAGTACTTATTACTTATTAAGTAATTTGAAAAACAAAAACAAAAAAGTAATAGAAACTGACACAGTTGAAGGTGCTGATATCTTACGGATAATCGATAACAATGTCACCAAAGGTTTCAGCAGGGTTGATCAACTGGAAAAAGAGAAGAAACAGAGAAAAAGATTAGGTCCCCATGATCTCAGGAGGTAATGTTGAAAAGCATAGATTATTGCGACAGATTCTACATTTGGGCCAAAAAGAAGTGCAGCAACTTTAAATCATTATATGAGTCATCACATGCAATAGTGACTTTTTCCAAGTTTGAAGTAAAATTTACTAGAGAAGAAATGATAATTTTTCCATAAAACGAATTATGAAAGCGTGATCTACATCTCGATGGTAAAATTTTCTTATACATTTTCCATTGTTCGAGTGGTTTTCACTATCTTGAGTTAATAAACAACAGGAGAATGAATATGCCCTTAAACAGGAATCTTAGGATATCTTGCGTTAAGGGCTTTGATGATGTGCAATCACCAAACAGAATTGGACATATAATGTAATGAGGTCCTTTTAAGGTGCAGTACAGAAATTCTAACACTTACTAGATGGAGGAGATTATTAGATGGCAGTCATATTACTGGATCATGGACGTGAGCAGAATCCACCAAAATAAAATGAAGAAAAGTGAATGATAATGGAGAGTCTACCTCTAACCACCTGTAGGATCTTGTAAGTTCGTATGTTGCAAAGCCACCATCACTATTCTGCAATCACATTATAATAGATAGCTATCAGCGATTAAAAAAATTCTTTCGGGTTATAGATCAGTTGTAACAGAAAAAGCAAAGAAGAGCATTAATCAGAAATCTGTAGACAGGGAAAGAAAGAAGCATCATGATCAATTAGCACAGTTCAGATTGTAATGCAATAATAGGTCCAAATAAAAAAGGCGTTGTCACATATACTATGTGGCAGTATATGCTTTATTTATTTCACCTTTAAATCATCACAACTCACCTCCACACCAGAATTTTAAGAGAATCAGATTACTTTAAAGTTCCATCCCTCTCTTTAGGTTTTCATAAATAAGGGTATATATACATAAAAAAATCAGACTTGCCTGTATCCATCAGCTTAGGCATAAAAAAATGGTTATAAAAATACAGGTAAGGTTCAAGATAGGTGCAACCTAGGATATCAATTTAAAATAGGTACTACAAAATGCTACTGCTGATGATGATGATCTTGACATCGTTGATACATTTGATGGGGTATTTAATCTAAGTGATAGATAAATCTAGCACAGGACGGGAGTGAAGCCTCTGATAGAAAGCTTAATGGATTGAGAAATGAGATCCTGTACTCTAGACAATATGAATAAGATTGGTTCTTGCGAAGTTTGAAAGTTTCTTGTTCTAGGACTGTAATCACCTTATAAATAAATGTAACTTTATCACATATTTATAGTCACATGCAAGCTGCATGTTTACCGCTTCTAAAGACACCCTTCAGTGCATAAATAAGTAGTTCTTGGTGATGTTATGGGTGGTAGAAATTAATACACGTATCTACTTCAGACTATAATGGTCTCAGCTAACCTGCAATGAGAGTACGACATTGATAGAATCGTATAACCGCTTTGCGTCTAGTGGTTCACCAACAATTTCCGATGGAATTTTTGACAATGATAGAACAGCCTGAAAAAGAAAGACTTAGAAATAGTGAACAAGGAATAAACAAATGCATCGTGTTCAATTTGGTCAACACTCACTTTCAATCCTTCTGCAGTGCAGTCTGAGATGGGCCATCCATGATCAGCAGTAGAAAAAGGCCAAGCACCCTTTGAAATGTGGCGATACCAAAAGTCAAGATCACCTGGGCAATTTTCTAGAACCTTGATAATAAATAAAATTTAAAAAAAAAAACAGTCAATTAGGGAAACAGCGGGGCCATTAAAATATAACAGTATTAAGAAGCACAATAATTTCTGATACACATGGAAACGCCACCTGTGAATCTTTGATGTATTTATGTCCCTTTCTTAGAGTTGAACCAAATTCTTCTACAAGGTTGGTTGAGATAATTGCTTGAACAGCAAAAGCAGTGTCCCATAACTGGCTTCCATTGTACCCCTGCAGTGAGTCATAAAATCAGGATGCTCAACAGAAAACTCATTAAGCAAATGTTGTCTCATTAAGTGCTGTAAAACAAATAACCATAACTGAATTTATTCACAGTTAGAGGGTATTAAGACTATCAAATGTGTCTTTCTCGGTAAGCACAGCAATGCAAGTATCTGGATAGTTGAATAAATCACAGCAGCTATAAAAACTTCAAAAACTTGTTCACCTACCTAGCAATTGTATTAAACTTGATCACGTGTATTTTTGTAGAAAGGGAAATTACCGTATCATATTATTGGTGACTACTGAATACAACTAGCACTGAGAGTTATGTAGTAATGTTTTTCAAATAAGCATTCTAAAAGCTGTAACGTCACATTCACCAAACCAGAAACATGGAAGAATTATTAAAAACAGTTCAAGGTAAGATGGTAGCATACAGACCTGCATTTTCATGCCATCCTCAGCAATCCATAGATAATCATAGATTCTTGGAAGATGCAACTTGAAAGCCTCTGAATTCGGATCTTCTACCCAACAACAAAGCATATTTAACACCTGCAATCCACAACAACTTCAAACTGTAATTGCCAAATAGAAATATGTGAACGGAAGGGGGTTTTTAATGTACTGGTTACCAAAACATGAACATCAATAAAAACATAAGCAAATAACTAAAACACAGTTAAAAAAAGTCATCCATAAAAGGATCAGTTTGATCAAGGATCAGTGAAGGCATATAAGAACCTAACTAATAAATAAACTTCAATAACAGTCTCATAATTATCAACGAGTTTGGTAGGCCAGAAAGTGGAAGGGATAAAGGGATGGAAAAATAGGAGATCCTTCATTTGGTAAAGATATAGGTCAGGATAAAGGAAAATAGGGTGGATGAAAAGCCCCTGCAGACCCACCAAAACCAATGTGCTCATGGTATGATTGGAAGAAATCTATACAAATTGTTATATAATTACTTATAAAATTAATAAAGGGCAAAATGTAATCTTTTATATCAAACTGTCCTTCCTCTTTCCTTCCTTTCTACCAAACAAGAAGCAGAAAAACTTATATCCTTCTCACTTTCTATCTTTCCCATGTCTACTACCCGTTTTCTCCTTCCCACTCTCCATCATCTCTTCAAAATATAGTATAAGTCACAACATTAAAAAATTATCTTTACTCCGCTTAACAGACAGAAAGTTTAACACACAAGTATGTGTACCGCTGAACCACTTGGATACATACCTTATTCACAGGTCCAATGCAAAGATAACGAGTATTCTCATCTTCATAATGTATGTGCTCGATTGCAGTTTTAAGAGCTTTTTCTCTCAACTTCTTTCCAGGCCAACGCATTAAGATTGGTTCAACAGCAATATGGAGAGAGGACCAAAGTATATCCTGTACAAGGGGGTGTGGGTAGTACAAATCTTCCTGCAAAAATAAAGAAATGAGTTTTCTTATAAGAAAAATCAGGATCAATGTGAAAGTAGAGTTCATCAATGTATCTTTTTTTTTATAGGAACCAGATATATATATATATATATTAATAGGCAGAAATGTGAAAATGATAGACAAAACATTAGTAAATACTCAACACTTCAGTCAAGTTGTTGAAGAAGATTTATTACTCAACACTTTTTTTTTAATCACAATCACTTTGACCAACCTTTGCACACTGGTTGCGAGCCACATTCCAATCAATTTCATGATAGGGGGCATTGAAAAGCTCTTTCCTCAAAGACAAGACTGTTGGTGTGATTGGGCCAACAAACCTCTTTCCATATAAGTAAGACATTGGCAAATAAACCATTCGGCAGTGACACCACATCCTTCCTGCAGAGTAAAAAGAAAATCAATTCCTCCGCTAGCGGATTTATTGGAAGATCAAAACGATAGTTCATGTATACCACAAGAAACCTTTATTTGAACTTATAGACAAAAGTCACCATTGCACAGCTGAAACTTCACTATAACAAAACTATAAACATACTAGTTGAGAATGATAGTATTCGAAGTCTCACTCGTAGGACAAAGAGCACAATTTTAAGAAGGGAACAAAAAAACCACTAGAATACAGCATATTTTGTTCATGGTTAGCAGAATAGGAATGCCATATCATGTGGAAGATGCTAAAAAAAATAAACCAGAGCTTGATCTTTTCAGCATTCAATCTGATGAAAAAAGAGGTTCAGTGCGAAGCATAAAATGTAGGCTATCGAATTAATATGAACACCCAAACTATGTTGAGAGTACATTACAAGTTACTATCAACCACATTGGACAAAATTACAGAAACACCTGTTCTTTTTTTTTTTTTTATAAAAAGAAATCACTTATTCTCCAGAATCACAGCATACATACAGGAAACACACTCATCCACATAGAATGCATAAATGGCAAGAACCTGGATGGATAGGCAGCATGTACGGAAGAAGCCATATCTCAGGGGGCAGGGGATTATTGCCAGACCATTCAAATGCTCCCAGTACCTATTACAGACCACCAATACCACAACAAATAAACAAATGGACTAGATTGTGGATATATAGAACTCATTCCAACATAAACTAGTAATCAAATGTGAAGGTCAGTTAGACCAACAAGATGAAGGTTAAGTTCTGAACTGATAACCACATTTTTCCCCACGATGTAATTGCAGTAGCACCACCATGGTCCAGAATCCATTTACGCCCAGCCTCCATCGCTCCTTGTCCATCTTTAGCTCCTTCACCAAGCAACCTTAAAGTAACATAAGTCAAGACACTACCAAACATAGTACTTGGGCCCTCAATGTGTAAGCCCCACCCACCATCTTTGTTCTGCAATTAAACGTCTCTAAATTAACAAATTTTGGTCCCACGTGCAGAAGCTCTACAATAATATGTCCCACAATCTAAATTGATGCTTACCTGATGATTGTAAAGGTATCGACAAATCTCCTTCTTATGCTCATCTGATAAGACTGCATTCAATGCCCCAGTGATAGACAAAGTAATTACCTGATCATTTGATGGGAAGTGTCCAGAATTAAAATGATTATTTCTTTCTGCAATGGATTTATTGTACAAGGAATTAAAAAAATTGAATGTTTGCAGTTAACTTTTATGTTCTTGAAGGCTGAGACAATTGATTTAAAATACAATCCACCCATTTCGGGATTAGCTGGAATATTTTCCACAACATACAGTTGCTATTGGCAGCAGCATCAGCACTTACCAGGCCAGGCAATAGAAACATAGGGCCACCATAGTCCCCAGGCCAATGTCCATCATGGGCTTGAAGACTTGAATGGAAATTTATACCCCTTATTAATGTATTTGTCACTGTCTCCTCAGTCACATCTTCTGTGTCTTTTACTTTGATCTGGGGTAAAACAGCATGACCTGGGTTCTCCTTCGACAACTATTTTTCAGTGAGGAATGATAAATAGTTATAATAAGTGATAACATTTATATATCATATGAAAACAACTTAATAGAAGACTAATGTCTGAGCATTGACAGGCTCATTCACCATTCCCTAAAGAGCAGAGCTAAAAAAAACTATTATATGATCATTATCCCTTAAAACTATTATATTAAAACCACTAAACATTAGCTAACTATTGATTAACAGTCTGACTGATGGTTCCAGTGACAGGGAAATGTAACAGAACAAACAACTTTATCTGAAACGGTAATGATAACATGTAGAACAATCGATATTTTGAATGATCCTCTTTCATCATGCTTTTCCTCAAAACAGATAATATAATCACTGATGGTCTATCCTTTTCCAGTTGAAAGATTTTAGGATGATTTTCCCAAAAAACATAAAATACATAAATAAATTCAAGGATGCAGCTTGATATTCTGGATGACTACAGTAGCAAATCATAAAATCTTTGCCACCATTCCAACTATGGAACGCATACGAAATTCTAGATTCAATTTTTTGTAAGAAACCTTAAATTCCATTATTAGAAAATTAGAACTATGATTATTCTTCAAATAATATTGGACAATATGTCAAAGGGAAAGCCTTTCCGAGAGTCTCCTGCTGTTCAAACTCAATAGCTCTCTAGATGGAACCCACAAAGAAGAATTTTTTACAATCATACCAAGAAGTGGAAACCTGGGGAGGCAAAAAGCTAAGATGCTCTTTTTTGGATAAATGCATAGGTGAAGGATTATGATTGCATACCTTAGAACCCAAGTCATTACAATATCTCATCTATCAGTCCATTAAACAGTAAGAGTAATCCAAATTTTAGGATAACTGCAAAGGTTGACGTATTTTCAGGAATACTTCCAATGAGTATTCTTACACACTTTTCCCCTTAACATTTAAAATGAAAAGAAATAAAAGGTCAATCGTTTACAAGATTTGTCATTGACTACAAGTACATGAATATAACAATATTGTGCAAAGTGTTTACTGCTCCTTTAGCTTAATTTAGTGACACAAATTTTATATCTAGTTGCATACTGACTTGTACTTGTTCATGTTGGCAGCTTTGGAATTTTAAAAGTGGAGTACTTTGTTCAATGAAATTTCAAAAGAAATGGCACTAAAATGATGTGGAGTGAAGGGCTTCTCCTGGATTACAATGATAATAAAAAAAATATTTTAAAAAGAGATTGGCAAAGGAGTCAGCAGCATCCAACCAACATGACAATTAAGCCGGAAACAGTAGATAGCAGCTTGAAAATCATTCAGAAACCAAAAATCACATGTAAAAATATTCAACGATAAAAGTAGCAGTATCCAAGTTTTTTATCCTCAGAGGCAGCTATCATTGACTCTATAATTTTGTGGCATTTTCTGAAATTGGAACCAAGAAGGAGATTGAAAAAAGGTTAATACTAAAGACAAATCCCCATTTGCTTAGAACTCTCATCCAAGGGAGACAAGAGAGCATATTTAGGAACTCTTCTAGAAGACTCAAAGTGACGCAAACAAGCTGCTATCAATTAGTTTTCCATCCCCCAACTTCATAAACACTCTAGAATTTCCCTTTCTCCATCATGGTTTCACAATTCACACCACCACGCAATTCCGCACTAACCCATGGATGACTTAGTCAAACCAGGTCTTTCTGGGGTCAACTTCAACTCTAAAATATAATATCAAAATATAAAATACATATTCATATTCAAGTCTTCAAGAAAGCGCAAGATCCACAAATGAAAACCGCATTACTTAAAGTTCAAGTAAGCACTCTCAAAACAAGCAGCAGAGCTTTCATTTTCATCAAACCAATAACGAATTTAACACACACAGTAAATAAGTACCTGCATGCGCATGAGCAGATCGGAGCTGTGTTTCTTAACGAACCGATTGTTGTGAAAGTGCTCGCGAGCTTTCTCGATCTGGAGGAGCTCTTCAGGGGTGCCAAGCTTGGGATCAAACTCCCACACTTGCCTGCCCACATGATTGTTGAGTGTGCGCAGCCACGGGCTCCCTCCCTCCGCAGTTTTCAGCTTCCACATTTTCTGGGTTCTTCTGTTTGGTTCCAAAGAAAACCAAAATGCCAGAAAATGAGCGAACTTTAACGAAAAGAAAACAATTACAACCAATACAATACCGAAAGTAGTTTGCTTTTTGGGAGTTTAAGATCTGTGAAGCGAAAGCTTACCAGATTTCGATTATCAGTCAAATAAGAGAAGAGACAGATAGAAAGCGGAAATGCAGAGCTCTCTCTCTCCTCTCTGTCTTGCTCACTCAGAGTGAGAAGTATAGATGGGACTCTGAATGAGGCAGGTGGCAGTTGAGAAATTTAAACAATTTGGCTTCAAATGCATGATGTGAGAGAATGGCAGACAAATACACCGTAATTGCTTTTGGCTGCTTTGGGATTTTTTTGTTTTTTCCCATTTTTAAGAAGCCACCGAATAGGCATTTTTAGCAATTTTGTGTTTTTAAAATTGAGGTCTTCTAGAAAACAATTTATGATTGAATGGTTTGGGGATGAACTCACTAAAGAGTTTAAATTTATAATTAATAATTAATAATTTCAATTACAATAATGTGACCTTCTAGATGCATAAAGTATGAAGGCTCCATGTTCTAGAATGTGATGTACAGGACCATTAACTTGTGGCTCACCACTCAACGCTCCTCAGTTTGTTTTGCTACTATTTGTAGAATTGTTTGATTAAAGTTTTCCGGGTTTATTCATGCATCCGAAGTGAATTCAATTATTTCTTCTCCGAATATCTTGTATTAAAATATAAAATAAAAAACTTTCTGTACTTTTTTTTTGTTATCTATTTGGGATGGAATCTTTCGAAAGATAAGGGTGACATTGTTGACTGTCTCACTATCACGGGTATTGGAGGAATTTTATTGAGATGTCTTATTTTGGGAGAAATTGGGTTCTTTTTAGGTGAGATTGGCAAAGGTGCAGATACATGAACACATGTTTGCAAGTGTCAGTTTTACAAGAATACGGATCCATATATTATGCCGTGTTAAAAACAAGAATGTTCCCAACAGAATTATGATGTCTTGGAAAAGAAAATCGCAAACATACAGAGGCCAAGAATCCATATCAACAAGAATAATAGCGTATATGATGTAATCAATCCCAATCACGTAGGGATAGATGTAAAAAAAATAAGCACGACTCATGATTCATGAAGTCCGTGACAATGACATCCACACTCCTTGTCCTTCACATTTAATGCAATCATCAACATCTCCAACCATCGAAATCCTGTCTACGCTACGATCATCATCATCTTCACATGCAAACTTTGCAGTCAACTTCCGACATCAAGACTAGAGAGATGTGCTTATCTTCCAACGAACAACTTTTAGATTAATATTGTTACTACAAAACATGCTCAAAGGGACCATTTGGTATGAAATTGTTCACCCGTTTTGATTAGTTTCCTGATATGGAAAGGGTAAAGTTCCCGTTAATCCAAAAACCATTGTTTGGTCATTGAACTAACTTTCTTTGTGTGTCGAGCGTGCCACTGTTAGTAATATTTCAACTCTAATAGACTTGAAAGAAAATAACTTGCGCCCCAAGCTATTGACTTTGAACAAACGATTGTGAATTTGGATGATGAATATCTCCCAAGTAAGTTCTTTTCTATGCCTTAGACTGGTAAGGACTTCATAATTTATCTCAGGTATAAAAATCGGTAGTTCTGGCCAGAATGGATGACGCAGAATGAATTGATTTCAGCAGAACTCCCCTATTACAGGCAGAACTCACTTATTTCAGGCAGAACTCCTTTTTTACAGGCAGAACTCCTTTTTACAAGACTAAAAAAGGGAAAATTGACTGTATAAAGATGAAAAGGAGGGCTGGGGTTCCATTTCTGCCTGGACAGTTGTCCGTTCTCGGCGGACTGGATGTACCTAGCTGGACCTGGACGTGCCTGCCTGGACTGGACTTTAAACAGCTTTTACTGAAAAGTTTTGGCTGCAAATCGATACCAAAGCTTGAGTTTGGCAGAGCTTTAATCTATTTCAAACCCTGGGAGACTTTTGGATGGGCAGAAGCTGGGATTTATCCAGTCTGAATGGGGCAGAAGTGGCTGGACTTGAGCTAGAATCTCTCCTGGGACACCTGTGCCGCTTCAAGCAAGAGCTTTTCATAAATTTGTTGAGGTTTTCGTATTTGAGAAAACTCAAACTCTGCTTGTCATTGGCTTTTGCTAAACCAAGTTTGTAACGAGGGAAGTCTCGTTGTTTTCGTTTTGTGAACAAGATGGTTCTGCAAGCTTGTTGGGAAGCTTTTGAGATTGGAATGCTTTAGACTTTGAGTCCGTCTGGAAATCTGCTTGTGATCAAGTGATCATTTTGAGTGTTTGTCTTTTAACTGAGTTTTTGGTTGGGTTGGCTGGATGTCCTTTGTTTGTTCGCCCTCTCTGGTATTTATAGGAGGTGTTCTCCTGTGGGGCTTTTCTATCTTTTAATAATGGGTGGCAAGAAAAACTCAGGCAGATCTTTTAAAAAGAAAAAATAAAGGAGTTCCATCTTTGTTCTGCGACCAAGCACTCCACTGAAGTGAATATTCCCTTGTGTTTTGATGGGTCGCCATGCTTGTCTCCCATCTCTCGCGAGTTCCCAGTTTGATCAACTCCCCGTTTCCCGCTTCTCGTCCCTTCAGAGAAAGAGAGTCTGCTTAACTCTTAAAATAGTGTCTGTCAAAAATCTAGAATATCCTTAGATAAACTATCCTTTGGCCGCAGAAAATGTTTTAGAAGTGCCCTGCTTTATTCCTGTTCATGGGCACGGTCCTTTTTAATCGAAATTGTCGAAATTGTCAAGCCCATCTCTTTTTGGCTCCGAACCGTTTTGGTCCTTTTGCGGCCCGGCTTTTTTAACGTTCTTTGGGCCACGAAAACAATGGCCTGCTTGCATCACTTAATGGGCTGGATGTGCTGATGGGCTGACTTTAAACGAATGGCCCATGATCATGGGCTTTTAATTTTCGGCCTGGGCGTGTCAAATTTAGGCCCAAACAGAAATATGAGAGGAAAATAAATTGCATTTGAAGGACAACCTCATTTGATCAGTTGCCAGGCTGCCAGTCAAAGAGTGGTTTGAAGCTATAAAAGCTTGTCTGTCGAAGCTCCTAGGCATTGGTCCCCTCCTCCTTTTGTTTGGTACAAACGTAAATGTGGATGGTTCGTAGTTGCAAACAGCATTTAAATCATATTAGTGCTGGGGGGCCTCTTGACAAGATTTTATTGTTCTTGGATAAATATATATTTATTTATTTGTTTTATGAGGGCCCTTCTCTTGCTTAGGATGAGGGTTTCGACATATTTTGGTTGAATGTGATTCAAACTGTCTTTCGTCTCTGTTGTATTGGTTGTTTTGGTTGAATGGATGATTACAATCATCGATCTTTCTGCATTTAAGAAAACAAACTAGTCCTTCCTTGGTCCTTTGTAAATATATTGAAAAAAATTAATTGTTAGTCAAATAATATTTATTTTCTTAATATTAAAAGATTTTTTTGTTGTTGAAATAAGGTGAATGTTGAAAGAAGTTTTAAGTTTGAATTCCCAATCTTGAAAAAAAAAATCTTGAAAAAAAAAACAAGTGATTGATAATATTCAAATTATGTAACTGTTTAGACTAAGATTTTTTCATCCATGAGCCTAGGGAAGATGGCCCTTTAAAGATGAAGGCACTGAAGAAAGAAGAGATCAAGGCCCATGAGTAGCAAACCTAAGCAAATGTTTGGATAGGTATGAGAGACCGAGCTTTTGGAAAAGGGTAGGGGTTTGCCTCATCGTTGAAATATATAAAGGGAAGCTTGCTTACTTAGTGCTTTGCTCCGTAATGAGTAAGCTCGACCACACCAAACTGACCTGACCATTTTTGCTTCACTGAGGAAGAAAACAGAAGCGTTGTCTCATCGAACGAGACGTTGAGGTCAATGATGAAGTTAGAACAGCACTGGCCAAGGCAGTCGAGGTTCATCTTTTCCACCGCCCAAATTGTTAGAATGTGGCTGAAGATCATATTTTTCACCACCTATTTTGACCAATCACAAGTGAAAGCGTGCAAGGAAAGCCATAGAGCTTATTGGACGCATGACAGGAGCTCGGCCAAGATTGCCAGTTTGGCCAAGAAAGATGTGAAGTCTATAAATAGAAGTAAAAGGAACAGGGGTCCAACACCAATCAACTCAAAAGCCCCTCAACGCATAAAAAAACCCTTTTTATATTTTTATCATCTAATTCCTAGTTTTCAATGTTTTTCTTCAGGGTTTAGGATTTAGGGTAACTCTCGTTAGAAAATCTCATAAACTGTTCTAAGTTCGTGGGCAGTCCCCACTTTGATCATTCATTTTATATATTAACAAGAGTTTCTTTGTTTATCATTTTCAAAGCTAATTCTTGAGCACCATCCAACCCATCTAGATACCTTTGGATATCCGCATTTCCCTAGCTATCTCAACCTACTAAGCTACTAAGCCCAATGCCACCATCAAGCTACCGAGATATGTGACACTATCAAATCACACACTCATTCTAAAGGCCTTGTAGTCGAGGTCTAAAACCTTTAGGTCGAGAATTTGTTCCTCTATCGATCACAGTCATTCGACAAGAAGTCAAGATCAATAACACACCCATCACTCACTCATACCCACGACAATTTCTGGCCACGGTACTAGCACGCTACGTACACATCACTAAAGAATGACATCTTTGTTACCCAATCCGTTGGACCCGCTTGATTATTTTATTTCAAAATAATTGACAAGTGCCGAAAAGATTCGGAGTTCAACTGTAATGTGACTCACAGTCTGTAGTCTAATCACTATACATTCTACATTCTTCTTTCTTTTTCGCCAATACCACTTAAATATTTTCTATTGGTTCTTTTATATTTAAAAGAAAAAATAGCATCCTCCCATATCATTGTTTTTTTGGTTGAAAATTTGTCTCTTTTCTATCATCACTATTTCTTCTTTTTTGTTACATTGGAAGGAGTCGAATTGTTGACATATCCCTCTACCGTCTCTTTATCATTGACTAACTTTAAAGACTAACATTGTGTGATGTTTCATCTTCGCGATAACCTCTTTACATACATACATAAATATATATATACAGTGAGCTTTGGTTGTGTGATCCCTCATATTTGAGGGACACCCTAGTAGAGCCCACCATTCATTGTATTTCATTAATTCAAACCGTCTATTTTGTAGATATTCATTTGAAGATCATCTTTACAAAAAAATCACTTGAATTCAATATCATTTGACCACCCAATTAAATTATTGAAATTTAAGTACTTTCTTGAAACATTGTGTTCATTGATTTTGTAGTACACAATTAGATGTCTAAATGATTTCCGATTTGTCTATTTATTTATTTTTATTTTTATTTGTAAGGATGATCTATGTATGAAGACCTAAAAAATAAATAGGTTTGATCATTGGAAGAAAAAAAAAATATAGGATACCCTAAAGTGCGTCCCTCAAATAAAAAATTATTTGAGGGATCCTTCAATAGAAATACAGTTATTTTCTTTTCCGAATGTCTACACGTTATTTCCGTGTAAATGTCATTGTAAACAGAGAGGAAAGCAAGGAGGGTAATAGAAAATATATGGCATCAGCATTGTAATAACGTCCGAACGTTCGCATAGGAGAATTTTTGTATATATATATATTTCAAAGATGACATGAAACTTTGAATAGATTTCGGAGATAGCATGAAATTTTCCAGAGATGGAGTGTGCAATAAACATAATACACAGAAAGTGACAAAATTGGGTAATATAGGGCATGCCATGTGAATGACTTATTTGTAAAACCAATCTACCTTGCTTTTCTCGACTCATTGTTGAATTTCTCTTCAGTTTGTTGAAAAGAAAAACAAGAAAGTTGATTATGGTTTTAATAAATGGTAGAACATGTTTAATTAGCACTATTTTTATATTGAGTTTTCTTAATATTGAAAGAAATTTCAAGTTCGAATTTCCCCCTTAAAAAAAATACAAGCAATTGATACTATTTAAATTATGTAACGTGACTCACATTGATGTTATGGCATGTTTACTAATCCATAATTAGATTGTGAGGAATTGAATTGATGATGAATTGAATTGGAGGAGGAGTTGGATTGAGGAGAATTAGATTCCGGATTCCTATTGAACTTGTTTACTAAATCATATGGAATTGGGATATGAGTGGTTATAATTACTAAAATGTCCTTGTTGTTGGGTTAAAGTATATGGCAAATTTATAAATTTTAAAATTGTGTAAGGATATAATGGGTAAAAAAGATAATTTCCTAATAGGTTAGTTCTCCGTGAATTAGATTACCACCTCCCACCCAAGAATTGAATTCCTCCAAAATTAGAAATTCAATTCCTAATTTTGTATGGGCCCCACTTACTTTTTAATTTCTTTATGTGAAGTAAACGAAAGAATCCTCCATAGGTGGAATTCAATTCCTAATTAATAAACACACCATGAGGAAATTTAAAAGTACAAAGGATTTCATAAATGACGGAAATTAATGTTCTAGAATTTGTAAAGTTTCTTGTTTGGGTGACGGATTAAAACACGGTATTTAACCTTTATTTGCAAAGTTATATTTTTAAAAAATTCAATCTCTCTTGGGATTTTAGAAATGACGACTTTTAGATAGAATTTAAAGTTGAGATTTATGATCTCCAAATTTCATGTTTTTTCCCACGTAGAATTTCTAAATTTCTATGTTTTTTTTATCCAAACAGGGGAATTGGTTCATGTCAATTTAGAAATTCTGAGTTTTGTCAAAATCTCAAGTTTATTTCCCTCATCCAAACGCACCATTAGAGTCTATTAGAGTCTCTGAGTAAAATCACTCTACATTATTCTCTTTCTTTTTTTGACCAATACTACGCAAATATTTATTATTTTATTAGTTCTTTTATATATATATATTGTAGCATCCTCTCGCATCACTTTTTGTTCTTTATTTTTTGAAAATTTGTCTCTTTTCTATCATCACTATTTTCATGTACTAGTTAAAGAAAAACGAAGATAGAAATTTTAGCCCCACAACCAAGGGTCGGAATAAAGAATCACTAGTCTCCACCTCTTGCATATGCCATCAATCACATTGTTAACACCTTCAATCATAATATTGCATTAGGAATCGAAATTTTTCTGAAATTTAGGGTAGTTCAACTAATATTGTTCTTTTTTGTTTAAATATGAAACTAATGGGTGTTTGATTATGTTTGTTATGGTTGCTAAGAACAAAAGGTTGTGTGATGTCTTCTTGTTTTTTTTGTTACATTGGAAGGAGTTGAACTGTTGACATATATCCTAATTCTAACTCATTTTACATTTTCTCGACATTTGGACTAACTTTAAAGACTGACATTGTATGATATTTCATCTTAGAGATAAGCTCTTTAGTTTATATATTTATTTTATTTTATTTAGAGATGATATGAAACTTTGAATAAATTTCGGAGATAACATAAAAAAAAAATTAGAGATAAAAATGTGCAATAAAAATAATATGCAGAAATAGACAAAATTGGGTAATATGGGGCCATGCAATGTGAACGACTTAGTTGTAAAACTAATTTACCTTGATTTTCTTGGCTCATTGTTGAATTTCTCTTGAGTTGGTTTAAAAAAACAAAAAAAGAGTTGATTATGATTTTAATAAAAGGTAGAACATGTTTAATTATTACCATTTTTACATTGAGTTGTTTTAAACATAATCTCCAATTATCATTGTGAATTATTGATAGTATATCTCACGTTGAAGTTGGTGTTATGTGATGATTTTAGATCATGCTTTAATTGTCATCTGAAGGGACCCAAAAATAAAAAAGTGTTTTCGTATATACTATTGCAATTTATTATTATTATCGTTGTTCTTGTTTTTAGGTTTTTATTTGTTCATATATTTAGGTTTATTTTGAATCTTATTCTATATATATTAAAAAGTCTTTTATATAAGATAAAATGGTCCAAAACCTTCAAAATTGGACAAACTGGTCCAAATTACTATCCAGGATAGTGACATGAAATAACTCTTATGTCGAGTTGTCGAATAGTGACACAAGAGCTGTTCAATTTCACTCTCAATAAGTGACATAAAAGTTATTTCATGTCACTGCGAATAGTGACTAAACCGGTTTGTCAAATTTTGGAAGTGCTGGACCATTTTGTCTTCCTGCCTTTCTATATATCTATGAAATATTTATGGAAAATATTGTCATTTTATCTAGTCATCAAAATTTAAGAAATTTTTTGGCAACTCTATAGCTTGCATAATAAAACTCAAAAGTGGGCCATATTTTCATTATGTTCTCTTTTTCCTCTAATATATATTTTTTTTGGTCATTCGTTAGGAGGGGAGGGGAAGTAATATATTAGGTTGCCCCCAGATTGCCTTTTACGTGACTCGATTGTCTTTTTTGTGAGATTGTGTATAATACGAAGTATTAAACGGAAAAATACTAAATTCTTTATAAGGATAATAACTCTGAAAAAATAAAAAATCAAAGACAAAAATGTATTGAGATATTTCTCTCCAACTCTACAAAAATGTTCTACAATAAAATGTCGAAGTTTTAGTTAGGTTACTTAACGTAGGATTATTAATGATGCACTGGGTAATAAAGGAGGACGAGGATTATTAATGTTGATTTGATGATACAAGTACAGGCCGACGAAAATAACAATAATATTTTATAAAATTACTAAAACTAGAAAGGGTGATGTGTTGCTGAACTGATACGTCGGTGGTGCAGGACGAATGTGGTGTCATTGTCGTTTGGTATACCTACCGATGTCGTTTTTGTTGAGAAAGAGATACGTGGGTCCCATGAATGCTACCAGCTTGATTGGAATCGAGCTAGAAGAAGTCAATGCGCCAAGGTAAAGGATAATGGTTTAAATAATTTTTTTACGTATTTTTCATGTTGTTAAACTTTTAATTTCAGATAATATAAGTATAGCATATCAGTTATCAAAATTAAATAAAAGAACATTTTTCAATATAGCAACTTAAAATAATAATAATAATAAAAACAAGAACAAGAGTCTTGATGTTGATTAGAAGAGCTTAGATTTCGTTTTCTATATGAATTATTTTACGAGTCTTACAATTTCAAGAATGTTTGACTATACTTGTAAGTTGTATCAACTATTAAACAACTAATGATAGAGTAACAATTTTCATTTTATATATTTAAAAAATACAATAGTCTGCCTCTTGCCCACGAGTTCAATTGTCCTCCCTTATCTAGTTTAAAATAGTTTATTATTGATCAATCCTTCAAAGTCAAGGCTCAACTATTAAACAACTAACAGTAAAGTAACAATTTTCATTTTATATATTTAAAAAATACAATAGTCTGCGTTCGATTCTCATTCCCTATCTAGTTTAAAATAGTTTATTATTGATCATTCCTTCAAAGTCAAGGCTCAACTATTAAACAACTAACAGTAAAGTAACAATTTTCATTTTATATATTTAAAAAATACAATAGTCTGCCTCTCTAGTTTAAAATTTTATTGATCAATCCACGAGTTCGATTCTCCTTCCCTATCTAGTTTAAAATAGTTTATTATTGATTGTATATTAGTTTCATTTGTGTAAACACGAAAATCCTACGACAAATGAGACAAGAACACGTGTACAAAATAATATTTGTATTAATGAAATTTAGGGTTACTATCTCCGTATGAAATCCTCTTATTCGATCTCCAAAGTGTTTAAAGAAAATTTGTGTTTGATACAAGGGTCATAGTTACTTAATCTTGATCAAACGGGTAGTACAAGGCTTGTTTGGTGATTGGATTTTTCTAGAGTGGAGGAACCGTCACGTATATGTTGTGCTTGGTGGCTCTTCCAAAGTGAGGTGAAGAATACAGAGAGTTTTCTGTTTCTTCTGAGTGCTTGGGTGTGTTTAAGCTTTTTCTCCCAAGTCCTTTCTTCTGAATATGAGCCTAGTATTTATAGACAAAGAATTGGGCCTTGGTTTGGAATCCTTAATCTGAATCCTTTGATTTGTGGGATTGATTTCTGATTTGATTTAATTTGAGCTAATTGATTTAATTTAGCTCTTAGATAAGTCAAAATCCTTCATTTAGGGAAATTAACTCGTGATTTGGGAAGATGACCAAATAAGGATAATTTATTCCTTGTTGGCATATGATTTCATTTGATTGATGAAGCTCTTAGATGCTGACATGTGCATCTCCGGTTCACACTTTTGTCTGCGTAAGTCATATGCCACGTCTATTTGTGTGGGATCCACGAATTTTTCTAGTTAAATTTTAAAATTTGACTATTGACTGTAAATTAGTGAATGTTTATTTCACTAAAATTTCCATGTCTACAAGTTGTTCATATTGAAATTCACTCTAAGTTTCATTTATTTCTAACAACTAGATATTACAAATGCAACCCCATGGTGGGTTTGTGTTCAACTTGACAACCCCGTAAAGCAATGGCCCAAATACTTTTGGGCCCTTTCACTATTGTCTAATCTTGACGAGAACATATTAATTGCATTGCAGCCGGACTTGTATTTTCCTCATCCTCTGTTGCAGGACGTGTTGTGGGAGGGGAGCTTCTATAGTGAGGGGAAAGTTATAAGGGGTTTATTTGAGGGGTATGTTAGAGCCGTTGGATTTCATCCAACGATGAGTTTTTAAAAGAGGGTGCATGTAGAACCGGGTTGAAATCTGACCCGTTGGAAACCCAACTTCAGTTGAAGATATTTCCCTCTGAAAAATTCAAGAACACAGTCCTCTGTTTTTGAATGTAACGCAAACCCAGAATTAGAAAGATCCAAAGCTCCCAAACCCTATAGTCGCTCCATTGTCATCAGCTCCTTGGGAGGCCTGCGATCTATGGCATCCTCTGGTATGACGATTAATGGCTCTTATCTAGCTATTGCCCTGTTTTGATTCTATGGCTGAAGTGAAAACCCCTTCTCTTTTTCGTTCAGCACACGAGATTCCAGATGAAAGCAAAGTAGCATATCTGCTAGACGCCGCAACAGCATTTGTTCCTCGATTGTGGTAGAGATGGAGTCTCCACTACCAAATAGTCTTCTCTAATGTCCACCACATTCTCTTAAGCTGATTGACTTCGGAGCTCCCGCTTGAGTTTGAGAGGTAAGTTTACTGTTGCTGGATTGATTTTATTGGGTTTGGTTTGTTTTTTGTGAGGGTGAGAAATTCGTCATTTGTGGCATCAATAATGCGTCATTTCTGCGGTCAATAATGTATTATTCTGCCGTCAGTTTGCTGTGAATAATGCGTCATTTCCTTATGAATATTCAATATATTTAGTTGATTGTTTTTGGTGGGGGTGAAAAATTATAAAATGTAGGTAAAAGATCCTAAACTTAGGCTTAATGACATTAGGAGTAAGCATTTGGAGAGGATATTGGGAGAAGTTCTGTAATTGCTGGTTTGAATTACATTTGTGTTCTTAGTTGAACATGTTGGTTCTAATGTTATTTTTTCCAGATTATTGCACAAGAGATGACGTAACTATTATTAAATTTTGTGTAATAATGGCTCTTACAAACAAGCTAGGCTATGCGTCTTTTTTGTGTCAATTTGGGCAATGTTTTGTGTAAGTGGAATGCATTGATATGTTGTAATGCAGTAATGATTGATTAATGAATTAATATTTGCTATGCAGTGATATAGAAGTAGTTCAAAAATATATGTGGGTAAAATGTCTAGGGCTAGAGAGTGATGACTGTGTAACAGCTAATGGGATGGTTTACATTCCTGAAGTAAGAAATGAGGAAACACCAGCGGTTGGGATGAAGTTCGACTCGCTTGACCTCGCTTATAATTTCTATAACAGATATGCATTCTTGGCTGGCTTTGGTATTCGACTTCATTCCAGCTTTCGGGGGACAAATAAGAAAGAGATTCTGAGGAAAGAATTTGTTTGTTGCAAACAAGGTGCATACAGGAAAGATGAAACTCGGAGAGAAAAAGACAGCGGGGGAATAAGTAGATGCAATTGCAAAGCTAAGATTGTGGTTGTGAAGACAAATGGGAGCAAGAAGTATGCCATCTCTCTTTTGCAGAGGGACACAATCATAAGATGACAGCCTCAGAAAGAGTGCATTTATTGAGATCACACCGTCGTATTTCGGATTCTACAAAAGTACTTACAAAACAGTTGGGTTCGGTTAATATCCCCATTCATCAGAAGGTAAGTATTTTGGAGGTGCAATCCGGAGGAATGGATAAAATCGGTTTTATCAAAAAGGATATTTACAATCTTGAATGTAGTGTGAATGGGAAGCTGAGGAACCACGGTGTTGAACTAGTGACCGAGTATTTTATGGCTGAACAGAAAAAAAAATGAGGCTTTTTATTTCAAGATTGAGGGAGATGGCGAAGACAGGTTTAGTCGATGTTTTTGGGCAGATGCAACTTCTAGACGGGCGTACCGGTTGTATGGAGATGTTGTTGTATTCGATACCACATTCAACACGAATCGATACGACTTGACATTTGCACCAATATTGGGAGTTAATAACCATGGTCAGACAATTGTCTTAGCATGCACATTTTTGAGCAAGGAAACAACTGAGTCGTTTATTTGGATGTTTGAGGAGTTTAAGAAAGCCATGCAAGGTGGCGAACCTAAAACGATCATTACAGATCAAGATGTGGCCATCACCAGAGCGATTTCAATAGCCTTCCCGACTACATTTCATCGGCTTTGCATATGGCACATCACATCAAAGTTCCATGTTAAGTTACCACATTCTGCTTATAAGGAGTATTGGCGTGAATTTCAGAAAGCCATATGGGATCCTGACAAAAAGGATGAGTTTGATGCAAAGTGGAATATTGTGGTTACAAAGGCTGGTTTGACTGACCATCAATGGCTAAGTTCAATGTTTGATTTAAGGGAATCTTGGGTTCCAGCCTACACACGAGACTTTTTTGCCGCTGGAATGTCAAGCAGCCAAAGAGCGGAAGGTTCTCATGCTTTCTTCAAGCAATACATATCAAGGAGAAATTCGTTGATGGATTTCATAATACGATTTGAGAGGGCACTTTCCCATCAACGTCAAAAAGAGTTAGCTGCTGATCACGTAGATGCATTTGAAGTGGCTCAATGTATTCTACCAATGCCAATGAACAAACAAATGGCTACCTTGTACACAAGGGCAATGTTTCAAAAGTTTGAGAAAGAACTAATACAAAGTACAGCATGTTTCCTAGAGCTCAAAACAGAGGATGCTTCTAAAGTTGTCTTTAATGTGAGCGAAAGGAAAAATTGGCAAACAAGAGTGGCAGAAGTCGTATATGTCAAAGATTCTGACCACGCATCGTGTAGCTGCAAAAAATTTGAATTTGTTGGGATTATTTGCAAGCACATCCTAGCATTGTTCAGAAGGGACCAGATTGAATATATCCCCGATAAATATATTTTGAAAAGGTGGAAGAAAACTGCCAAAGCTGGATTGGTGTCAGATGCAAATGGCAACGAAATTAAAGACTCTGGAGATCCTGGTCTTTTAATAAAGCGGAGTACAATGTCCCGACTTGCTTCAGATGTGGTTGAGGATGCATTAATGTGTGAAGAAGGATGTGAGCTAGTGTCAGAGACTCTAAAAAGTTTGCGGGTGAAGTTGAAGTTGTTGAAGGATGAACCAAGTAATAACGAAGTTGGAGGGTCCAGCTCTCAAACACAATATATGAAAGACCCTAAGAGAGTAAGGTGCAAAGGAAGGTGGAAACAAGTAACGGGAGCAAAAGAAAAGCCAATGAAGCGAGGGATTCGAACACTGTCGGGAGTGTGGAGACATTGGTCATGATAGAAGACAATGCCCAAGAAATTTGAACACACCGTAAGATGTTAAAATAATTTATAATAACACCTAAAATTTGAATAGTTAAATTTTTTATGTGCTTGTGTTTGGTGTTTATGCAGGACATCACCGTCGAACAATGAGGAATCAACTCCAATAGATCTCAGTGACCCATTATTCGACGAATTTTACAGGATGCACGGACCTACCGAATGATTTATGTTTGTATTATACAAAGGCCGGTTGTTATGAAGGCTAATGATCAGGTTAAGTTTTCTATATGCAGTCTTATTTTATTTGTTTGTTCATGTCCACTGATAAGCTCTTACTTTGTCCACTGCTAATTGAAATGGAAATTTGGTTGGTTTACTTCTTGCATGAAATTTGGGCACATGTTAATTTTACATGTCTTCTCCCTATTTGGAAATTTTCATAGACATTTGATAAAGTATCATATTTTGAGTTTTGTGAAGAAGCAATGACTTTTACCATGTACAATGGGTAGTTTATGCTGAATTATGAACGAGTGACACAGATTCATTGATTATATCACAGGCTAATGTATCATTTCCAGCAGGGAGCTGTTGTTTCCATCAGCAGTAATGATTTCCAGCAACACTAATCATTTACAGCAGCAACCAATTTTTGCTAATGTTATGTTCTAGTGCTTGACTGGTTATTAAGATCTGACCTTGACTATGAAGCAATATTGGTGCACGATTTTGTAAACATTCGTACCTGAAGGATACTTGAAATTTGCACTATGTTGGAACACAATGATTAGAAATCAGCGTGTAAAATACAAACTACAATACAACATCTTCTATGCATGATAAGTACATTGCAGCTAATCACATTTCGAATGCTTGGAGAATATTAAAGTGTACACCAACATTTCAACTACTCGTAATTTCACACACACAAGAAAATTACATTGCAAAGCATTTTATGTGCTCCCTCTTAGCAATATCACGATCACCCCAACCAACTGAACAATGGTAGCCATATTCACTCGGTCGTATGGGTCAGCTTTTTCGAGCAGCTTGCACGTGCTTATGGTCACTCGTGTCCCCACTCATATATACGAAATAAATATTCAGCAATATTTGTAATATTTTGTTATATAAATAACCCATAAATCATTCACCAAAGAATGTATAGCACATTGACATGTTATTGTGAATTAGGAGAGTGTTACTTATGACTGACGTGTCAATTTTTTTGAGAACAAGTACGCCATCTGTTTAATGTGAAGGGACATGATAATGCGACTTTACTGAATTCCCAACGCGTGGTGATATTGACGACATATTGAATAATATTTCAGTTTTTGCAAAATACAATGTTAGACACAAGGAATTGCAATACATAGTCCCAATAATTATATATGAAGCAAATGAAAGTAATACTTGTGTTATTATAAATTAGATAATGAACATTAAGGAAATATACTTCTAATTTTTCCCAGTTTTATGTTGTTGTTTGTACTGTTTCATGTCCTACTTTTTCTATCTTTCTTTATATTATATGTTTAGGGAATCCCTCAAAGCAACATATACTGTGAAAAATAAAATATTGTGTGAATTTCTAATCACTCATATAGACTAGGACAAATATTCAGTACTATTTCAAAATTACTTGACTGGTGTCAGGTATTTCAGAAAAAGTAGGCCATCGAACGATGTGATTTGACATGATAGAGATATTTACTACGAACCCGAGACGGAGCCATATTGACAACTTATTGAATAGCGTTGACGTGTTCAAAGATCTAGATGCACGCACCCATGATGGCTTCAGAGCATTGTCCAATTATTATATATGTGGATTATTATAACAAAACAGATACGTTTACAGCCTTTTACATGAAAGGAAACTAATTATTGTATTATTAAAACCTAGATAATTAATATTAGGGAAATATACTTGTGATGTTGGTTGTTGCAAAATATATAGCTAGGGTTAAGAGGAAAGTGAGTTATCTAAAGGCATTCAAATTTTTTCTTTATGAAATTGATGATTTCTAGCTTCCCCCAGTTGTATAACGTCACAAGGAGGTTGGAGTAATTTTCGGGGCATTTTTCCAATTTTCCTACTATTTATTTAACTTTTTTCAAGATTTTTGCACTAAAAAAAGCCAAAATAATCGGAAGCTGACACCTGGCGCGATCTGAGCGCATCACCTTTCACCACTTGCACAAGTGTACGTCAATACACATGGCCACATCCTTGGTTTTTACCCTAAATTGTTATTTTATTGTTTTTTCTTATGAAATTCATAACTAAATACACAAAAATGATAAAAATGTTCCGAAAATTGATACGAACTCATTGACACTTCATCTTCCTTACTGAATTCCCCGTATCATGGTTATTCAGTTTAAAAGACAATTTCGAGCATTCACGGGAGATGCTTGTTGATGTAGGTTATCTAGGTTAAAGTTAACAACATATATAGCTAGGGTTAAGAGGAAAGTGAGTTATCTAAAGGCATTCAAATTTTTTCTTTATGAAATTGATGATTTCTTGCTTCCCCCAGTTGTATAACGTCACAAGGAGGCCGGAGTAATTTTCGGGGCATTTTTCCAATTTTCCTACTATTTATTTAACTTTTTTCAAGATTTTTGCACTAAAAAAAGCCAAAATAATCGGAAGCTGACACCTGGCGCGATCTGAGCGCATCACCTTTCACCACTTGCACAAGTGTACGTCAATACACATGGCCACATCCTTGGTTTTTACCCTAAATTGTTATTTTATTGTTTTTTCTTATGAAATTCATAACTAAATACACAAAAATGATAAAAATGTTCCGAAAATTGATACGAACTCATTGACACTTCATCTTCCTTACTGAATTCCCCGTTTCATGGTTATTCATTTTAAAAGACAATTTCGAGCATTCACGGGAGATGCTTGTTGATGTAGGTTATCTAGGTTAAAGTTAACAACATATATAGCTAGGGTTAAGAGGAAAGTGAGTTATCTAAAGGCATCCAAATTTTTTCTTTATGAAATTGATGATTTCTAGCTTCCCCCAGTTGTATAACGTCACAAGGAGGCCGGAGTAATTTTCGGGGCATTTTTCCTATTTTCCTACTATTTATTTAACTTTTTTCAAGATTTTTGCACTAAAAAAAGCCAAAATAATCGGAAGCTGACACCTGGCGCGATCTAGCGCATCACCTTTCACCACTTGCACAAGTGTACGTCAATACACATGGCCACATCCTTGGTTTTTACCCTAAATTGTTATTTTATTGTTTTTTCTTATGAAATTCATAACTAAATACACAAAAATGATAAAAATGTTTCAAAAATTGATACGAACTCATTGACACTTCATCTTCCTTACTGAATTCCCTTTTTCATGGTTACGCTATATTAGTATTTTATTATTATTTACCCTACATTATTATTATATTACTTTTTAGCCTCTACATTTGTTAATTATATTTACTCGAAATTATTATTTTTATTGTTATTTTGAGTGAGAATAGACCATTTCTGGAGTTAATCAGTTTTCTCTCTTCTTCAATTTGTTAATTTTTTTTTCCTTTATAAGGGTGAAGGGATGTTTTGAAAAATAAAAAGAACAAATTACATTCCAAGTATTGTATAACATCATAAAAAAGTCCATGAATAACCCATTATTTGTATAGCTTAATTTACTGCATCCAAACATTTCATTCATTCATACAAAATTGACGAATTACTGGACGACTGACATAATGGTCCCATAAGATAGTTTTACATTGCAAAGCATATTATTTGGTCCCTGTTAGCAATACCACGATCACCCCAACCAACTAAAAGCCGTAGCCGCAATTAGTCAGTCGTATTGGTCGGCTTCTTCCGAGCAGCTTTGACGTGCTTATGCTCACTCATGTCACCACCATCGTCTAGTATCTCTCTCACAGCATCAGGGGATACATAGTCCCAATTATAACTTGTATGAGTAGTTGCCGCAAATGCTCGGAAATTTTCGAATCCTTCGTTGAATGCCATCTCCAGTTCACTATGGTGCTCTTCGCATCGCATATGGTTCATCAAACAACCTTTAATTTCATCATTCATTACTGTATCCAACTCCTCTGCTTTCAACTTCCTTGTATGACTCAACTTCAAGTACTTGTTCTTTTGGGAGAATGCTTTGTTAACTCTAATGTTAAGATCAGCAGGAATGGCCTCGTCTTCAACACATTTCTTGTGCCACGAATTGATCAGTCTGGAATTATAATCTAGCTTGCTACTGACTGCATGTATTGCCTCTAATGGATCATCGGAGTCCCCTCACTCCCAAATGATGTTGAAAATCGAAGGGTCGGCGAGTACAACGTGGAAATGGAGCCTGCAACTCCAATTTTTCATATTCGAACTGTGTTGTTGGCGCCTGAAGAGGATGACATGCTTGAATAATCCTATTTGTTTTTAGAGGATGAGGATTGCTTATGCAATTTCGTTTGAGGAAGGGGACATAGCTTTATAGACCAACATACCAAAGCTTGCGTGTAGTCAACATATGTACTTTATTTCAATTTTTAAAAACAGGTGTCAGGTTTTGTTTTTCAAGCATGTCAACCTCATTACACCACTGTCAATGGCTGAAAGCAACTCAATGGAAGTGACATCTAGTTAGTGAACCCAACCACAGTGGTTAGGATTAAACTTAGATTGTATCAGACAAAAAATTAATTTATACATTGTCAACCATATATTTTTTGGCGGGAACCTTTTTATTGGTATTACTATCACATCCTTCATAGAAACTCTCCCTCCATGAAAAACTCGACTCCTCCACCGAAGCTCTCTCCATCGACTGAAACTCTCTCCTCCACAGAAACTCTCTCCCTCCATAGAATGGATTTACTAACCAAGTTTGATGTCAGCATAATAAACACCCCTCCAAACAAAGACCGCCTTCGACACGAGTGAGTCACCAGACAAGCAGTGTCACATTCCTAGACAGAATGACCATTTTGTTGGAAGTTTTGAGTCTGAAAGGGTTCTTGGATTCTGGAAGGAGAGGCATCTTCAACTTGGTGATGAAATCCAAAGGGCAAGGGCACGTTTGGAATTTGTTGAAGGCCAAATTGAAGATGACAAAAGGCAGGCCAATTTGGATAGGGCGAAGTTGCAGCGCATGAAGCGTAGACACAAACGACTTCGGAGTGTAGCTGTTCAAAAATACAAGAACTCATCTAATGCAGTGGAGTCAAAGAGGCGTGTGATGCAAGCTGGATTCGACTACTTCCGGTCCTATGCAAAACTCGTCGTACCCGGGTTTGATTGGTCATCTATTACCTTTTCCGACGTTAACAAATATACTCACCAAGGGAAGTAACCATTTTGGTTATCGTGTTTGAGCAGAGGCAAATCAGTGGAATTGGAATTTTCGTTCAACTCTGCTTCAAACCTATTTTGATGCTTACTATTATGGAAGATTTCAACCTTCACATTTTGATGTCTTTAATGATGAGAACACGTGATGCAACGTGGCCATCTACTTCAGTCATATGTTGCTGCCATGTCCATTTTTGTGTGATCAAGTATCAGATTTGGACATGGTTGCATCATATGCAATGTTGCCTTTATTTATTATATGTTAGGGCAAGGTTTATGGAAAAGCATTTGTGACAAGGTTATGTTATTGTTTTTTTGTACTGTTTCATCTCCTACTATTGTTTTCTTCCTTTATATTATATGTTTGTGGAATCCCTCAAAGTTAACATATACTGTGAAAAAAATGCAGAGTGAATATATAATCACTTATATAGACTAGGACAAATATTCACTAATATTTTAAAATTGCTTGAGTGGTGTGAGGTTTTTCAAAAAAGTATGGCATTATTTTATGTGATTGGACATGATGGATTTTTTGTACTGATTCCGATGGACTACTTATTGAATACCTGTGACGGTTTATAACTCTAGATGCAGTTGCATATGGACGACTTATTGAATACCTATGACGTGTTCAAAGCTCTAGGCGCAGTTGCAATGATGGCTTCAAAGCAGTGTGCAATTATTATATATGTACATTATTATAACAAAACAAAAACAGATTATGTTACATCCTTATATTTGAAAGGAAACTATTTCTTGTCTTATTACAAATTATTTAACGAATATTAAGGAAATATACTTGTTAAAGTAAACAAACATATATACTTAGGGTTAAGAGGAAAGTCAGTTCTCTAAAACAATTTGGATTTTTTCATTGCGAAATGGATGCTTTATAGGTTCATCTAGTTTTATAACGTCACAAGGAGGCCGGAGTAATTTTCGGGGCATTTTTACGATTTTCCGACTATTTATTACAATTTGTTCAAGTTGTTTGCACTAAAAAACCCCAAATAATCGCAAGTGGACACATGGCGCGATCTCAGTGCATACCTTTCACCACTTGCACAAGTGTACGTCAGTTGCAACCAAACATTCTTGCTTTTTACCCTAAATTCTTATTTTATTGTTTTGCCTTACAAAATTCATAACTAAATACACAAAAATGATAAAAAAAAACTTCGGAAAATTGCTACGAATTCATTGAGGCTTCATCTTTCTTACTGAATTCCCCGTTTCGTGGTGACGCTAAATTATTATGATATTGTTCTTTACCCTAAATTATTATTATATGACTTTTTACCTTCTATATTTATTAATTTTATTGACCCTAAATTTTTTTTTTTCTAATTTTGTTATGCGAAAAGACCATTTCAGGTGCCAATTAGTTTCTCTCTTCTTCAATTTATTAACTTCTAATTTTTATTAGGGTTAAGGGATGTTTTGAAAAAGTAAATGAAAAAAATACATGTCAACCATTGTATGGCATCAGAAAAAAATTAGTTTAGGATATGATAAGTGGGAAAATGTCTTTTCCAAGCACTGGTGACAGACAGCTCACTCCATGCACGCCTTTTCGTTTACCAAATATTAAGATTGTAGTTGGCCAAAATATCTATGTCAGTAAAATGTCATATTACACATCTATGATGTCAGTAAGCATTCAAGTATACAAATATATATACATAGATTTATATATAAAACGGTTTATGACTGCACAAACACCAACAAAATACATTAAAACCCAACATTTGGCCAACGTAGCCAGCCAACGTAGAACTGAAGAGAAGCAAGTCCAGAAAGCATAAAAACCTTAAAAACATACTACAACTAATTATAAGGGTATGGATTCCCTGGCACAACATACACACGCATTACCTTGAACCAAAAAACACTCTCACGGTGCCATTTGCATCGATTGCAACAAGTCCAGAACGAAGGATTTATCTTTGCTTCAGGAGGCCAGCCTTCAATAACAAAACACCATTCGTTGTTGTTACAAGCGCTGCAATGATTGAACTTAATCTTCCCATAGTAAAACATATCTACGATATGTCTTCCAACATTCCAAACTCGGCTTAATCTTCGTCTCAAAGCATCCCTGGTTCCTTTCATATCAATGTTGTTACGTTGATTCAAAGAACACAAAAATTCTAATGCATCCTCTTTTGACTGACCAATTTCAGACATGCCAAGAAGTCCAACTATATATGCCGCTTCCATATGGCCTGCCGTGGCTGCGATGCACATCCCATACAACGCTTCCACGTTACCCCTGCATGAAAAACACTTCGAACGCCTCTCTAAATATCGACTCAGGGTTCTCGCAAGCTCTGCATTGTTGCAAGAAAAGCTGGACCGCAGGATTATCATGGTACCAGCTAGGATGGTCTGGATACTTAGCCATTGAAATGGTGTTCCACACTTGTGGAGTGTTTGCCAACGTCCGGAATAATGGGCACACAGATGCCATACGGAAGAGATCTTCCGAAGATTGGGTTGCCACGTATAACATCACTTTAAACCAAGCCAACTCCGGGATGAAGGCTTGGGGCATCTCCAAGTGGATATGCTTCCTTCTCTTTCCTCCGACTGTAGTGAAATATTTGGAATTCATGTGTTTCTATTTTTTTGGAATGGAACGATTTGAGGAGTGGAAGAGGGGAGAAATGAGAATAGATGGGGTTTGGTTCTGTTATAGGGTGTGTTTGTTGTACCGTTTGGAAAATGTGTTTCCACTTGAGGTTTTTCTCACTTGACCCTTTTTAAAGAAACTGAACCAACACCCTAAAACTACAGAAAAACATAAGAGAAGGAAAATGTCATCGAAATGCGAAGTCAGTCAAAAAGTAAATTAAGAACCTATATGCATAGCCATTTTTAGGATTTTCCCGCCCTTTTTATGTCAATGAAACAAATGTGACGGATTACTGACTAGTCACAGAACGTCCCATCACATAACTTTTCATTTTCCCACGCCGAAATACAGTAGTAATGTTATTAAAATGTGATGAATGTTTATCCAACTAGTTGGTTTAATGAAATATAATGAAAATAATATAGGGTTTAGGGTAGTTTTCCCTCAATTTTCATATTGGATTTTGGTAGTTAAATATTATATTGGTTTATGGGGTAAACGGTGCCCCATATCTGACGGTACATGTGTCGAAAGCATGCCCAACCCACCCACGGACAGAAAAGAGGATATAATCGCATTTGGGCATAGATGAGAGAGCTCTGAGTCCTAAGAGGTTTGAGTGAGAAGATCTGAGTGAGAAGGTATGAGTCCGAAGAGGTTTGAGTGAGAAGATCTGAGTGAGAAAAGGTACAAGTGAGAAGATTCAACATGTCTTCGTCTTCATCTCCTGCTCAAGCAAAGAGGTGTCCGTACCTGTGAAGCTGCAATGGTGCTTCGGGTTTCAAAATCAGAAAAATCGAGGGAAGCCATTTTGGAAGTGCCTAACCTCCTATGTAAGTTTTCATTTCCAGAATATGTATGTGGGTGAGAAAAACTTTGGCATAACTCTGACACAATTATTTTGCATATATGATGCCTGCAATTAGGGAGCCACCAGTTGCAATGGATTTGAATGGGTTGATGTAACTTCCGCTGAAGCAGAACAGCCAGATGACACGTATGATGCTACGGTGCTGAATATGCTGAAGTCCATTAAGGACTTGGTATTAGTTTTATTACTTTTATCAATTTTAATATTATTTGTTCTTTTAATGACCAATTAAGTGCACAGTTTCAAGGATTGTAAAAGTTCTCCCCAAAAAGACATGTTGCACGCACCACCAATGAGTTTTCAAATCCATTTTGTAATATTTGTTCTTGAAATAGGTGGATTGGCATTGAGTTTAAATTATTGTTCTTGAAATAGGTAGATTGTTTATTGGCATATACTAAAAGTTTATTGATTGTTTACTGCATGTTTATCGCATGTTAGAGCGCGGATATTGGATGTTTATTGAAGGTTTATTGATTGTTTACTATATGTATATCGCATGTTATTGCTCGGATATTGGATGTATATTGAAGGTTTATTGATTGTTTACTGCATGTGTATCGCATGTTATTTATCGGATATTGGATGTTTATTGAAGGTTTATTGATTGTGTACTGCATGTGTATCACATGTTATTTATCGGATATTGGATGTTTATTGAAGGTTTATTGATTGTGTACTGCATGTGTATCGCATGTTATTTATCGGATATTGGATGTTTATTGAAGGTTTATTGAGTGTTTATTGCATGTGTATCGCATGTTATTTATCGGATATTGGATGTTTATTGAATGTTTATTGATTGTTTACTGCATGTGTATCGCATGTTATTTATCGGATATTGGATGTTTATTGAAGGTTTATTGATTGTGTACTGCATGTATTTCGCATGTTATTGTCTGATATTGAATGTTTATTGAAGGTTTATTGATTGTTTATTAGTAGGAAGAACAACTATTAAGTAGAATTTCCTAATCGATATGACTCCCTTATGGATGGTGAAATTAGGGACTGATGTATATTACATGTCTATTGCGTATAGATTGCATGTCTATTGCGTGTATATTGCTTGTCTGTTGCCTGTGTATTGTTGTTTATTTCCTTCGTAAGCAATAAACAATCAAGACACACGCAATAAATGTACGCTATGCACGCAATAGACAAGCAATATAGATGCACCAATATACATTACTTTTATGCTACTGAGCTGCCCAAGACCAATAAAATAAAGAAAATCAACGAATTTATTAACCGATTATAAAGGAAAGAGGGATTCAAACCCGATGGGCGGTACAGAACCAATAGGAAGTTTTTATAGCATTGCAGATGGGAAATGTTTATTGAAGTTGTATTGAGGTTTATTGACGGTTTACTGAATGTTTACTGAAGGTTTAGTGCATGTATATCGCATGTGTTTCAATAAACAGGGCATGGTTGAATAAAACATTGGAGGCGAGGGCATAGCCGCCTATTTCCCTTACAGAATTACAATCAATACACACGCAACTCATTGCGATTAAGTTAAGGCATGGTGAACGGCTTAAAGATTGGGATCTGATATTTGGAATGGTGGCTTGGATAAATCATGACATATTACTTTGCAATAATGTAATACACTTTAAAAAGCCATCAGTCATTGTTCACATATGCAGTCTTCCAATCCCAATTCAATGCAGTTTGGTTAAGGTTATGTAAATGTCGTGAAGGAGTTAGGGCAATATTACAGAGATGTTTGTTTCATTAAATCCAAAAAAACTTTACACTCCAGATGCACATTCTATTTATGGGAATGGCATGTGCCTAACTTCAAAAACGCATATGCCTATCCATTTACATTTGCCCACGTGCACTAGATTTACAGATCCATTTACTTTTCTCCTCACTAAGCCTCTGCATCTCCATTTCAGATTCTTCATTTTTCTGTCTATGCTCTCATCCAGCTACTATATACATTTAGCATAATATGAGAATAAAAGTAGTGTAGTATCACACTAATCAAAATGAAAGCATGCATCCGCTATAATAATATTTTGGTTCTAATTGTTGTCCAATAACTTAAACTTAAAATTAAGTACAAAAATACACTAAGATTGAGAAAGACGAAGAAGAATTGAGGAGCAGAGGTAGAATTCGAAAAGGAGCCGTGGATCTGTATTGTGTATTTACATGACTTTCAAATTGGAGATTTCCAAAACCAATTTAATCATCCCGTACCTGAACCCATTTCAACCACTATCATGGCATGTAAGCATCTCCCCGTAATATCTCTGCAGCCAACTTCAACCGGAAAAAGGGCATGTTCTGCGAGGTGCAAGTAGCTAACGGAATCTCAGCACTCAAAAGCTCAATGTACTTCAACACGAACATGCCACAATCACCTCTGAAGCAAATCAAGAACTCGATCAATTCAAGTAATGACATTGTAACGTAATTGACAATTTCAAGTAATAAAATTAAAGAAAAAGTTGTGCTCACTGATTAGATTGTTGTGGAACATCCACACGTTCTATTGGCCATGGACACCACCAATCTCTCGCTGCAGTCGTTTGCGTAAACACCTTCTTCGTAAAAGTCGATGGAGTTGAGAAGATTTGGAATCGTAATTGAAAGCGGGGCGAGTTCTTCCTTTAACATCTCATCTGGAATAAGTGAAACCATTGAATCGTATACTTTTATTTCACACTTAACCAGATCAATCATTAGAGCCACCCAATGCTTATGCTTCGTCAACATACAAGGGGCATACACCTTATACACGTTCTGCCAATCCACCCCACACGCCGGAACCTTTCCATTTACAACGTTCACTAAACTGTTTCTAATTTTCCACCCAGCCTGCTCTTTTTTTCTTTTATTATCCGCAAAGCAAGTATGGATGTGATTCTGTGAAATAGAAAACAATCAATGGTTAAACACCTCCACAAAGCAAGTATGGATAATTTGTAATTATGAACTGCACTTGGTCAAGCCCTATGACATACCATGAAAAATACATCGGTCGTTGTCCAGTTCGATATTTGTACAACCTCCAAATCTTGTTGTCGCTTCCGGATGAGATACAACCCCAAATCAATGTGCTGCACATGTTTTTCTGGTCAATCTCATAATCTACGTACATTAAAACAAATGCATAATTAATTAAACTTACATCTCCTGCCAGCCAACCGTCAGCCTTTACGAGGGAAGCGAAGAATTCAATCTCAGCTTCCACGTGGCCAAATTGCATCACTAAACTGTGAATATAACAAAGTTTTAGATCACAACAATTAAAAAATATATACACTAATGCCTTCTATCTCAAAAAACAAGGGACTTACTTTGGGTTATGGCGCCATTCCCAACAAAGTTTTAGCAATTTCACCATATCATCATGCGGAATCGCCTTCATTGGGTCTACCATCTGAAGTCGGGTTGTCTCTGGCACAGTTTTTTTCACCAATTCAATAGCTTCAATGATCTTCCACATAGGAATAATCCTCTTCCTCTTTCGTAATTGGACCCCTTGTTCCACAGCTTTACCTTTATCATTCAACCAAACGTTCAACTCAGATAGCACAGCTGTAGGTTGATCCAAATCAATATCCCCGATAGTAAACTCAACAGTTGCCCCCGCCGTGCTCTCGCCAATGTCATCACAAACCAAAATAACTTCATCATCCTCTTCCTCACGTTCCTTTATTTGCACTTCCTTTTCCTCACTTTTTTTTCTTTTCACTTCCTTGCCCTCCTTTCTTTTTGTTTGCGGATCCTCTCCATCACTGCTTTTTCTTTGCAAATCCCCTCCGTCACGCTTTTTCTTTGCAGTTCCTCTCCCTCACTATTTTTTCTTTTCACTTCCTCTCCCTCACTGCTCTTTCTTTTGCAGTTCCTCTCCCTCATTGCCTTTTCTTTTCACTTCCTCTCCCTCACTGCTCTTTCTTTGCAGTTCCTCTCCCTCATTACTTTTTCTTTTCACTTGCTCTCCCTCACTGCTCTTTCTTTGCGCTTCCTCTCCCTTGCTGCTTTTTATTTTCACTTGCTCTCCCTCACTTCTTTCCCTTTGCGCTTCCTCTACCTCACTTGGTTTTCTTTGCACTTCACCCCCTTCAATCCCCCCTCCTCGTCCTTTTCCTCTCCCTCATATCTGTTACTTGGCCCTTCATCCCATTCACTGTCATCCATTTCGTCAGATCCCCTATATAGATGTGACAAGGCACAACGATTCGTCCTCTCTTTCAGTAAAGCTAGGTCCCTCCTTACTTCCTGCTCAAGCTGAGGACCTAAACAGTGGTCCAAAAGTTTTTCCATCCGTATGACCTTTAACTCAAGGACGTCATTTTCCCGCTTTACTTGAAACAACTCGGACCTCAACAAGCTTACCAGCTTGTTCAACTCATCAAGATCAGCACATGAAGAAGGAATTGACTCTGCCGAGACAACAGCAGGGCGATCCTGTGGCCAACTCCAATATGATTGTCTCATTTCCTCTTCACTCGGACGTAGCGCCCGCAACTGAAACTGACTATTTCAGAATACAGACAATATTCATATTCAATCATTCTACTTAATAATTTCATTGAATCTTATAAACAGTTTCAAGGGCTGCAAACCAAACCTCTTTGCTCTGGAAAAAATAATTGTTCAACTTCCTCATCTCGGGCATAGACGTAGTCGTTCTCCATCGCAAAATACGCGGGACAGCTGTTGGATCAACAACCTTGCAGTAATTCAGGTCCGCCATTCTAGGAATTAATTCATATACCCAAATCTACACAATTCACAGGACAAAAGTCATTATTTAAGTTTTAAAGTTCACAAAGCATAACTGACATGAACATTATTACCATGTACCTGGAAAGCATACGTGAAACCTTTAAAACTCCACCCACCCCTTTGCACTTCACCATGCTTATGCTTCTTGCCCTTCTCATTTTTCCGGCTTGTTCCCGTTACCTTACTTTTCCCCTTCTCTCTTCCCTCTTCATTTTCAAAGCTTTTCATATACTTTGTTGGTGCAGAAAATAGACTGTCTTGGGTTTTGTCAAACGACACCGAACCCCACGGATACCTGTTGAATGCATCCAAGTCCTCTACAAGGGTCAGGTAGTTTACATTGATGTTCAAATGCTTGTCCCTTCCCAAAACCACTAACTCAGCAAAGTAAACAAGAGCTAGCTTGTAGACGTCATCTCTCTCTTTGCACCTCATGATCGGTGCATATTTACATATCATTTTGTACCCTTTTAATTTATGATTTGGTTATGTTTTTGAGTTAAACTTGTGCTTTTAATAAGTTTTGTGTTTGTTTCAGTGTAATAAGCTTATGGACTCACTAATTGCATTTTGGAGACAAATTAGCTCAAAACAGTGTCTGCAGATCAGTCAACTTCACGGATTGGACTGTATTTACTCAAGAAGAACCAGAAAATGAGCCATACATCATTGGAAAGATACGGAAGTCTATTTTCTATAGAATTTTACGGTTCATGATTCCGAGTCTTCTAGAGAAAGTTATACATGTTTTGGCAACTTAAGGTCAAATTCGGCAGCATCTGCGTTACTGGGCCAAAAATCACATTTGAAGGCCTTTCCGATTTTTCCTTGAGTTGGGCTGCATATGCTTGGAAAGATAAGACAAAGAGCTTCAAGATCCATATTTTTCCAGATTTTTCAGACTGGAGCCACAAGCCCAAAAGGAGCCCACAAGCTGGCTGCAATGCATTGTCATGCATGACATATGCATGATGAAGTGTTGTTGATTGTGGGAAAGTTTGGTGAAGCATATTCAATACATATATTTGAGTGGAATTTTGCAGCAGCCAAATGAGCCAAAAGATGTTGAAGTGGATGATGCAACACTAAGCCTAAAGACAAGAGGAATTGTTTTCAAATGCAATTGTGTGTTAGGTTAAGTTGGTGAATTAAGTGTAGTGTGTTAGGTGAAGTTAGTGTGTTTACATAATTCAATTGTATAATTCAGATTTTCAACCTCCTTAGGCCTATAAATAGTGAGGTTTCCTAAGCTTGTAATAACACCCCAAGGGGGGGAGCTCTCAAACACTTCTCTAGAGCTCCCTTCCCTTCTCTCCCTCAAATTCTCTTAGTTTCCATTTGTAGTTCTCAATTGTTGTAACAAGATCCTTGTACTAAATCTCAAACACTTTTCATTTTCCTTTTACTAATTCTCAAACACTTACTTCTCCCCCCTCTCTTCTTCTAAATTTCTTCAAACACTTCTCCATTCCTTCACAAAAGTCTCCATGTCTCAAACACTTCACAAACACTTTCTCTCCCTTCCCTAAGTTATCAAATTCTCCAAGTTCACAAACATTTTCCAAGTTCTCAAACACATTTCTCTTCCCTTCCAAAAATCATCCAAGTTCTCAAACGCTCTCTTCCAAATTCTCAAAGTTCTCAAACACTTTCTCTTCCAAAATCCTCAAGCTTTCCAAACACTTCTCTACTCTCTTCCACATTTCCCTTTTCTTCCAAAATTCTCCAAATCTCTCAAACACTTTCCTTCCTTCCTCAAATGCTCTCTTTAATGTTCTCTAAGTTGTAATTTATTTTTCTTGTAATGTACATTCTTTCTTCTTGTTTTATTTCCTTTCTTTTTCATTTCTGTTTTGTGTAGGGAACTAAATCGGATCATTCAATCACCAATCCCTGTGGAATCGACCTCGCACTTACATATGCTATACTACCAACGGTTCGTGCACTTGCGAGTATCACAAGTTGAGGATGCAATCTGAATCCATTTTGGTGCAGCTGTATCTACACAACAAGTTTTTGGCGCCGTTGCCGGGATCGGTAACATTGTTTGATTCTACTTGGTTTTCCTACTTTTTATTTATTTTTATCTTTTTCATAACTGGACAGTTTCATGTTTTAAAGTTAATGACGTTAATTGACAAGTTGTGTTTGTAGTCCAACGGACAAGGACAATTGCCTGACAAGCAAGAGAACTGGGTTTGAGTCCCAGCTTACACAACACCCAAAAACAAAAAGGTTCAAGTAGCATGTTGATTATTTCTAGTTTATGGTTTCATTCACTTGCTCTTAATTAATTATCTTGTTCAAGTTTACATAAACACCATATGACTCTTGGACTGATTAGTGAATGAATGGGTAACGTTCAAGTTTACATAAACACCATTAATTATCTTTTTAACGTTCTTTGGGCCACGAAAACAATGGCCTGCTTGCATCACTTAATGGGCTGGATGTGCTGATGGGCTGACTTTAAACGAATGGCCCATGATCATGGGCTTTTAATTTTCGGCCTGGGCGTGTCAAAATTTAGGCCCAAACAGAAATATGAGAGGAAAATAAATTGCATTTGAAGGACAACCTCATTTGATCAGTTGCCAGGCTGCCAGTCAAAGAGTGGTTTGAAGCTATAAAAGCTTGTCTGTCGAAGCTCCTAGGCATTGGTCCCCTCCTCCTTTTGTTTGGTACAAACGTAAATGTGGATGGTTCGTAGTTGCAAACAGCATTTAAATCATATTAGTGCTGGGGGGCCTCTTGACAAGATTTTATTGTTCTTGGATAAATATATATTTATTTATTTGTTTTATGAGGGCCCTTCTCTTGCTTAGGATGAGGGTTTCGACATATTTTGGTTGAATGTGATTCAAACTGTCTTTCGTCTCTGTTGTATTGGTTGTTTTGGTTGAATGGATGATTACAATCATCGATCTTTCTGCATTTAAGAAAACAAACTAGTCCTTCCTTGGTCCTTTGTAAATATATTGAAAAAAATTAATTGTTAGTCAAATAATATTTATTTTCTTAATATTAAAAGATTTTTTTGTTGTTGAAATAAGGTGAATGTTGAAAGAAGTTTTAAGTTTGAATTCCCAATCTTGAAAAAAAAAATCTTGAAAAAAAAAACAAGTGATTGATAATATTCAAATTATGTAACTGTTTAGACTAAGATTTTTTCATCCATGAGCCTAGGGAAGATGGCCCTTTAAAGATGAAGGCACTGAAGAAAGAAGAGATCAAGGCCCATGAGTAGCAAACCTAAGCAAATGTTTGGATAGGTATGAGAGACCGAGCTTTTGGAAAAGGGTAGGGGTTTGCCTCATCGTTGAAATATATAAAGGGAAGCTTGCTTACTTAGTGCTTTGCTCCGTAATGAGTAAGCTCGACCACACCAAACTGACCTGACCATTTTTGCTTCACTGAGGAAGAAAACAGAAGCGTTGTCTCATCGAACGAGACGTTGAGGTCAATGATGAAGTTAGAACAGCACTGGCCAAGGCAGTCGAGGTTCATCTTTTCCACCGCCCAAATTGTTAGAATGTGGCTGAAGATCATATTTTTCACCACCTATTTTGACCAATCACAAGTGAAAGCGTGCAAGGAAAGCCATAGAGCTTATTGGACGCATGACAGGAGCTCGGCCAAGATTGCCAGTTTGGCCAAGAAAGATGTGAAGTCTATAAATAGAAGTAAAAGGAACAGGGGTCCAACACCAATCAACTCAAAAGCCCCTCAACGCATAAAAAAACCCTTTTTATATTTTTATCATCTAATTCCTAGTTTTCAATGTTTTTCTTCAGGGTTTAGGATTTAGGGTAACTCTCGTTAGAAAATCTCATAAACTGTTCTAAGTTCGTGGGCAGTCCCCACTTTGATCATTCATTTTATATATTAACAAGAGTTTCTTTGTTTATCATTTTCAAAGCTAATTCTTGAGCACCATCCAACCCATCTAGATACCTTTGGATATCCGCATTTCCCTAGCTATCTCAACCTACTAAGCTACTAAGCCCAATGCCACCATCAAGCTACCGAGATATGTGACACTATCAAATCACACACTCATTCTAAAGGCCTTGTAGTCGAGGTCTAAAACCTTTAGGTCGAGAATTTGTTCCTCTATCGATCACAGTCATTCGACAAGAAGTCAAGATCAATAACACACCCATCACTCACTCATACCCACGACAATTTCTGGCCACGGTACTAGCACGCTACGTACACATCACTAAAGAATGACATCTTTGTTACCCAATCCGTTGGACCCGCTTGATTATTTTATTTCAAAATAATTGACAAGTGCCGAAAAGATTCGGAGTTCAACTGTAATGTGACTCACAGTCTGTAGTCTAATCACTATACATTCTACATTCTTCTTTCTTTTTCGCCAATACCACTTAAATATTTTCTATTGGTTCTTTTATATTTAAAAGAAAAAATAGCATCCTCCCATATCATTGTTTTTTTGGTTGAAAATTTGTCTCTTTTCTATCATCACTATTTCTTCTTTTTTGTTACATTGGAAGGAGTCGAATTGTTGACATATCCCTCTACCGTCTCTTTATCATTGACTAACTTTAAAGACTAACATTGTGTGATGTTTCATCTTCGCGATAACCTCTTTACATACATACATAAATATATATATATATATATATATATATATATATATATATATATATATATATATATATATATATATACAGTGAGCTTTGGTTGTGTGATCCCTCATATTTGAGGGACACCCTAGTAGAGCCCACCATTCATTGTATTTCATTAATTCAAACCGTCTATTTTGTAGATATTCATTTGAAGATCATCTTTACAAAAAAATCACTTGAATTCAATATCATTTGACCACCCAATTAAATTATTGAAATTTAAGTACTTTCTTGAAACATTGTGTTCATTGATTTTGTAGTACACAATTAGATGTCTAAATGATTTCCGATTTGTCTATTTATTTATTTTTATTTTTATTTGTAAGGATGATCTATGTATGAAGACCTAAAAAATAAATAGGTTTGATCATTGGAAGAAAAAAAAAATATAGGATACCCTAAAGTGCGTCCCTCAAATAAAAAATTATTTGAGGGATCCTTCAATAGAAATACAGTTATTTTCTTTTCCGAATGTCTACACGTTATTTCCGTGTAAATGTCATTGTAAACAGAGAGGAAAGCAAGGAGGGTAATAGAAAATATATGGCATCAGCATTGTAATAACGTCCGAACGTTCGCATAGGAGAATTTTTGTATATATATATATTTCAAAGATGACATGAAACTTTGAATAGATTTCGGAGATAGCATGAAATTTTCCAGAGATGGAGTGTGCAATAAACATAATACACAGAAAGTGACAAAATTGGGTAATATAGGGCATGCCATGTGAATGACTTATTTGTAAAACCAATCTACCTTGCTTTTCTCGACTCATTGTTGAATTTCTCTTCAGTTTGTTGAAAAGAAAAACAAGAAAGTTGATTATGGTTTTAATAAATGGTAGAACATGTTTAATTAGCACTATTTTTATATTGAGTTTTCTTAATATTGAAAGAAATTTCAAGTTCGAATTTCCCCCTTAAAAAAAATACAAGCAATTGATACTATTTAAATTATGTAACGTGACTCACATTGATGTTATGGCATGTTTACTAATCCATAATTAGATTGTGAGGAATTGAATTGATGATGAATTGAATTGGAGGAGGAGTTGGATTGAGGAGAATTAGATTCCGGATTCCTATTGAACTTGTTTACTAAATCATATGGAATTGGGATATGAGTGGTTATAATTACTAAAATGTCCTTGTTGTTGGGTTAAAGTATATGGCAAATTTATAAATTTTAAAATTGTGTAAGGATATAATGGGTAAAAAAGATAATTTCCTAATAGGTTAGTTCTCCGTGAATTAGATTACCACCTCCCACCCAAGAATTGAATTCCTCCAAAATTAGAAATTCAATTCCTAATTTTGTATGGGCCCCACTTACTTTTTAATTTCTTTATGTGAAGTAAACGAAAGAATCCTCCATAGGTGGAATTCAATTCCTAATTAATAAACACACCATGAGGAAATTTAAAAGTACAAAGGATTTCATAAATGACGGAAATTAATGTTCTAGAATTTGTAAAGTTTCTTGTTTGGGTGACGGATTAAAACACGGTATTTAACCTTTATTTGCAAAGTTATATTTTTAAAAAATTCAATCTCTCTTGGGATTTTAGAAATGACGACTTTTAGATAGAATTTAAAGTTGAGATTTATGATCTCCAAATTTCATGTTTTTTCCCACGTAGAATTTCTAAATTTCTATGTTTTTTTTATCCAAACAGGGGAATTGGTTCATGTCAATTTAGAAATTCTGAGTTTTGTCAAAATCTCAAGTTTATTTCCCTCATCCAAACGCACCATTAGAGTCTATTAGAGTCTCTGAGTAAAATCACTCTACATTATTCTCTTTCTTTTTTTGACCAATACTACGCAAATATTTATTATTTTATTAGTTCTTTTATATATATATATTGTAGCATCCTCTCGCATCACTTTTTGTTCTTTATTTTTTGAAAATTTGTCTCTTTTCTATCATCACTATTTTCATGTACTAGTTAAAGAAAAACGAAGATAGAAATTTTAGCCCCACAACCAAGGGTCGGAATAAAGAATCACTAGTCTCCACCTCTTGCATATGCCATCAATCACATTGTTAACACCTTCAATCATAATATTGCATTAGGAATCGAAATTTTTCTGAAATTTAGGGTAGTTCAACTAATATTGTTCTTTTTTGTTTAAATATGAAACTAATGGGTGTTTGATTATGTTTGTTATGGTTGCTAAGAACAAAAGGTTGTGTGATGTCTTCTTGTTTTTTTTGTTACATTGGAAGGAGTTGAACTGTTGACATATATCCTAATTCTAACTCATTTTACATTTTCTCGACATTTGGACTAACTTTAAAGACTGACATTGTATGATATTTCATCTTAGAGATAAGCTCTTTAGTTTATATATTTATTTTATTTTATTTAGAGATGATATGAAACTTTGAATAAATTTCGGAGATAACATAAAAAAAAAATTAGAGATAAAAATGTGCAATAAAAATAATATGCAGAAATAGACAAAATTGGGTAATATGGGGCCATGCAATGTGAACGACTTAGTTGTAAAACTAATTTACCTTGATTTTCTTGGCTCATTGTTGAATTTCTCTTGAGTTGGTTTAAAAAAACAAAAAAAGAGTTGATTATGATTTTAATAAAAGGTAGAACATGTTTAATTATTACCATTTTTACATTGAGTTGTTTTAAACATAATCTCCAATTATCATTGTGAATTATTGATAGTATATCTCACGTTGAAGTTGGTGTTATGTGATGATTTTAGATCATGCTTTAATTGTCATCTGAAGGGACCCAAAAATAAAAAAGTGTTTTCGTATATACTATTGCAATTTATTATTATTATCGTTGTTCTTGTTTTTAGGTTTTTATTTGTTCATATATTTAGGTTTATTTTGAATCTTATTCTATATATATTAAAAAGTCTTTTATATAAGATAAAATGGTCCAAAACCTTCAAAATTGGACAAACTGGTCCAATTACTATCCCGATAGTGACATGAAATAACTCTTATGTCAGTGTCGAATAGTGACACAAGAGCTGTTCAATTTCACTCTCAATAAGTGACATAAAAGTTATTTCATGTCACTGTCGAATAGTGACTAAACCGGTTTGTCAAATTTTGGAAGTGCTGGACCATTTTGTCTTCCTGCCTTTCTATATATCTATGAAATATTTATGGAAAATATTGTCATTTTATCTAGTCATCAAAATTTAAGAAATTTTTTGGCAACTCTATAGCTTGCATAATAAAACTCAAAAGTGGGCCATATTTTCATTATGTTCTCTTTTTCCTCTAATATATATTTTTTTTGGTCATTCGTTAGGAGGGGAGGGGAAGTAATATATTAGGTTGCCCCCAGATTGCCTTTTACGTGACTCGATTGTCTTTTTTGTGAGATTGTGTATAATACGAAGTATTAAACGGAAAAATACTAAATTCTTTATAAGGATAATAACTCTGAAAAAATAAAAAATCAAAGACAAAAATGTATTGAGATATTTCTCTCCAACTCTACAAAAATGTTCTACAATAAAATGTCGAAGTTTTAGTTAGGTTACTTAACGTAGGATTATTAATGATGCACTGGGTAATAAAGGAGGACGAGGATTATTAATGTTGATTTGATGATACAAGTACAGGCCGACGAAAATAACAATAATATTTTATAAAATTACTAAAACTAGAAAGGGTGATGTGTTGCTGAACTGATACGTCGGTGGTGCAGGACGAATGTGGTGTCATTGTCGTTTGGTATACCTACCGATGTCGTTTTTGTTGAGAAAGAGATACGTGGGTCCCATGAATGCTACCAGCTTGATTGGAATCGAGCTAGAAGAAGTCAATGCGCCAAGGTAAAGGATAATGGTTTAAATAATTTTTTTACGTATTTTTCATGTTGTTAAACTTTTAATTTCAGATAATATAAGTATAGCATATCAGTTATCAAAATTAAATAAAAGAACATTTTTCAATATAGCAACTTAAAATAATAATAATAATAAAAACAAGAACAAGAGTCTTGATGTTGATTAGAAGAGCTTAGATTTCGTTTTCTATATGAATTATTTTACGAGTCTTACAATTTCAAGAATGTTTGACTATACTTGTAAGTTGTATCAACTATTAAACAACTAATGATAGAGTAACAATTTTCATTTTATATATTTAAAAAATACAATAGTCTGCCTCTTGCCCACGAGTTCAATTGTCCTCCCTTATCTAGTTTAAAATAGTTTATTATTGATCAATCCTTCAAAGTCAAGGCTCAACTATTAAACAACTAACAGTAAAGTAACAATTTTCATTTTATATATTTAAAAAATACAATAGTCTGCGTTCGATTCTCATTCCCTATCTAGTTTAAAATAGTTTATTATTGATCATTCCTTCAAAGTCAAGGCTCAACTATTAAACAACTAACAGTAAAGTAACAATTTTCATTTTATATATTTAAAAAATACAATAGTCTGCCTCTCTAGTTTAAAATTTTATTGATCAATCCACGAGTTCGATTCTCCTTCCCTATCTAGTTTAAAATAGTTTATTATTGATTGTATATTAGTTTCATTTGTGTAAACACGAAAATCCTACGACAAATGAGACAAGAACACGTGTACAAAATAATATTTGTATTAATGAAATTTAGGGTTACTATCTCCGTATGAAATCCTCTTATTCGATCTCCAAAGTGTTTAAAGAAAATTTGTGTTTGATACAAGGGTCATAGTTACTTAATCTTGATCAAACGGGTAGTACAAGGCTTGTTTGGTGATTGGATTTTTCTAGAGTGGAGGAACCGTCACGTATATGTTGTGCTTGGTGGCTCTTCCAAAGTGAGGTGAAGAATACAGAGAGTTTTCTGTTTCTTCTGAGTGCTTGGGTGTGTTTAAGCTTTTTCTCCCAAGTCCTTTCTTCTGAATATGAGCCTAGTATTTATAGACAAAGAATTGGGCCTTGGTTTGGAATCCTTAATCTGAATCCTTTGATTTGTGGGATTGATTTCTGATTTGATTTAATTTGAGCTAATTGATTTAATTTAGCTCTTAGATAAGTCAAAATCCTTCATTTAGGGAAATTAACTCGTGATTTGGGAAGATGACCAAATAAGGATAATTTATTCCTTGTTGGCATATGATTTCATTTGATTGATGAAGCTCTTAGATGCTGACATGTGCATCTCCGGTTCACACTTTTGTCTGCGTAAGTCATATGCCACGTCTATTTGTGTGGGATCCACGAATTTTTCTAGTTAAATTTTAAAATTTGACTATTGACTGTAAATTAGTGAATGTTTATTTCACTAAAATTTCCATGTCTACAAGTTGTTCATATTGAAATTCACTCTAAGTTTCATTTATTTCTAACAACTAGATATTACAAATGCAACCCCATGGTGGGTTTGTGTTCAACTTGACAACCCCGTAAAGCAATGGCCCAAATACTTTTGGGCCCTTTCACTATTGTCTAATCTTGACGAGAACATATTAATTGCATTGCAGCCGGACTTGTATTTTCCTCATCCTCTCTGTTGCAGGACGTGTTGTGGGAGGGGAGCTTCTATAGTGAGGGGAAAGTTATAAGGGGTTTATTTGAGGGGTATGTTAGAGCCGTTGGATTTCATCCAACGATGAGTTTTAAAAGAGGGTGCATGTAGAACCGGGTTGAAATCTGACCCGTTGGAAACCCAACTTCATTGAAGATATTTCCCTCTGAAAAATTCAAGAACACAGTCCTCTGTTTTTGAATGTAACGCAAACCCAGAATTAGAAAGATCCAAAGCTCCCAAACCCTATAGTCGCTCCATTGTCATCAGCTCCTTGGGAGGCCTCGATCTATGGCATCCTCGGTATGACGATTAATGGCTCTTATCTAGCTATTGCCCTGTTTTGATTCTATGGCTGAAGTGAAAACCCCTTCTCTTTTTCGTTCAGCACACGAGATTCCAGATGAAAGCAAAGTAGCATATCTGCTAGACGCCGCAACAGCATTTGTTCCTCGATTGTGGTAGAGATGGAGTCTCCACTACCAAATAGTCTTCTCTAATGTCCACCACATTCTCTTAAGCTGATTGACTTCGGAGCTCCCGCTTGAGTTTGAGAGGTAAGTTTACTGTTGCTGGATTGATTTTATTGGGTTTGGTTTGTTTTTTGTGAGGGTGAGAAATTCGTCATTTGTGGCATCAATAATGCGTCATTTCTGCGGTCAATAATGTATTATTCTGCCGTCAGTTTGCTGTGAATAATGCGTCATTTCCTTATGAATATTCAATATATTTAGTTGATTGTTTTTGGTGGGGGTGAAAAATTATAAAATGTAGGTAAAAGATCCTAAACTTAGGCTTAATGACATTAGGAGTAAGCATTTGGAGAGGATATTGGGAGAAGTTCTGTAATTGCTGGTTTGAATTACATTTGTGTTCTTAGTTGAACATGTTGGTTCTAATGTTATTTTTTCCAGATTATTGCACAAGAGATGACGTAACTATTATTAAATTTTGTGTAATAATGGCTCTTACAAACAAGCTAGGCTATGCGTCTTTTTTGTGTCAATTTGGGCAATGTTTTGTGTAAGTGGAATGCATTGATATGTTGTAATGCAGTAATGATTGATTAATGAATTAATATTTGCTATGCAGTGATATAGAAGTAGTTCAAAAATATATGTGGGTAAAATGTCTAGGGCTAGAGAGTGATGACTGTGTAACAGCTAATGGGATGGTTTACATTCCTGAAGTAAGAAATGAGGAAACACCAGCGGTTGGGATGAAGTTCGACTCGCTTGACCTCGCGTATAATTTCTATAACAGATATGCATTCTTGGCTGGCTTTGGTATTCGACTTCATTCCAGCTTTCGGGGGACAAATAAGAAAGAGATTCTGAGGAAAGAATTTGTTTGTTGCAAACAAGGTGCATACAGGAAAGATGAAACTCGGGAGAGAAAAAGACAGCGGGGAATAAGTAGATGCAATTGCAAAGCTAAGATTGTGGTTGTGAAGACAAATGGGAGCAAGAAGTATGCCATCTCTCTTTTTGCAGAGGGACACAATCATAAGATGACAGCCTCAGAAAGAGTGCATTTATTGAGATCACACCGTCGTATTTCGGATTCTACAAAAGTACTTACAAAACAGTTGGGTTCGGTTAATATCCCCATTCATCAGAAGGTAAGTATTTTGGAGGTGCAATCCGGAGGAATGGATAAAATCGGTTTTATCAAAAAGGATATTTACAATCTTGAATGTAGTGTGAATGGGAAGCTGAGGAACCACGGTGTTGAACTAGTGACCGAGTATTTTATGGCTGAACAGAAAAAAAAATGAGGCTTTTTATTTCAAGATTGAGGGAGATGGCGAAGAGGTTTAGTCGATGTTTTTGGGCAGATGCAACTTCTAGACGGGCGTACCGGTTGTATGGAGATGTTGTTGTATTCGATACCACATTCAACACGAAATCGATACGACTTGACATTTGCACCAATATTGGGAGTTAATAACCATGGTCAGACAATTGTCTTAGCATGCACATTTTTGAGCAAGGAAACAACTGAGTCGTTTATTTGGATGTTTGAGGAGTTTAAGAAAGCCATGCAAGGTGGCGAACCTAAAACGATCATTACAGATCAAGATGTGGCCATCACCAGAGCGATTTCAATAGCCTTCCCGACTACATTTCATCGGCTTTGCATATGGCACATCACATCAAAGTTCCATGTTAAGTTACCACATTCTGCTTATAAGGAGTATTGGCGTGAATTTCAGAAAGCCATATGGGATCCTGACAAAAAGGATGAGTTTGATGCAAAGTGGAATATTGTGGTTACAAAGGCTGGTTTGACTGACCATCAATGGCTAAGTTCAATGTTTGATTTAAGGGAATCTTGGGTTCCAGCCTACACACGAGACTTTTTTGCCGCTGGAATGTCAAGCAGCCAAAGAGCGGAAGGTTCTCATGCTTTCTTCAAGCAATACATATCAAGGAGAAATTCGTTGATGGATTTCATAATACGATTTGAGAGGGCACTTTCCCATCAACGTCAAAAAGAGTTAGCTGCTGATCACGTAGATGCATTTGAAGTGGCTCAATGTATTCTACCAATGCCAATGAACAAACAAATGGCTACCTTGTACACAAGGGCAATGTTTCAAAAGTTTGAGAAAGAACTAATACAAAGTACAGCATGTTTCCTAGAGCTCAAAAACAGAGGATGCTTCTAAAGTTGTCTTTAATGTGAGCGAAAGGAAAAATTGGCAAACAAGAGTGGCAGAAGTCGTATATGTCAAAGATTCTGACCACGCATCGTGTAGCTGCAAAAAATTTGAATTTGTTGGGATTATTTGCAAGCACATCCTAGCATTGTTCAGAAGGGACCAGATTGAATATATGCCCGATAAATATATTTTGAAAAGGTGGAAGAAAACTGCCAAAGCTGGATTGGTGTCAGATGCAAATGGCAACGAAATTAAAGACTCTGGAGATCCTGGTCTTTTAATAAAGCGGAGTACAATGTCCCGACTTGCTTCAGATGTGGTTGAGGATGCATTAATGTGTGAAGAAGGATGTGAGCTAGTGTCAGAGACTCTAAAAAGTTTGCGGGTGAAGTTGAAGTTGTTGAAGGATGAACCAAGTAATAACGAAGTTGGAGGGTCCAGCTCTCAAACACAATATATGAAAGACCCTAAGAGAGTAAGGTGCAAAGGAAGGTGGAAACAAGTAACGGGAGCAAAAGAAAAGCCAATGAAGCGAGGGATTCGACACTGTCGGGAGTGTGGAGACATTGGTCATGATAGAAGACAATGCCCAAGAAATTTGAACACACCGTAAGATGTTAAAATAATTTATAATAACACCTAAAATTTGAATAGTTAAATTTTTTATGTGCTTGTGTTTGGTGTTTATGCAGGACATCACCGTCGAACAATGAGGAATCAACTCCAATAGATCTCAGTGACCCATTATTCGACGAATTTTACAGGATGCACGGACCTACCGAATGATTTATGTTTGTATTATACAAAGGCCGGTTGTTATGAAGGCTAATGATCAGGTTAAGTTTTCTATATGCAGTCTTATTTTATTTGTTTGTTCATGTCCACTGATAAGCTCTTACTTTGTCCACTGCTAATTGAAATGGAAATTTGGTTGGTTTACTTCTTGCATGAAATTTGGGCACATGTTAATTTTACATGTCTTCTCCCTATTTGGAAATTTTCATAGACATTTGATAAAGTATCATATTTTGAGTTTTGTGAAGAAGCAATGACTTTTACCATGTACAATGGGTAGTTTATGCTGAATTATGAACGAGTGACACAGATTCATTGATTATATCACAGGCTAATGTATCATTTCCAGCAGGGAGCTGTTGTTTCCATCGCAGTAATGATTTCCAGCAACACTAATCATTTACAGCAGCAACCAATTTTTGCTAATGTTATGTTCTAGTGCTTGACTGGTTATTAAGATCTGACCTTGACTATGAAGCAATATTGGTGCACGATTTTGTAAACATTCGTACCTGAAGGATACTTGAAATTTGCACTATGTTGGAACACAATGATTAGAAATCAGCGTGTAAAATACAAACTACAATACAACATCTTCTATGCATGATAAGTACATTGCAGCTAATCACATTTCGAATGCTTGGAGAATATTAAAGTGTACACCAACATTTCAACTACTCGTAATTTCACACACACAAGAAAATTACATTGCAAAGCATTTTATGTGCTCCCTCTTAGCAATATCACGATCACCCCAACCAACTGAACAATGGTAGCCATATTCACTCGGTCGTATGGGTCAGCTTTTTCCGAGCAGCTTGCACGTGCTTATGGTCACTCGTGTCCCCACTCATATATACGAAATAAATATTCAGCAATATTTGTAATATTTTGTTATATAAATAACCCATAAATCATTCACCAAAGAATGTATAGCACATTGACATGTTATTGTGAATTAGGAGAGTGTTACTTATGACTGACGTGTCAATTTTTTGAGAACAAGTACGCCATCTGTTTAATGTGAAGGGACATGATAATGCGACTTTACTAATTCCCAACGCGTGGTGATATTGACGACATATTGAATAATATTTCAGTTTTTGCAAAATACAATGTTAGACACAAGGAATTGCAATACATAGTCCCAATAATTATATATGAAGCAAATGAAAGTAATACTTGTGTTATTATAAATTAGATAATGAACATTAAGGAAATATACTTCTAATTTTTCCCAGTTTTATGTTGTTGTTTGTACTGTTTCATGTCCTACTTTTTCTATCTTTCTTTATATTATATGTTTAGGGAATCCCTCAAAGCAACATATACTGTGAAAAATAAAATATTGTGTGAATTTCTAATCACTCATATAGACTAGGACAAATATTCAGTACTATTTCAAAATTACTTGACTGGTGTCAGGTATTTCAGAAAAAGTAGGCCATCGAACGATGTGATTTGACATGATAGAGATATTTACTACGAACCCGAGACGGAGCCATATTGACAACTTATTGAATAGCGTTGACGTGTTCAAAGATCTAGATGCACGCACCCATGATGGCTTCAGAGCATTGTCCAATTATTATATATGTGGATTATTATAACAAAACAGATACGTTTACAGCCTTTTACATGAAAGGAAACTAATTATTGTATTATTAAAACCTAGATAATTAATATTAGGGAAATATACTTGTGATGTTGGTTGTTGCAAAATATATAGCTAGGGTTAAGAGGAAAGTGAGTTATCTAAAGGCATTCAAATTTTTTCTTTATGAAATTGATGATTTCTAGCTTCCCCCAGTTGTATAACGTCACAAGGAGGTTGGAGTAATTTTCGGGGCATTTTTCCAATTTTCCTACTATTTATTTAACTTTTTTCAAGATTTTTGCACTAAAAAAAGCCAAAATAATCGGAAGCTGACACCTGGCGCGATCTGAGCGCATCACCTTTCACCACTTGCACAAGTGTACGTCAATACACATGGCCACATCCTTGGTTTTTACCCTAAATTGTTATTTTATTGTTTTTTCTTATGAAATTCATAACTAAATACACAAAAATGATAAAAATGTTCCGAAAATTGATACGAACTCATTGACACTTCATCTTCCTTACTGAATTCCCCGTATCATGGTTATTCAGTTTAAAAGACAATTTCGAGCATTCACGGGAGATGCTTGTTGATGTAGGTTATCTAGGTTAAAGTTAACAACATATATAGCTAGGGTTAAGAGGAAAGTGAGTTATCTAAAGGCATTCAAATTTTTTCTTTATGAAATTGATGATTTCTTGCTTCCCCCAGTTGTATAACGTCACAAGGAGGCCGGAGTAATTTTCGGGGCATTTTTCCAATTTTCCTACTATTTATTTAACTTTTTTCAAGATTTTTGCACTAAAAAAAGCCAAAATAATCGGAAGCTGACACCTGGCGCGATCTGAGCGCATCACCTTTCACCACTTGCACAAGTGTACGTCAATACACATGGCCACATCCTTGGTTTTTACCCTAAATTGTTATTTTATTGTTTTTTCTTATGAAATTCATAACTAAATACACAAAAATGATAAAAATGTTCCGAAAATTGATACGAACTCATTGACACTTCATCTTCCTTACTGAATTCCCCGTTTCATGGTTATTCATTTTAAAAGACAATTTCGAGCATTCACGGGAGATGCTTGTTGATGTAGGTTATCTAGGTTAAAGTTAACAACATATATAGCTAGGGTTAAGAGGAAAGTGAGTTATCTAAAGGCATCCAAATTTTTTCTTTATGAAATTGATGATTTCTAGCTTCCCCCAGTTGTATAACGTCACAAGGAGGCCGGAGTAATTTTCGGGGCATTTTTCCTATTTTCCTACTATTTATTTAACTTTTTTCAAGATTTTTGCACTAAAAAAAGCCAAAATAATCGGAAGCTGACACCTGGCGCGAATCTGAGCGCATCACCTTTCACCACTTGCACAAGTGTACGTCAATACACATGGCCACATCCTTGGTTTTTACCCTAAATTGTTATTTTATTGTTTTTTCTTATGAAATTCATAACTAAATACACAAAAATGATAAAAATGTTTCAAAAATTGATACGAACTCATTGACACTTCATCTTCCTTACTGAATTCCCTTTTTCATGGTTACGCTATATTAGTATTTTATTATTATTTACCCTACATTATTATTATATTACTTTTTAGCCTCTACATTTGTTAATTATATTTACTCGAAATTATTATTTTTATTGTTATTTTGAGTGAGAATAGACCATTTCTGGAGTTAATCAGTTTCTCTCTTCTTCAATTTGTTAATTTTTTTTTCCTTTATAAGGGTGAAGGGATGTTTTGAAAAATAAAAAGAACAAATTACATTCCAAGTATTGTATAACATCATAAAAAAGTCCATGAATAACCCATTATTTGTATAGCTTAATTTACTGCATCCAAACATTTCATTCATTCATACAAAATTGACGAATTACTGACGACTGACATAATGGTCCCATAAGATAGTTTTACATTGCAAAGCATATTATTTGGTCCCTGTTAGCAATACCACGATCACCCCAACCAACTAAACAGCCGTAGCCGCAATTAGTCAGTCGTATTGGTCGGCTTCTTCCGAGCAGCTTTGACGTGCTTATGCTCACTCATGTCACCACCATCGTCTAGTATCTCTCTCACAGCATCAGGGGATACATAGTCCCAATTATAACTTGTATGAGTAGTTGCCGCAAATGCTCGGAAATTTTCGAATCCTTCGTTGAATGCCATCTCCAGTTCACTATGGTGCTCTTCGCATCGCATATGGTTCATCAAACAACCTTTAATTTCATCATTCATTACTGTATCCAACTCCTCTGCTTTCAACTTCCTTGTATGACTCAACTTCAAGTACTTGTTCTTTTGGGAGAATGCTTTGTTAACTCTAATGTTAAGATCAGCCAGAATGGCCTCGTCTTCAACACATTTCTTGTGCCACGAATTGATCAGTCTGGAATTATAATCTAGCTTGCTACTGACTGCATGTATTGCCTCTAATGGATCATCGGAGTCCCCCTCACTCCCAAATGATGTTGAAAATCGAAGGGGTCGGCGAGTACAACGTGGAAATGGAGCCTGCAACTCCAATTTTTCATATTCGACTGTGTTGTTGGCGCCTGAAGAGGATGACATGCTTGAATAATCCTATTTGTTTTTAGAGGATGAGGATTGCTTATGCAATTTCGTTTGAGGAAGGGGACATAGCTTTATAGACCAACATACCAAAGCTTGCGTGTAGTCAACATATGTACTTTATTTCAATTTTTAAAAACAGGTGTCAGGTTTTGTTTTTCAAGCATGTCAACCTCATTACACCACTGTCAGTGGCTGAAAGCAACTCAATGGAAGTGACATCTAGTTAGTGAACCCAACCACAGTGGTTAGGATTAAACTTAGATTGTATCAGACAAAAAATTAATTTATACATTGTCAACCATATATTTTTTGGCGGGAACCTTTTTATTGGTATTACTATCACATCCTTCATAGAAACTCTCCCTCCATGAAAAACTGACTCCTCCACCGAAGCTCTCTCCATCGACTGAAACTCTCTCCTCCACAGAAACTCTCTCCCTCCATAGAATGGATTTACTAACCAAGTTTGATGTCAGCATAATAAACACCCCTCCAAACAAAGACCGCCTTCGACACGCGAGTGAGTCACCAGACAAGCAGTGTCACATTCCTAGACAGAATGACCATTTTGTTGGAAGTTTTGAGTCTGAAAGGGTTCTTGGATTCTGGAAGGAGAGGCATCTTCAACTTGGTGATGAAATCCAAAGGGCAAGGGCACGTTTGGAATTTGTTGAAGGCCAAATTGAAGATGACAAAAGGCAGGCCAATTTGGATAGGGCGAAGTTGCAGCGCATGAAGCGTAGACACAAACGACTTCGGAGTGTAGCTGTTCAAAAATACAAGAACTCATCTAATGCAGTGGAGTCAAAGAGGCGTGTGATGCAAGCTGGATTCGACTACTTCCGGTCCTATGCAAAACTCGTCGTACCCGGGTTTGATTGGTCATCTATTACCTTTTCCGACGTTAACAAATATACTCACCAAGGGAAGTAACCATTTTGGTTATCGTGTTTGAGCAGAGGCAAATCAGTGGAATTGGAATTTTCGTTCAACTCTGCTTCAAACCTATTTTGATGCTTACTATTATGGAAGATTTCAACCTTCACATTTTGATGTCTTTAATGATGAGAACACGTGATGCAACGTGGCCATCTACTTCAGTCATATGTTGCTGCCATGTCCATTTTTGTGTGATCAAGTATCAGATTTGGACATGGTTGCATCATATGCAATGTTGCCTTTATTTATTATATGTTAGGGCAAGGTTTATGGAAAAGCATTTGTGACAAGGTTATGTTATTGTTTTTTTGTACTGTTTCATCTCCTACTATTGTTTTCTTCCTTTATATTATATGTTTGTGGAATCCCTCAAAGTTAACATATACTGTGAAAAAATGCAGAGTGAATATATAATCACTTATATAGACTAGGACAAATATTCACTAATATTTTAAAATTGCTTGAGTGGTGTGAGGTTTTTCAAAAAAGTATGGCATTATTTTATGTGATTGGACATGATGGATTTTTTGTACTGAATTTCCGATGGACTACTTATTGAATACCTGTGACGGTTTATAACTCTAGATGCAGTTGCATATGGACGACTTATTGAATACCTATGACGTGTTCAAAGCTCTAGGCGCAGTTGCAATGATGGCTTCAAAGCAGTGTGCAATTATTATATATGTACATTATTATAACAAAACAAAAACAGATTATGTTACATCCTTATATTTGAAAGGAAACTATTTCTTGTCTTATTACAAATTATTTAACGAATATTAAGGAAATATACTTGTTAAAGTAAACAAACATATATACTTAGGGTTAAGAGGAAAGTCAGTTCTCTAAAACAATTTGGATTTTTTCATTGCGAAATGGATGCTTTATAGGTTCATCTAGTTTTATAACGTCACAAGGAGGCCGGAGTAATTTTCGGGGCATTTTTACGATTTTCCGACTATTTATTACAATTTGTTCAAGTTGTTTGCACTAAAAAACCCCAAATAATCGCAAGTGGACACATGGCGCGATCTCAGTGCATACCTTTCACCACTTGCACAAGTGTACGTCAGTTGCAACCAAACATTCTTGCTTTTTACCCTAAATTCTTATTTTATTGTTTTGCCTTACAAAATTCATAACTAAATACACAAAAATGATAAAAAAAAACTTCGGAAAATTGCTACGAATTCATTGAGGCTTCATCTTTCTTCCTGAATTCCCCGTTTCGTGGTGACGCTAAATTATTATGATATTGTTCTTTACCCTAAATTATTATTATATGACTTTTTACCTTCTATATTTATTAATTTTATTGACCCTAAATTTTTTTTTTTCTAATTTTGTTATGCGAAAAGACCATTTCAGGTGCCAATTAGTTTCTCTCTTCTTCAATTTATTAACTTCTAATTTTTATTAGGGTTAAGGGATGTTTTGAAAAAGTAAATGAAAAAAATACATGTCAACCATTGTATGGCATCAGAAAAAAATTAGTTTAGGATATGATAAGTGGGAAAATGTCTTTTCCAAGCACTGGTGAACAGACAGCTCACTCCATGCACGCCTTTTCGTTTACCAAATATTAAGATTGTAGTTGGCCAAAATATCTATGTCAGTAAAATGTCATATTACACATCTATGATGTCAGTAAGCATTCAAGTATACAAATATATATACATAGATTTATATATAAAACGGTTTATGACTGCACAAACACCAACAAAATACATTAAAACCCAACATTTGGCCAACGTAGCCAGCCAACGTAGAACTGAAGAGAAGCAAGTCCAGAAAGCATAAAAACCTTAAAAACATACTACAACTAATTATAAGGGTATGGATTCCCTGGCACAACATACACACGCATTACCTTGAACCAAAAAACACTCTCACGGTGCCATTTGCATCGATTGCAACAAGTCCAGAACGAAGGATTTATCTTTGCTTCAGGAGGCCAGCCTTCAATAACAAAACACCATTCGTTGTTGTTACAAGCGCTGCAATGATTGAACTTAATCTTCCCATAGTAAAACATATCTACGATATGTCTTCCAACATTCCAAACTCGGCTTAATCTTCGTCTCAAAGCATCCCTGGTTCCTTTCATATCAATGTTGTTACGTTGATTCAAAGAACACAAAAATTCTAATGCATCCTCTTTTGACTGACCAATTTCAGACATGCCAAGAAGTCCAACTATATATGCCGCTTCCATATGGCCTGCCGTGGCTGCGATGCACATCCCATACAACGCTTCCACGTTACCCTGCATGAAAAACACTTCGAACGCCTCTCTAAATATCGACTCAGGGTTCTCGCAAGCTCTGCATTGTTGCAAGAAAAGCTGGACCGCAGGATTATCATGGTACCAGCTAGGATGGTCTGGATACTTAGCCATTGAAATGGTGTTCCACACTTGTGGAGTGTTTGCCAACGTCCGGAATAATGGGCACACAGATGCCATACGGAAGAGATCTTCCGAAGATTGGGTTGCCACGTATAACATCACTTTAAACCAAGCCAACTCCGGGATGAAGGCTTGGGGCATCTCCAAGTGGATATGCTTCCTTCTCTTTCCTCCGACTGTAGTGAAATATTTGGAATTCATGTGTTTCTATTTTTTTGGAATGGAACGATTTGAGGAGTGGAAGAGGGGAGAAATGAGAATAGATGGGGTTTGGTTCTGTTATAGGGTGTGTTTGTTGTACCGTTTGGAAAATGTGTTTCCACTTGAGGTTTTTCTCACTTGACCCTTTTTAAAGAAACTGAACCAACACCCTAAAACTACAGAAAAACATAAGAGAAGGAAAATGTCATCGAAATGCGAAGTTAGGACAGTCAAAAAGTAAATTAAGAACCTATATGCATAGCCATTTTTAGGATTTTCCCGCCCTTTTTATGTCAATGAAACAAATGTGACGGATTACTGACTAGTCACAGAACGTCCCATCACATAACTTTTCATTTTCCCACGCCGAAAATACAGTAGTAATGTTATTAAAATGTGATGAATGTTTATCCAACTAGTTGGTTTAATGAAATATAATGAAAATAATATAGGGTTTAGGGTAGTTTTCCCTCAATTTTCATATTGGATTTTGGTAGTTAAATATTATATTGGTTTATGGGGTAACGGTGCCCCATATCTGACGGTACATGTGTCGAAAGCATGCCCAACCCACCCACGGACAGAAAAGAGGATATAATCGCATTTGGGCATAGATGAGAGAGCTCTGAGTCCTAAGAGGTTTGAGTGAGAAGATCTGAGTGAGAAGGTATGAGTCCGAAGAGGTTTGAGTGAGAAGATCTGAGTGAGAAAAGGTACAAGTGAGAAGATTCAACATGTCTTCGTCTTCATCTCCTGCTCAAGCAAAGAGGTGTCCGTCCTGTGGAGCTGCAATGGTGCTTCGGGTTTCAAAATCAGAAGAAAAATCGAGGGAAGCCATTTTGGAAGTGCCTAACCTCCTATGTAAGTTTTCATTTCCAGAATATGTATGTGGGTGAGAAAAACTTTGGCATAACTCTGACACAATTATTTTGCATATATGATGCCTGCAATTAGGGAGCCACCAGTTGCAATGGATTTGAATGGGTTGATGTAACTTCCGCTGAAGCAGGAACAGCCAGATGACACGTATGATGCTACGGTGCTGAATATGCTGAAGTCCATTAAGGACTTGGTATTAGTTTTATTACTTTTATCAATTTTAATATTATTTGTTCTTTTAATGACCAATTAAGTGCACAGTTTCAAGGATTGTAAAAGTTCTCCCCAAAAAGACATGTTGCACGCACCACCAATGAGTTTTCAAATCCATTTTGTAATATTTGTTCTTGAAATAGGTGGATTGGCATTGAGTTTAAATTATTGTTCTTGAAATAGGTAGATTGTTTATTGGCATATACTAAAAGTTTATTGATTGTTTACTGCATGTTTATCGCATGTTAGAGCGCGGATATTGGATGTTTATTGAAGGTTTATTGATTGTTTACTATATGTATATCGCATGTTATTGCTCGGATATTGGATGTATATTGAAGGTTTATTGATTGTTTACTGCATGTGTATCGCATGTTATTTATCGGATATTGGATGTTTATTGAAGGTTTATTGATTGTGTACTGCATGTGTATCACATGTTATTTATCGGATATTGGATGTTTATTGAAGGTTTATTGATTGTGTACTGCATGTGTATCGCATGTTATTTATCGGATATTGGATGTTTATTGAAGGTTTATTGAGTGTTTATTGCATGTGTATCGCATGTTATTTATCGGATATTGGATGTTTATTGAATGTTTATTGATTGTTTACTGCATGTGTATCGCATGTTATTTATCGGATATTGGATGTTTATTGAAGGTTTATTGATTGTGTACTGCATGTATTTCGCATGTTATTGTCTGATATTGAATGTTTATTGAAGGTTTATTGATTGTTTATTAGTAGGAAGAACAACTATTAAGTAGAATTTCCTAATCGATATGACTCCCTTATGGATGGTGAAATTAGGGACTGATGTATATTACATGTCTATTGCGTATAGATTGCATGTCTATTGCGTGTATATTGCTTGTCTGTTGCCTGTGTATTGTTGTTTATTTCCTTCGTAAGCAATAAACAATCAAGACACACGCAATAAATGTACGCTATGCACGCAATAGACAAGCAATATAGATGCACCAATATACATTACTTTTATGCTACTGAGCTGCCCAAGACCAATAAAATAAAGAAAATCAACGAATTTATTAACCGATTATAAAGGAAAGAGGGATTCAAACCCGATGGGCGGTACAGAACCAATAGGAAGTTTTTATAGCATTGCAGATGGGAAATGTTTATTGAAGTTGTATTGAGGTTTATTGACGGTTTACTGAATGTTTACTGAAGGTTTAGTGCATGTATATCGCATGTGTTTCAATAAACAGGGCATGGTTGAATAAAACATTGGAGGCGAGGGCATAGCCGCCTATTTCCCTTACAGAATTACAATCAATACACACGCAACTCATTGCGATTAAGTTAAGGCATGGTGAACGGCTTAAAGATTGGGATCTGATATTTGGAATGGTGGCTTGGATAAATCATGACATATTACTTTGCAATAATGTAATACACTTTAAAAAGCCATCAGTCATTGTTCACATATGCAGTCTTCCAATCCCAATTCAATGCAGTTTGGTTAAGGTTATGTAAATGTCGTGAAGGAGTTAGGGCAATATTACAGAGATGTTTGTTTCATTAAATCCAAAAAAACTTTACACTCCAGATGCACATTCTATTTATGGGAATGGCATGTGCCTAACTTCAAAAACGCATATGCCTATCCATTTACATTTGCCCACGTGCACTAGATTTACAGATCCATTTACTTTTCTCCTCACTAAGCCTCTGCATCTCCATTTCAGATTCTTCATTTTTCTGTCTATGCTCTCATCCAGCTACTATATACATTTAGCATAATATGAGAATAAAAGTAGTGTAGTATCACACTAATCAAAATGAAAGCATGCATCCGCTATAATAATATTTTGGTTCTAATTGTTGTCCAATAACTTAAACTTAAAATTAAGTACAAAAATACACTAAGATTGAGAAAGACGAAGAAGAATTGAGGAGCAGAGGTAGAATTCGAAAAGGAGCCGTGGATCTGTATTGTGTATTTACATGACTTTCAAATTGGAGATTTCCAAAACCAATTTAATCATCCCGTACCTGAACCCATTTCAACCACTATCATGGCATGTAAGCATCTCCCCGTAATATCTCTGCAGCCAACTTCAACCGGAAAAAGGGCATGTTCTGCGAGGTGCAAGTAGCTAACGGAATCTCAGCACTCAAAAGCTCAATGTACTTCAACACGAACATGCCACAATCACCTCTGAAGCAAATCAAGAACTCGATCAATTCAAGTAATGACATTGTAACGTAATTGACAATTTCAAGTAATAAAATTAAAGAAAAAGTTGTGCTCACTGATTAGATTGTTGTGGAACATCCACACGTTCTATTGGCCATGGACACCACCAATCTCTGCTGCAGTCGTTTGCGTAAACACCTTCTTCGTAAAAGTCGATGGAGTTGAGAAGATTTGGAATCGTAATTGAAAGCGGGGCGAGTTCTTCCTTTAACATCTCATCTGGAATAAGTGAAACCATTGAATCGTATACTTTTATTTCACACTTAACCAGATCAATCATTAGAGCCACCCAATGCTTATGCTTCGTCAACATACAAGGGGCATACACCTTATACACGTTCTGCCAATCCACCCCACACGCCGGAACCTTTCCATTTACAACGTTCACTAAACTGTTTCTAATTTTCCACCCAGCCTGCTCTTTTTTCTTTTATTATCCGCAAAGCAAGTATGGATGTGATTCTGTGAAATAGAAAACAATCAATGGTTAAACACCTCCACAAAGCAAGTATGGATAATTTGTAATTATGAACTGCACTTGGTCAAGCCCTATGACATACCATGAAAAATACATCGGTCGTTGTCCAGTTCGATATTTGTACAACCTCCAAATCTTGTTGTCGCTTCCGGATGAGATACAACCCCAAATCAATGTGCTGCACATGTTTTTCTGGTCAATCTCATAATCTACGTACATTAAAACAAATGCATAATTAATTAAACTTACATCTCCTGTCAGCCAACCGTCAGCTTTTACGAGGGAAGCGAAGAATTCAATCTCAGCTTCCACGTGGCCAAATTGCATCACTAAACTGTGAATATAACAAAGTTTTAGATCACAACAATTAAAAAATATATACACTAATGCCTTCTATCTCAAAAAACAAGGGACTTACTTTGGGTTATGGCGCCATTCCCAACAAAGTTTTAGCAATTTCACCATATCATCATGCGGAATCGCCTTCATTGGGTCTACCATCTGAAGTCGGGTTGTCTCTGGCACAGTTTTTTTCACCAATTCAATAGCTTCAATGATCTTCCACATAGGAATAATCCTCTTCCTCTTTCGTAATTGGACCCCTTGTTCCACAGCTTTACCTTTATCATTCAACCAAACGTTCAACTCAGATAGCACAGCTGTAGGTTGATCCAAATCAATATCCCCGATAGTAAACTCAACAGTTGCCCCCGCCGTGCTCTCGCCAATGTCATCACAAACCAAAATAACTTCATCATCCTCTTCCTCACGTTCCTTTATTTGCACTTCCTTTTCCTCACTTTTTTTTCTTTTCACTTCCTTGCCCTCCTTTCTTTTTGTTTGCGGATCCTCTCCATCACCGCTTTTTCTTTGCAAATCCCCTCCGTCACTGCTTTTTCTTTGCAGTTCCTCTCCCTCACTATTTTTTCTTTTCACTTCCTCTCCCTCACTGCTCTTTCTTTGCAGTTCCTCTCCCTCATTGCCTTTTCTTTTCACTTCCTCTCCCTCACTGCTCTTTCTTTGCAGTTCCTCTCCCTCATTACTTTTTCTTTTCACTTGCTCTCCCTCACTGCTCTTTCTTTGCGCTTCCTCTCCCTTGCTGCTTTTTATTTTCACTTGCTCTCCCTCACTTCTTTCCCTTTGCGCTTCCTCTACCTCACTTGGTTTTCTTTGCACTTCACCCCCTTCAATCCCCTCCTCGTCCTTTTCCTCTCCCTCATATCTGTTACTTGGCCCTTCATCCCATTCACTGTCATCCATTTCGTCAGATCCCCTATATAGATGTGACAAGGCACAACGATTCGTCCTCTCTTTCAGTAAAGCTAGGTCCCTCCTTACTTCCTGCTCAAGCTGAGGACCTAAACAGTGGTCCAAAAGTTTTTCCATCCGTATGACCTTTAACTCAAGGACGTCATTTTCCCGCTTTACTTGAAACAACTCGGACCTCAACAAGCTTACCAGCTTGTTCAACTCATCAAGATCAGCACATGAAGAAGGAATTGACTCTGCCGAGACAACAGCAGGGCGATCCTCTGGCCAACTCCAATATGATTGTCTCATTTCCTCTTCACTCGGACGTAGCGCCCGCAACTGAAACTGACTATTTCAGAATACAGACAATATTCATATTCAATCATTCTACTTAATAATTTCATTGAATCTTATAAACAGTTTCAAGGGCTGCAAACCAAACCTCTTTGCTCTGGAAAAAATAATTGTTCAACTTCCTCATCTCGGGCATAGACGTAGTCGTTCTCCATCGCAAAATACGCGGGACAGCTGTTGGATCAACAACCTTGCAGTAATTCAGGTCCGCCATTCTAGGAATTAATTCATATACCCAAATCTACACAATTCACAGGACAAAAGTCATTATTTAAGTTTTAAAGTTCACAAAGCATAACTGACATGAACATTATTACCATGTACCTGGAAAGCATACGTGAAACCTTTAAAACTCCACCCACCCCTTTGCACTTCACCATGCTTATGCTTCTTGCCCTTCTCATTTTTCCGGCTTGTTCCCGTTACCTTACTTTTCCCCTTCTCTCTTCCCTCTTCATTTTCAAAGCTTTTCATATACTTTGTTGGTGCAGAAAATAGACTGTCTTGGGTTTTGTCAAAAACGACACCGAACCCCACGGATACCTGTTGAATGCATCCAAGTCCTCTACAAGGGTCAGGTAGTTTACATTGATGTTCAAATGCTTGTCCCTTCCCAAAACCACTAACTCAGCAAAGTAAACAAGAGCTAGCTTGTAGACGTCATCTCTCTCTTTGCACCTCATGATCGGTGCATATTTACATATCATTTTGTACCCTTTTAATTTATGATTTGGTTATGTTTTTGAGTTAAACTTGTGCTTTTAATAAGTTTTGTGTTTGTTTCAGTGTAATAAGCTTATGGACTCACTAATTGCATTTTGGAGACAAATTAGCTCAAAACAGTGTCTGCAGATCAGTCAACTTCACGGATTGGACTGTATTTACTCAAGAAGAACCAGAAAATGAGCCATACATCATTGGAAAGATACGGAAGTCTATTTTCTATAGAATTTTACGGTTCATGATTCCGAGTCTTCTAGAGAAAGTTATACATGTTTTGGCAACTTAAGGTCAAATTCGGCAGCATCTGCGTTACTGGGCCAAAAATCACATTTGAAGGCCTTTCCGATTTTTCCTTGAGTTGGGCTGCATATGCTTGGAAAGATAAGACAAAGAGCTTCAAGATCCATATTTTTCCAGATTTTTCAGACTGGAGCCACAAGCCCAAAAGGAGCCCACAAGCTGGCTGCAATGCATTGTCATGCATGACATATGCATGATGAAGTGTTGTTGATTGTGGGAAAGTTTGGTGAAGCATATTCAATACATATATTTGAGTGGAATTTTGCAGCAGCCAAATGAGCCAAAAGATGTTGAAGTGGATGATGCAACACTAAGCCTAAAGACAAGAGGAATTGTTTTCAAATGCAATTGTGTGTTAGGTTAAGTTGGTGAATTAAGTGTAGTGTGTTAGGTGAAGTTAGTGTGTTTACATAATTCAATTGTATAATTCAGATTTTCAACCTCCTTAGGCCTATAAATAGTGAGGTTTCCTAAGCTTGTAATAACACCCCAAGGGGGGGAGCTCTCAAACACTTCTCTAGAGCTCCCTTCCCTTCTCTCCCTCAAATTCTCTTAGTTTCCATTTGTAGTTCTCAATTGTTGTAACAAGATCCTTGTACTAAATCTCAAACACTTTTCATTTTCCTTTTACTAATTCTCAAACACTTACTTCTCCCCCCTCTCTTCTTCTAAATTTCTTCAAACACTTCTCCATTCCTTCACAAAAGTCTCCATGTCTCAAACACTTCACAAACACTTTCTCTCCCTTCCCTAAGTTATCAAATTCTCCAAGTTCACAAACATTTTCCAAGTTCTCAAACACATTTCTCTTCCCTTCCAAAAATCATCCAAGTTCTCAAACGCTCTCTTCCAAATTCTCAAAGTTCTCAAACACTTTCTCTTCCAAAATCCTCAAGCTTTCCAAACACTTCTCTACTCTCTTCCACATTTCCCTTTTCTTCCAAAATTCTCCAAATCTCTCAAACACTTTCCTTCCTTCCTCAAATGCTCTCTTTAATGTTCTCTAAGTTGTAATTTATTTTTCTTGTAATGTACATTCTTTCTTCTTGTTTTATTTCCTTTCTTTTTCATTTCTGTTTTGTGTAGGGAACTAAATCGGATCATTCAATCACCAATCCCTGTGGAATCGACCTCGCACTTACATATGCTATACTACCAACGGTTCGTGCACTTGCGAGTATCACAAGTTGAGGATGCAATCTGAATCCATTTTGGTGCAGCTGTATCTACACAACAAGTTTTTGGCGCCGTTGCCGGGATCGGTAACATTGTTTGATTCTACTTGGTTTTCCTACTTTTTATTTATTTTTATCTTTTTCATAACTGGACAGTTTCATGTTTTAAAGTTAATGACGTTAATTGACAAGTTGTGTTTGTAGTCCAACGGACAAGGACAATTGCCTGACAAGCAAGAGAACTGGGTTTGAGTCCCAGCTTACACAACACCCAAAAACAAAAAGGTTCAAGTAGCATGTTGATTATTTCTAGTTTATGGTTTCATTCACTTGCTCTTAATTAATTATCTTGTTCAAGTTTACATAAACACCATATGACTCTTGGACTGATTAGTGAATGAATGGGTAGATATTGAAGACAAACACCATGTTTAAATTCTACTTAGTTCTCTTTTGTTCTTCTTGTTCTTAATGGGTTCGGAATTTGTGTTTAGACTAAACACCATAGCTAAATGCTTTTTCTGAATACTTGATTAAAACCACACACCATATGGATAATCATATTTGAGAAAGAACGAACTCCATAAGCTAGTTTGATTACTTTGTTGCTTGCTACTTTGAAGCATGAAATTGGACGTGTGTTGATTTTCCTTTCAATTTTAGTTTTTATTTCCTAATCCTTTAATTCTGTTTCAAGTTTTCTGTGTTTGTTTTAGCAATTTATGACAGCTTAATAAAAATGGAGAGAGATGGTAACCTCAATCATAAGAATGGGGAGTGTGGAGCAGTGGGAGAAGTCGCGACCTCCAAGTGCATCACGCTCGACCTAATCGCTTCAAGGGGGAGTATTCCAATCCTTTCTCTTTAGTTGTTTTGTTATTATTTCAGTAATTTTAATTTTCTATTTCTTTTATTAAAAAAAAAATTAAAAAGATTTTTATATGAGCTGACTCGTGGTAACTCCAGATGAGCGTCTCCGTCAATCCAGTGTCTAGGAGTTCTTTAGGCGACACCTTCGGTGTCTAAGAAGTTTGGGTTTTAAGTGGGACCTTTGTGACCCCTCCAACCTTCCCGGATCCCCTGGCTGTGTTTTCTGAGGCCCTTAACTGGTCATCCATAAGTTGCTTGTATATTTGTGTGTTTTAAAAAAAAAACAAACAAACAAAAAAAAAAAAAATTAAAAAATTGAAATTTGAGTTTTTATTTATTTTTCCTTGTAAATTGCAATTTGGAACTTCTTTGTTTTTTTTTCTTTGTGTGGTCAGTTAGTTGTAAATAATAATAAATTAAAAAAAAAAATCAATTTGGAACTTCTTTGTTTTCTTTTTTTTGTTTTGTTAAGTTAGTTTATGTATTTATTTACGTGGTGTGGTTAGTTAGTTTATTTCTGAGTGTTAAAAACACATTTTTATTTCACTCAAACATTACAAACAAAAAAAAAAAAAAAAAAAAAAAAAAAAAAAAAAAAAACATTCAAGTAAATTAAAAATAAAAACAACTTCTTCATCTTCATCTTCATCTTCATTTCATGGCATGCCTCTGTTATCTCTTACTTGCAGAATCTGCAGCAGCTCCACATGGTCCTCATTCTTTCTCTCCAGTGCTTCCACGTGCTGATTGGCGCAATAGAGCCGCTTCTGGAGTCCGCCACCATAGCCTTCAAGGAAGCTACTTCCTCGCTTAGCGCGGCACACTCCCGTGTTCTCGCCAGGAAACGCATGCCCAAGTTGGTAGCCGAGACCGCGTGGAGCACAGTTAAATTGTTGGACTCCTCCACCGCTGCCTTGTCAGACCTCTGCGCCACATGCGATGATCCGTCGGTGTGAGCTTGCTGCCAACCATGCCTCCTAGCAGCACTGCTCTGTTCGACACTGCCTCAGAAAAAGTTCGGTATTGCTTCAGCAAAGTTTGAGGCCGTACCATGATGATATGTGGAGTTTGGGAAGACATGGTTTGTAGGAGCCCTTATCTGGGCATTCGGTGGCGCAAGGGTCAATTCAAGGTTGAGATCATCAAGGTGAGTGCATGAAGATGCCATTGTTTTGTTTATGGATTTTTTGATGTTTTCCTCTGAATTGCAGGAAGAAATGCGAGGTGCTCTTCTACTTCACCGAGATGAGTTTAAATAGACTTATACAGACGAGGGAGCCGAAAGCACTTCGGATCTCGAGGGTGCTATCCTGTGCTCTTTTTCTCGGATCCCTTCATTTCTTCCGCAAATTGCGAGCACGTTTTTTAAAAGGGAGCATGTCGACACTTTAACTTACTTTTGCCTCCCTGTTTTTTCTGATGTTTGTGTTTTTGCTTTTTCAATTGTTATTTTATTTATTTTGTTTTTTTCAATTGTTTTCTTCTTGTTTGTCAGGTTTCTCAAGAATTTAAGTTGAAGAAGAGACAAAATTAAAGATGCGTCTTGGACACCTGGTGCAAGAATCCCAACTCTTCTTTTAAATTCTTGTTTGAATTGTGTGTTTATTTCAGTTTTTATTTTTATTTTGTTTTTATTTAATTATGTAGTATAATTTAAAACTCATAGGATATTCTTTGAAGGAGTTAAATTTTTGGTAACTCCAGGTAAGCAACCGCAGTCTATACAGTGTCTAGGAGTTCTTTAGGCGGCACCTTCGGTGTCTAAGAAGTTTGGGTTTTAAGAGGGACCATTGTGACCCCTCCAACCTTCCCGGATCCCCTGGCTGTGTTTTCTGAGGCCCTTAACTGGTCATCCTTAAGTTTTTCTCTTAAAAGAAAAAGCAGTTACTTGTGTGTTTACTTAACTAAAAATAAAAATGCATGTTTGGGTTTTCATGTTTTTGTTTGATCGTCGTTCTTTAAATTTAGGGTCATTCGTCTCTTTGAGATAGCTTAACGTTTTTTATTTCCCAAATTTAAAAAAAAAAAAACGCACATACACTTTAAAATTAAATAAATAAAAACAGAAATCATTTCTTCTTGGCGCTCGGTGTCTCGACCATAGGAGCTTTTAGTTTGGCCCTCTGGCTGTCCTCTTCGGGGCTTCACGCACAGCCTCTTGGGGCTCATCACTTGAGCTCCCAAAGATCGCAATCTTAGCTTCAGGAGTATAACTTTTCTCGCGATCTGGTTTCTTGCGTTTACCCGGTCGGTCTAGGTCCTCCAGCTGTTTTCGCATGTCGCGAGAGTACAACTCTACCATCTTTGATAGGTTTTTATTCTCGTCCCGCAATACGTCTAGCTGGTGTCGATTCACCTCCACTATCCTTGACCGCTCCCTTTTCAAGCTTTTTATAGCACTTTGACACTCTTCAACCATACTGTGCTCCGCCGCTCAACTGACCTTTCAGCACCTCTACCTCATGGGACTTCGCAAGTAGGCGATGAACCAAACTGCGACACATGCTGACTCTGCATGCTCAGTGCCAGGGCATCACTCATGACCCGATTGTCATCCCTTGTCCCGAACACACGTATATCTTTAGGAGTCACCAAATTTCTACCAACTCCAATGGCAACATCGTTGTCCAGGAGTATTGAGTCATTGACGGTCAGGCCCCCGTGCGGAGGCAAAGTAGGGCATCCATACTGGTGCTCCTGCTTGGCCTCGTGTTTGAGTCGGTGGAGCTAGGTTGAGATCCAACGAAAAGGGGTAGGAAGAAGCCATTTGATTTCTCACTTTTTTCTCTCTCTTTTTCTTGCTTGTTTTCTCTTTTGTGTGTTTTTGCGTTTGTGTTTTTCCCCTTCTTTTTCTTTCTTATAGATGTAGTCATTGACAAACCCTAGCCATCGCAGCATTTCTGAATCTCCAGCATTCCTCGAGTCCCACAACCTTCTCGCTTTCCAACCATACCCAACTCACTTATCACGATGTGACCTCTCTGAACGGACGCGTTCAGGAAAGTCGTCACGACTTTGTATGGCCCCGTAATTTTCGCTTGTGGATCTGCGGCGCCTCTATGCGTCGACACGTGGCTCCTGCTTCTGCCCGTGACTATCCATGAGACGACATCAGGGACCACATTCCATCTTTTTAGAAATCCCGCTTTGCGCTCATAATTCACGTTTTATCTTTTTAAGAAAAAAAAAATTAAATTAAAACATGTGGGCTTCAGATTTCAGGTTGGGTCGGGTTTTACCGTTGTTGGGTTAATTTCATTTTGGGTTGGGCTTTAAATTGTTTGGGTTTCAGTTGATGTAAGACTATCTGTTAGGGCTTACTGTTTTGAGTGTTTTACTGTTTCGTGTTTTTTTTTTAATTTGATTGTTTGTTTTGTAATTTTTATTTTGTAATTGTTTTATTTTATTTTTGTGTGTTTTGTAATTTTTATTTGCTTTAATACCTTTCATTTGTTGTTATGACATTGTTTGTGGCTAATTTTTAAACATTGAGGACAATGTTCATTTCTAGGTTTGGGGGTATTGGAGTTTAGCATGTATTATTTTTTTCTTAATTAAAAAAAAAATTAAAAATTGTTTGTTTTTCTTCTATTTGAGTCTTGTTTTGTTTTTGAGTCACTTTCCGAACACTTATGATGAGATAGTGATAAATGTTTGCATGACTTAAATAAAAATTGGATTTCATTTTATTTTAGTGTTTCTTTTCTTTATAAAAATTAAAAATTAAAAATTTCTTTAAAAAAAAAAAATAAAAATTTGGCATTGTTCTATCATGACATGCTTGAAACCTTCTTTACACTTGCCATTTGTTTCATAATTTTCCAATTAAAGGATTTGCATAATCTAAAGAATTGTATGAAGCATAAATTAGACTTATATAACCAACCATATAAAGTGAGCTTTTGAGCCTTGTCCTTCAATTCATGAGTGTTATACATGTACTCTTATTTTTTTTGTCATCAAAGTTGTTGTTTGATCTCATTATTCATTGATTTGGTTGAACACTTAAAAGTCATTCATTCTTGTGCAATTTGACTTCATGACATTTAAAGAAATGATATTAAGGCCTTCTTTGGATCGTTTGTGCCTTTCAAGCTAACCTTATGCATGCTTAAGCATGATTTTCCATTGTTAACCATTTTGAGCCTACATGTAAACCTTTTCTTTCATTTACCAATTATATTTCCTCGCCTTAGCCCGAAAAACAAATATTTACCTTTCTAAGGAACTCATGAGCTTTAATTTGGATGTGTTTTTCATGCTAAGTTTGGGAAGAGGTGTTACATTTCGAAAAGAAAAAAAGAAATTATAGAACTTCACACAATTGGTGAAAGAAAAGAGAAAAGTTCTGATTAAATGGAAGTTGATTGAAATTTCATTTTTGGGTTTCATTGGTGTTTGGAAATGAGTATGAATCAATGTAAATGAAGGTATAAGGAGTTTTGATCATGTAAAAGAAAAAATCTAATCGTGATGATTCGAAGTCTTGTAAACAATTGTTTTATGCTCTTACATTGCGAGTTCCTTGGACTTTGTATTATCCATACCTTTCATTTCTTACTCACCTTACACCCTTGGCCTCATTACAACCTATGTTAAAGACCTAAATTGATCTTAAATGTCATGTGGTTGAATTGCATCCATTTTCTTACTTTTAAGTGTTTGGCATCCTTCTTGAGATCATATTAATGCAAGTTCTTCATCTTTCTATTTCGAGTTAAGTCCTTATGGTTTAACTCTATTCTCATGTTTATAACTGAGTGATGCATTATAGCCCTCTTCTGAGTGATTCATTTGTGAGAGGACAACTTTGGTGAGATTTGAAGTTGAACTTATGCTTTGTATGATTTTTGAAATTGTGTGAAAACTAAGATTGGAGAATTTGTTGCATTTGGCTATCACACTACTACACTTTGAGCATATTATGTTTTGAACTTTGCCGCTTTGTAAATAATGTCTAAAATTGAGCTTTTATTGTTAAAACGTTTAAGTCATGTGCATGAGTCATTTCTCTTTAGAAAATGTTCGGAAAGATTGTTTTGAGTTCTTTTTATTTTTGTAATTATTTTTTATTTTTGTGTGTTTTGTTTTCGTTTTTGTTTTCGTTTTTGTTTTTGTTAATGTAATTATGTTTGTTTTTGTTTTTGGTTTTGGTTTTGCTTAAAGACTAACAATCTTTTAAGTTTTCTAACCATTTTGTTTTGTAGAGTTAGAAAAACGTTTGTGGGTATTGATATCTGTTAAACCCTCAGGAGACACAACTCCTCCTACTAGGGATGCCTAGAGGTTTAAAGGCTTGTTGCATATGCTAAATGCAATCGAGTTACCTACGAAAGTGGTCTAGTTAATTTCTTATTTTGTTTTGTTTTTTCTTCGTTTCCCTTTTGTTTTGCTCGAGGACTAGCAAAATCTAGGTTTGGGGGTATTTGATCGGTGCATATTTACATATCATTTTGTACCCTTTTAATTTATGATTTGGTTATGTTTTTGAGTTAAACTTGTGCTTTTAATAAGTTTTGTGTTTGTTTCAGTGTAATAAGCTTATGGACTCACTAATTGCATTTTGGAGACAAATTAGCTCAAAACAGTGTCTGCAGATCAGTCAACTTCACGGATTGGACTGTATTTACTCAAGAAGAACCAGAAAATGAGCCATACATCATTGGAAAGATACGGAAGTCTATTTTCTATAGAATTTTACGGTTCATGATTCCGAGTCTTCTAGAGAAAGTTATACATGTTTTGGCAACTTAAGGTCAAATTCGGCAGCATCTGCGTTACTGGGCCAAAAATCACATTTGAAGGCCTTTCCGATTTTTCCTTGAGTTGGGCTGCATATGCTTGGAAAGATAAGACAAAGAGCTTCAAGATCCATATTTTTCCAGATTTTTCAGACTGGAGCCACAAGCCCAAAAGGAGCCCACAAGCTGGCTGCAATGCATTGTCATGCATGACATATGCATGATGAAGTGTTGTTGATTGTGGGAAAGTTTGGTGAAGCATATTCAATACATATATTTGAGTGGAATTTTGCAGCAGCCAAATGAGCCAAAAGATGTTGAAGTGGATGATGCAACACTAAGCCTAAAGACAAGAGGAATTGTTTTCAAATGCAATTGTGTGTTAGGTTAAGTTGGTGAATTAAGTGTAGTGTGTTAGGTGAAGTTAGTGTGTTTACATAATTCAATTGTATAATTCAGATTTTCAACCTCCTTAGGCCTATAAATAGTGAGGTTTCCTAAGCTTGTAATAACACCCCAAGGGGGGGAGCTCTCAAACACTTCTCTAGAGCTCCCTTCCCTTCTCTCCCTCAAATTCTCTTAGTTTCCATTTGTAGTTCTCAATTGTTGTAACAAGATCCTTGTACTAAATCTCAAACACTTTTCATTTTCCTTTTACTAATTCTCAAACACTTACTTCTCCCCCCTCTCTTCTTCTAAATTTCTTCAAACACTTCTCCATTCCTTCACAAAAGTCTCCATGTCTCAAACACTTCACAAACACTTTCTCTCCCTTCCCTAAGTTATCAAATTCTCCAAGTTCACAAACATTTTCCAAGTTCTCAAACACATTTCTCTTCCCTTCCAAAAATCATCCAAGTTCTCAAACGCTCTCTTCCAAATTCTCAAAGTTCTCAAACACTTTCTCTTCCAAAATCCTCAAGCTTTCCAAACACTTCTCTACTCTCTTCCACATTTCCCTTTTCTTCCAAAATTCTCCAAATCTCTCAAACACTTTCCTTCCTTCCTCAAATGCTCTCTTTAATGTTCTCTAAGTTGTAATTTATTTTTCTTGTAATGTACATTCTTTCTTCTTGTTTTATTTCCTTTCTTTTTCATTTCTGTTTTGTGTAGGGAACTAAATCGGATCATTCAATCACCAATCCCTGTGGAATCGACCTCGCACTTACATATGCTATACTACCAACGGTTCGTGCACTTGCGAGTATCACAAGTTGAGGATGCAATCTGAATCCATTTTGGTGCAGCTGTATCTACACAACACCTCATAAATGCTTCTTCTAAAGCATTACATGTAATTCCTTCGTCTATAAAATATCTTTTATGAAATCTAATTTCAGCACTTTCTCCACTGGAAACTTCAGGCACTTCCCCAAAACGAAGCCCTGTGATCAAACAGAAATCCTGGCAACGAGTAACTGAGCAACGTCGCACCCTATTAAGAAACTCAGCCCATCCAAGTCTTTCACACCCTGCCCCGCGACTCGACGCAACACAACTCCATGCACAATCTGCCCGCTAAACTGAATCTTGTCTATATTCAGAAGATGGCCAAAGCATGATGTCTTGAATCGTTCTAATTGTTCCGCACTCAACTTCGCTCGAATTGCAGTTAGGCTTGAATTTGCATGTGAGCAGTTGTTCACCCGTGACGCATATGCCTCTAACTTCTGGCCATACCAGCTGCACGTTGGATCCCATTTCCTAAAATACAAGATGAAATAACGTCAACACATATACTACCACCACGTATTTACACAATCATATTGGTATTTACACAACTAGTCAACTAGACACATTAAAAATTTTATGAAGTACATGCGCATAGGGATTACTGATCACAGGCTTTAACATCATCAAAGCAATATGACAAATTTTGAGCAAATACCTGTTAATGCAATGATTCTGTGAATTACAACCAATAGCATGTGTTTTATTTATGGATCCAAACTCCAATCAATGGTTGATGCATGAGTGAGTATGAGTGCAATCTAGGCAAGTTCTGCACTTCACACACATGACAATTATTGTCATCTCATACACAACACAAAATAAATAAATAAATAAGAAATATAGTGGAAGGAAGCAAAGCAAAACATCTGCTCTGCTATCTGCTTGCTAAGCCATTGCCACATCCTTCTTTCTTTCTAGCTTTTTCTTCAGTCAGCCATTATGGTCATGGATCAACCTTTATTTCAAATGCTTTGCACTTTTATTCATGACTTTATTATTATATGTTCTCATTTTTCACAGGCAAATTTAGCAACAAGGGAAATAATATTTATTTCAAAATAAACCCATATTCTAGCGCCAAAGAGATAATCTGCACTCTGCACTGCTTCAAATGTGGAAGGTTTTGAAGATCTCCTCCAATTCAACACCATTATCTTATTCATATAATTATTGACATGTTATTGATATGTTATTAACATGTTAATGACTTGATTTTCATTCATTTTTTAACATATACACAAGCAAAAATTAACATGCAAGTGAAGCACAAGGAAGAGATGCCAAATCCGACAACATTGATGGTACAAATTGGGGAAAACCTTTACTCTAACCCTAAACTCAAATTTCATAAATTACTCACCAAATGCTGGTTATTGAACAATCGCAAGGTGTCTGTGCGGGGTCTTTGTGCGGCTTTGCTCCACAAATGGAACCTTTCACTTCCAACGAATACGGCTTCTCTCCTTCCCCTTCCACCGCTTCGCCTCTTCACCGTTTCGGAATCCACGCCTTTGCCCCTTCCACTCAAAATAAATACTTTTTAAGGGTTTAGAGAAAGGAGTTGCGTTCAACCGTTGCCTTGCCTTCAACCGTCGTTAACAGTTGCCTTCAACCTTTTTCTAGAGCTTAGCGGTTTCTCAGAGCTATGGGTTTTAGAGCGAGCGATGAGTTTTTTCTGTTCAAACTTCGAACTTGCCTCTTTTTTTAATTTTTCGAACCAACTTCAATGCTGGATATTAAATTCGGGTTTGGGTTCCTCACCTACCCGATTGCAAAACTTTATCTCAATTCTCCCTAGCCCTTAGATTGATCTGATGGCTATAAAGTGAACCCCTTATAACTTAACACTCTTAAGTTTCCACTCACTATAGAATCAGCCGTTGTGGGAGTATCTTACCGAGTTTGGGGAGCTTCTTCTAAAGCGATGGCCCTTCTCTAAGCTAAGGCAAAAGGCTCTCGACACTGTCAATGTGTCATGCACCGTATGTTGACCGTTGAAGGTTTTTAAAATTTGAACCTTTTTTGTTTTAATATTTTCGCTATTTTCTTTTATTTATTATGGGAGTTACAATTATTTAATTTTCAGGTTTTATTTTTATATTGAATGCTTTAATTTTCTCGTTTATTGTAGTGGAGGTTACATGTTCTTGGATGCCTATAAAAAGTCACTCTAGGTTACATTTGACACACCACAATCTAATTTCTCTCTTCTCCTATTTTCCTACTTTTTCTACTTTCAATTATTATTTTTGGGCAACAGTTTTGTGATTTGGAGACATTTATCCAACTATGAACATGCTCATAGCGGACCTTGAGCTTGTGTGTAAGGGATTGTATCTTTAAGTCTTGTAGACCGTCAGTACATGTACATATGGAGGCTACAAAGGTTTTAGGACAATGTCTTTGTTGTCAGGTACTGGCGGTCTACAAGACTCCAAGATACAACCTCCAATACACAAGCTCAAGATCCGCTATGAACACGTTCACAGTCGGATAAATGTCTCCAAGTCACAAAACCGTGCCCAAAAATAATAATTGAAAGTAGAGAAAGTATGAAAGTAGGAGAAGAGAGAAGTCAGATTGTGGTGTGTGATAAGCATATATTTTATATATATTTTGTACCTCTTTTACCTATTTATTTATTGTTAAACTTAATTTAAATTGTTTGTTTTAATATCTTTTGTGAAGGATTTGTGGAAATATGAGAAATTGAGCTAAAAAAGGGCAAGAAGATTAAGATTTCATACAAATCAAGTAAAGAAGCCAAATCATTCATTTTGTCACAAGGAGTGTTGTCAAAGTTCCTAGTTCAAGATGGTTCAAGTCTTATCCAAGTCAAACAAAGAGAAATCAAGAAGACCCTAGATTAGTAGGAATCCTATTTTTATAATAATTGTAATTATACCTCATATAGATAGGATTTCTAGAAGTCATATAAATAGGGAGTTTTGGTCATTGAGAGAAGAACCTTACGCCATCAAATTCCTACGAACAGTGTGTTTCAAATGTGAAAGAGGAGTGGCCTTTTTTAGAAATTCAAGAACATGTAACCTCCACCACATTAAACCAAAAAATTAAGGCAATAAATAGAAAATAAAAACTGAAAAATTAAACAATTGTAACTCCCATAATAAATAAAAGAAAACAGTCAAAGAATTAAAATAAATTTAAAAATCAAAACGTTAAAATTTTAAAAACCTTTTAAATGTCAACACCATATTCACCCTACGAGGATGAATATGGTTCAATTATGCTAAGGAAGGCTCAAGAGTTCATCAAGAACACACAGGTACTAAACCCAAAATCAACCTCTGTGAAGTAAATAAAGTTGTTTACTCTAGGTTTCTATAGCTACAACAACACATTCATAACTTTCTAACTTCGGCTTGATTTCGGTTCGAAGATTAGGGAAGATTGCCCTGAATATGAGAAATGGTATCGCCAAATTTCCAAAGGTGGATGGCCCTTGTCCATTCAAGACCAGGCACAAGGTTTCGGATTGTAGTGCACAAGGTTTGAAGGTAATCAATGCACCGTGCAGCAAAGGTTTTGAACTTTTGAGCAATTACCCAATGGAAAATGGAGATTTTCCTCAACAAGTATAAAGCCACACACATGTATTAAACAAAGTATTTTAGTAGAGGCCTCTAGTTATTGGAATTGTCTTGCCTTATTTTCAATTTAGACCAATCAGCCAAGAATCAACCTGATTAATGGTCCGAATTTACAATTTTCAATAGAAGCCAAACACTTGTGGCAATATAACATTTACCCTTTTAATATATACATTATTATATTGTTTAATTGATAATTATTACTACTTGCTTAGTTATTCTGCCTCGAGAAATATCTCATATGGGCACTTGGAGCATATATTGCCCTCTAGAATATGTTGAACGTATGAGTGCAATTGTAGCTACACAATAATTTTGTACAGTATATAGTATAGTCCCTTTGGTGGACACCAATAAAATTAGTTTCACGATCAGAATGCCCTAATTAATTATGTCATAGTGTCATCCAAGAAGTTAGCTTCACGAAACATGTGATGAAATTGAATGTGTTGGAAAGAAGTAGCTAGCTGACGAATATTACGAATAATATTACAATCCTCTACAGAACATAGGATTTGTCCAAGAAAGAAGCTAACATTTGAGTCTCCTTCAACTATGATTTGAGGAAAACCTTCTTAACATGAATGAGCCATTCTCAACCCTCAGCAATGAGGACATTACCAAAACCCAAATATTAACACCACACAGGAGTCATTCTATAATGAGGTAAGGCCCTTAAATGCGGTCATATTTCTTAATTGTTGGATCAAGAGATCATATCTCTTTAATGAGGTCATATATATATATATATATATATATATATATATCTCTTAATAGTGAGTTCCTTATCTATAGAATTCTTGCACCACACAGGGTCTGAATTGTGTTCAAGATGGAACCGACCAAGTTTCTGAAATGGGTTGGGTTGAAGACTGTGAACTGTGGGCTACGATTAAAAGTGTCCAGTTGGTTAGCCTGATCCAACGGTTAAGAGATAAGACCTTACCTAAGGGTCATATATAAGGCCCTCACTATATAGACTGACTCTAATTACTTGTGTTTTTGTTGCTCAAATGAAACCAAAATAATCCCAAGGCATAATTGAAAGAAGGATGTGAGGTAGAATTATTCCTAGCTAGGGATGGAGAGGTCATACAAGAACAAATAAGTTAATGTATTATGATTGATTAAGAAAAAAAAAAAAACGCCATGAGCTTTTGAAGTGAGGTGCAGAAAGAAAAAGGCTTATTATCACAAAAGGTCCCTAAGGTTTACGAAACTATCAGATTGCATCCTTAATATTTTTTTGTGTCATTGTTGGTCCTCAAGGTTAGTATGTGTGATCACAAATGGTCCCTGCCGTTAGGTTCCGTCAAAAACTCCGTTAGTTTGCTGATGTGGCAAATATATATATCACAAAACATCCCTAAGGTTTACATGCATATCACAAATGGTCCCTACAAATTTTTTTAATTTTTTTCATTTAAAATTCATAAAATTTTGGTTTTCTTTTTTAAATCTTATGAATTTTCTTATGAATTTTAAATTATTTTAAAATATATATTGTATTTTAAATACACATGACACTACATTATTTTAGATGTGGGCTCCACATATATGCCACATCAACAAACTAATGGAGTTTTTAAAAAATAATTTAAAATTCATAAAATTTTAAAAAGAAAAAAACCAAGGGTTTAGGGTTTATAAATGATCCTCAAGGTTAAAATCCTTATAGAAATGGTTTTTTCATTTTAAAATTTTATGAATTTTAAATTATTTTTAAAAAACTTCATTAGTTTGTTGGTGTGGCATATATGTGGAGCCCACATCTTCAAAAATATAGTGTCATATGTATTTAAAATACAATATATATTTTTAAATAATATAAAAAAGAAAACTAAAATTTTATGAATTTAAATTAAAAAATTAAAAAAATTCGCAGGGACCATTTGTGATAGATGTGTGAACCTCAGGGATGTTTTGTGATATGTATATATGCCACGTCAGCAAACTAAGAGAGTTTTTGACGGAACCTAACGGGCAGGGACCATTTGTGATCACACATACTAACCTTGAGGACCACGAGTGACACAAAAAAACATTAAGGATGCAATCTGATAGTTTCGTAAACCTCAGGGACCTTTTGTGATAATAAGCCGAAAGAAAAATTGTCAAAGCCGTAAGAATATGTGATATGTATATATATTTCCTATAATATGTTTAATATTAATTAGTAGTTGCGAAGGAATAGAGGATTTTGGCCAAATATATTTTGTTTAAAAGATCTAGTTAGAAGGGAAGGGGATGTGTCCAAATAGTTCTTCAAATCTCAACCACCACACAGCACCAACTTTTCATGAACTTTTTTTAAGGAACTTTCTTATTGAGATAAGCGATAATATATTAAACTCACACACACTATACGGATATAATAGGACTATAACCAGAAATTTTCTCTAAACCACTGTACGTGGGTCCTTTGTATTGCCTTTAATTAAAAAAAGAAAGAATATATTAATAACCAATACAATATTTTCGATAAACACTAAAATGATCGGGGCAATGACAATCAATGTGGTCCTAATTTCTTTTCTTCATTTAAAAAATTATGTTCAACAATGTGGTCCTTATATATGCACACAATGACTCACACATATACAGTACATGTATGGATGCCATTGGATTGAAAATTCATGTGGGATGTACGTAAGTCTATTTCTACCAGAGCCGGCCCTGGGTAATCTGAGGCACAGGGCAAAAATCTAAAGTGTGCCCTAAATAATGTATACATTAAAATTATAAATTTTTTAATCAACTAATTAATTTGATTAAAATTATAGCATTCATTGTTTTACAACATGAGCATTCCCATTTGTTATTGTTTGATGATAATAATTTGAGGAAAAATGTCATCGTGTTCATCTATAGGGAATTTGCAGTTAGTTTCTCCCACATGAAACTTTTCTAAAAATAAATCTGCCATTTTTGCATCATAAACTTTCAATTCATTTTCATTTTCTGCTTATTCTTCCAAATGAATATGAACAATTCATTTGGTAAATCTTCAGATAAATTTTCATGTTTAAACGAGGTAATCCATTACAAAACTCACGTTCTCCCTGCAAAATTAATTAAGACCCAAGAAAAATCATCTTTGTTGCTTATCTAGGTCTACACTTGAAACCCATGTCAATTCTCAATGAATAAGTTCTCAATTGGCGACCTTGAATCTGCAAGAATGCCTATATAAAGTGATTATTTGGAAAATAGCAGCAACATAGAGAATAAATAGACAAAGAGAAAGGACTTACAGCTCTGTTGGCTTGTCTCTTATGTCATGGAGAGGAAAGGATAGGGAAAGAGAGAGGCGATGGAGAGGAGAGAGGCTGCAGTGTGACTGTGAGTGAGGGATGATAGGTACATATATAAGAAAATTGGGACAACAAGAATCTGAACCCTAGTATGGTCTTGTTTTGTTTTGTTTTGTTTTTTTGGGATAGGATTAAAAAACAATGTATTTGCTAGCATATATGGGTTAGCACGCGCTTTTGGGAAGGGAGGATTAAACAAAAATGCACGCCTGGTTATTTATTTATTTTTTTTTTCTGAGGACTTTTTGTTTTTTTATTTGTTTTGTTCTATACATATATAATATATGGCTTAACTTGATTTTATTTTGGTGCCCTTTTCAATTATGGGCCCGGGCCCAGGCCCCAGTTGCCCTCCCCAAGGGCCGGCTCTGATTTCTACAAGTATATTTTTTAGGGTTTAGCATTATTCAAGATAATATGATTACAAATTACTTAAAGAGATATTTAGTCATATACTCATTCTTAGCACTAATAATATAGAGGTTTTGGGCATATTTAGTCACATGCCCTATTGAGTGTTTTTGGGCTTTTTTTTATGAGGTTTTTGGGTTAGGTTTGTTTTAAGAAATCAATGACAGTTTTGTAATTTAAAAGAAGTTAAAAACCTTTTTTATTACGTTGTAAATGAGTTTTGAATGTGTTTCTAAAGTCTACTTCATATAGGATTTTTAAAAATAATTTGGGCTCCTATATTGAGTATAATAGTGAATCTTCCTTAATTATATTTGGGTTCTTGTGGGGAAGGGACTACCGTACTATACTGGTTATTATGGATGGATATTAAGATGTCAAGTGCCATAGGACAAAAAATTTAAAATTTAAAATAAAAAATAAAAGTCCAAGACCAAATTGATGGGGGGTAGTTTGGTAATCATGTCATGTGCAAACTATGTATAAGGGCGTTACTGTGGCTCACAAATTCACAGTCACATTAAAGTTACATAGTTTTCTCCTAATCCAAATCGTAAGTGAAATAGCTAAGGAAACCTTTCCTCTCTTTCTTGTACACTTTCCTCTGAAGGTTATCTGATGCTTATAAACCCTAGCTAGCCACCATATATTTCTTCTTAGATAGATAGAACATAATTTTTTTTTGGGGGGGGGGGGGGGGGGGGTTGGGTGGGTTTGTAATGAATTATGTAATCTCCACTCACAAAATCACATTCCCTACTATTTACCAACAAGTTCTAGTCATCAACTATTTACATATAATATATAAGATATGATATCAGATTCTTTGATATGTTATAATAATACTACTGTTTCATGTCTGTTAGAAGGTAAGAATAATGTGGAGGCTGAAGCTTTCAGAAGGCGAAGATCCATGGATTACAAGTGTAAATAATCACATTGGAAGACAATATTGGGAGTTTGATCCAAATCTTGGAACACCAGAAGAGAGAGCTCAAGTGGAAAAAGCTCGTCACGAGTTTCGCAAGAATCGTTTTCAATCCAAACATAGCTCTGATCTCTTAATGAGACTTCAGGTGAGGCAGCTCTCACTGTGCATGGTTTCTCCTCATAAATATTTCATTTTTCTGATATATATGAAATGACCTTAATTTATTTGTGTTAATTAACTAATTGTATGCGCATGTATATATTTGAATACAAAGTTTGCAAAGGAGAAAGCATGTGAAATGAAGCAAGTACCAGCTCAGGTGAAAGTGGGAAGTGATGAAGAAGAAATAAGTGAGGAAACAGTGGGGATCACCCTGAGAAGGGCCTTGAGCTTTTACTCCACTCTGCAGGCTGAGGATGGTTTCTGGCCTGGTGATTATGGCGGACCTTTGTTTCTTCTACCTGGCTTGGTAAGATTAATTTCAATAATTTTTTTTTATAATACAAACGAATTGGGGTAGGGGAATTGAACCTAGGATCTCCGGTGCAAGAGTAAATACTCCCTTGTGATTAATTTCAATACTTAACCTATATATGTTACCTTTCCATAATTTCCAGTCCTATAATAAGACTAAGGTTGGGTTATACACATTGACCTTAATTACCATATATTCTCTTTCATTTTTTGGTTCAAAAACCTTACCAACCATATAAACGAGGTGAAAAACTAACTACTCATGTCACGTTGTTCTAAAACTTCTAAAGTCAAATAAAATAATAAAAAGTAATACTACATGATAGGACACACGAGAAGTGACATGGGTAAATTATTAACTGATCATAATAATTGATGTAATAAGTTAGTCGGAATACATTAATAAATAATCTAAAGATGCAGCCACTCTAATATTACTTCAAAAAAATAATATTTCGGTAAGCTTCCCCGAAGAAAGATCCAAAACTGTGCAGCCTCACACTAAATTTATAGGAATATATGTTTAATTTTGAAGGATTTGCTAAAATTTTCTGCGTGAATTAACCATAGCATTTTCAGAGCTTTGTTTAAAGATATGTACCTAAAGTTGCATAAGTACGTATTTAGGCTCTCGATCGAGGGATAAAGTTGAAGGGATAATGCCATTATATTCATCTTAATTTTATGAAAGTTCAAGGGATAAAGTTCCTTATAATTAAACAGTAATGTATAATGCCTCTGTAATTTCATGGAACATTCATTCAAACATAATATATTGTATAATTCCTTTTCATCACATATATGGTCCCCCTTTCCCCCTCTTTTAGTCGTTCAAACGGAATGTCGATACGTTTAACGTCATAGTCATTTTCTTCATATAATATAATATTACGTGTACGATGATAATGAAAGTATCATTAAATGAGTATTTTTTTAGTCTATTCAAACTCACGAGTACAAATCAATAAGCATGACTTTCTTTTCTCCCTTAAAATTTTTTTTTCATTGCTGTAACAATGATCCAATGCAATGGTCCCCCTTTCCCTCTTCTCCCCACTTCCCCTCCCTTTCTCTTGGTTTTCAAGATATATATAATGGATGAATTCTATGTCGTAGTCATATTTGTTGGTTTTATTAAATCAATAATGTATATGATATATATACATTAATCCCCATCAAATGTTTGTTTATATATACAATGACCTACAATTAATAATATACAATTGTATAGAAAACAACTTTACATTAAAATCAAGCTGGCTCCCTTCATTATTGATGGTCCACTATTTTCACTTCTCTTTTCCTTAATTCTTTATATTTTTATTTATTTATTTATAATGTGAGAACTTTTTGCCTGTCTCCTTATACCTCTTCTCTTTTATTTGTTTTTGTTCCCTTTCGGGTGCTACAATAATACACTGCGTAAGTACCTAGCTAGCTTGCCAATATACCATATATCCCCCTTCTCTCAATCCTTCTTCATTGTCCATAAGGAATCCCACAAAACATTGAAATCGAGCAAGAAATTTAGGGTTTAGGGAATCCTTTGCAGTCAACAAGTACCCGAGAGAAACACAATTCAAAAATTAAAATAAAGAAAAGGAGAAAATATAATGTTAGTTTGGGGAACACGAGATCTTGGATGAAGTAATAACTGCTCTTAACCACTTGAGCTATAAGTTTCTTTCCAAGAGAAGCTTTATTCGGTTATCAACAGTTTAGCACCTAGCTTTTAACGACTAAGTAGTTCTTAATTTACAATTAATCTCTAATTATCCCATTCACTAATACTGCAAAGCAATCATACAAGATATGTGTCACTCTTATATCACACTAATTAATTTAAGCAATGGGGTTTTGTCCCAGGTTATTGGCTTATCTGTAACAGGGGCTCTTCATGCGATCTTGCCGCATGAGCATCAACAGGAGATCTGCCGCTATCTGTACAACCATCAGGTATATCAATTTCTTAATTTTTCCGAATGCTACCTGTCATTTGAAATAATTTTTAATGAGATTAATTAACAGTTGATGACATGATCGACCACAAAAAGTAGTAATTGATGTGTTTAATATTAGGCTGACTTTGGCCATTTATTTGGAACCAATCAAATTATCTTCTAGATGTAATTAATTAAATTATATATATGAACTAACAAATCCATTGGATATGGGTTGACTGACATAACCAATTAACCAAACCACCTAATTCTTCTGTCTTTGAATGGAAGTATTAATACCCACAATCCTTTTTAATATTTATGGTTATCTTTTGGTAATATGGTTTTCTCATACGCACGCTCTTAGAGTATTATAGGGGTCCGAACTTGAGATTAGTAACCCGTTAGCTACTACAATTATTACTAATGTTTTTTTTGGTGCAACCTAATTGTAATATAATGAATTGCAGAATAGAGATGGAGGTTGGGGATTGCATATAGAAGGTCCAAGCACAATGTTCTGTACAGCTCTGTCCTATGTCACTTTGAGATTGCTTGGAGAGGAAATGGACGGTGGTGATGGCTCCATGGATAGGGCAAGAAAATGGATTCTTGATCGTGGTGGGGTTACCTTCATTCCATCATGGGGAAAGATGTGGCTTTCAGTAAGCACACTTTTATTAACAAATTAAGCTGCCATTGCCCTCCACTAATTAATGTGGTCCTAAGAGGTTTATGAAATTAGTCAAAACTAAAATACAAGTTTATTTGTTTATTCATGGAGTGATAAAAAAATGGGAGTTTCACTAAAATACCCAAAATGGGGCTGAAATTATAAAAATACCCAACACCCAAAATACTTTATAAACATACCCAAAACCCATCATTACACACACTCAAAACCCATTTATAAACATACCCAAAAAAATATATAATTGTTGATTGTGTGGTTGATTTTGGGTATGTTTCTATGTTTAAATAGTGCTTGGGTATTTTTATAAATACATGTCTAGGATTGAGTATTTTTATAAATATCTATAAAAAAATTTGATTGTTTTGCCGCCATATGTTAATGCTCATCATCTTGCACGGTTTGCTCTTCGTATTGGTAATTTATACACTTGATTTGAGGAGCCATCATACATATTATTCAAGATGTTTATAGGATTGATGTATTACTTCTTAATTATCACTAATATATATTTTAACTGTAGCTTAATTGGGAAATAAAATTGGCAGGTCCTTGGTGTCTATGAATGGAGTGGAAACAATCCACTGCCTCCGGAGTTGTGGCTTTTACCTTACTCTCTCCCGATACACCCAGGTGTGTGCGTACATATTAAAAGCTTTATATTCTTCTTTTACACAAAAGATCGAGAAGAAATCGAATACAAGAATTCGAGTTCATAAATAAACGCTTCTAACCATATAAACTATAATAAATTCTTATAAAAAAGACTTTGGTTTTTTCTTCTGTTTTCTTCTTCTTTGTTTAACGTGTATAATACGCAAGAATATTATCTATGAATGCATGTGATCGGAGGAAATTAACCAAGGATCTGCTAATTAATTATAGCTACAGAATACAGACAAAAAGCTTAAGAAATTAAAAGTCAATCATGAAATGGATTAATGAATTAATTATGCATGATGACGGTGCAGGTCGAATGTGGTGTCACTGCAGGATGGTTTATCTGCCCATGTCATATTTATATGGGAAGAGATTTGTGGGTCCCATCAATGGCCTTGTCTTATCACTCAGAAGAGAGCTTTATACCTTTCCCTATCACTTGATTGATTGGGACCAAGCAAGAAATCTGTGCGCTAAGGTGCTACGTATTCATTCTATCCTTTTAGTTAAACAAATAAATAAAATAACATCTTATACATACAATATTAACTGCAAAAATATTATTTAAGAAAATTTCTTTTTGAATCAAAGTTAAAGCAAATAAAGACCCTTGCCAGTTATATTATATAAGGGTCCATTTGGATCGAGTGATTTCAAATTTAGGAATTTAGGTGACATTGTTAGGTTAAATTGGATGTTTATATAATATTATTATAGTCAATATGTTTGTCAAGATTTGAAAAAAAACAAAACAAAACAAAAAACAAAATGGATTTCAAATGACTCATTGTATATAATCACTTCGATATAAATAATTTGAATATTCTACATCTAGTTATTTCAAATACATACAATCTAATGTATCTAGTTTTCTTTAGCAAATTTAACTTTGTTGTCAAATCCAATCCTTTAACGTCCATCTAAATAGAGCCTAAGTTGCAAATGACCTACTAGTGTATTGGTTTGGAGCAAATATGCCCATTTCTCCTTAGGGGTGGGCATCAAAATCGGAATACCGATACCGTCCCAAAACCGTGCCATTTCATGTCAAATTCGTGCCAAACCGTTTGGTGTTGATGCTTAAATAGGATGAAACCATGTAATCTCGTTACTGTTTGACACGACACCGGTATTTGTGATCCTATTTGGTGTCATACCGTACAGTAACTAATTAATATTAAATAATAAATATTAAAATATTATTTCCAAAATTTCAGATTTAGTATATCTCTCACATCTCTCTCTCTCTCACGAACGAATGAAACTTAGGAAAGATTTTTCAGATCCAGAAGCTTTTTTCCTCTATCATTCCCTTCCTTCCACCATCGATCGATCCATCTCAAATCTCAATCTCCCCTTCTTCTTCTTCTCTCTCTCTCTCTCTCTCTAGTGGAACCCTAATAACCAAACATCTCTGTGTTGAAGTTGGAATCGAACCCTAATAACCATCTCTCTTTGTTTGACATCAAATGTGCTTCTCCTCTCTCTGCCTACCTGTCATGTGCATTTGGAGCTTGGCAATTTGGAATGCAATTGATTGAAATTGAAGTTTTGTTTGTTAGGCTTGATCTTGAACTTGAAGTTTGAACAGGTTTTTACTTTTTAGTATGATGAAAACATTGTGTATTTGATTGATTTGGTAGCTATTGCAAAAATTGAAGAAAAAAAATTCAAATTTTAGCCTAAGGTGAACGGTATCAGTTTTGATACCAAACCATACCGGTCCCAGGGTTGGGGCCGGTATGGTTTGAACATGTTTTGAAAATCCCCCATCCTGTGTCATACCGTCCCGATTCTCCTATTCATGATTGACACCGGGATGACTTCCATCCCGTGTCATCCCGTACCGTGCCCACCCGTACTTCTCCTACACCCCCGAAAAGGTCACGGGTTCAAGTTTTATAGTATATGTATAGTGTGTGTGAGTTTAGTATATTATCATACCTCTCAATAAAAAAGATTCTTGAAAAAAACATAAAGCCTAAGTTCAATACTATATACAGATAATTTAGTAATTTAATGATTTATTTGTCTTTTCCACTTCCCACCTTTCTTTTCTCTTTATAGTAATATTTCATCACATCCCTTGTGGGATCTTATATATATATTTAGACTCTTTTTTTAATACATCTATCTCGACTGTTATGAGCACTCTTACCTTCATATCCATGGCAAAACGATCGATTTTTTTTTATAAAATTAATTAAGAAAAATGGAAAACCATTTTAGGACCGCATCACATATTATTATATGTATTTGAAAGCTTGATGGAGTCTTGGGGTTGCTGCAATGCGAGTAACCAATGAAGTGCAAGGCAGTACAGGTCAAAGGACTAAAATACACTTACCAGAAAAATAAAAAGATTAAACTACAAATATGTAAAAAAGAAAGAGTCAACTAACAACGGCCAAAGTCAAATTTGGTGGAAGGTTGTGAGGCCCACTCAAATATCAGATGAGTCATAAGAATTCAAACAAGTTAGAATTGGGATGCCTTTACTCTTCCTAGTTTATTAATCGAATCTGATCTCATGACATGATCATGTTTTTCATAATCATGTGCGTTTAAAATATAAGACATATACCAATAATAATTTAACTTTTTAAAGTAAATATAATTTAAAAAGTGTGTGGTTATGATTAGTTCATAAACTTTGGATCGAATGACATTAAAAACAGCAGATAAAGATGTACGACCTAATCTGAAGTGTTGACGTAAGAAAAGAAAAAAAAGGAAAAATGAAAAGTGTGGTGAGGTTATTAGGCTAGGTCTAGAAATATTCCTGATAATTCTAATTAGATCATGGATTTGGGGCTCCCATTTTCCTTGTACTAAATAGTTTGTTAAATTAGGTTCGATTAGGGTTTGAAAGCTCATCAACTCTTAATTAAACTTCTTTTATGGGTTTAGCTGCACCAATAATCTAATCCCAACCTTTAATTTATCAGTTGAAATCAATCAAATTATGACATTTCAACCTTGGTATTTTAAGCTTGATATGTTTTATAGTCTAATGATATCCAATTCGAATCGATTTGAAATCACAATTTGAGTTCCATTGAAGTTCCTTTTTCTGCTGACACTCTAAATCCAATATAACCAAAGAAAATTAACAAAGATAAACTAAAACAATCTTCCTCTTCTAAATAATTTTGCATGCAGGAGGACTTGTATTATCCACATCCCATTTTGCAGGACATCTTGTGGGGGAGTCTTCAAAAGGTTGGCGAGCCTGTTCTCATGAAATGGCCATTCTCAAGGCTAAGGCAAAAGGCTCTCCGCACTGTAATGCAGCACATACACTATGAGGATGAAAACACTCAGTATATTTGCATTGGACCTGTCAATAAGGTTTGCTTAAAAAATAAAAATAGAAGAAACAAAAGATAAAATATGCAAGAAAGAAAGCAGACTCTATCAATTTGTTTTGGGTTTTTTTCGAGATTAATTACAGGACCAAGTGTGTTTTTTCTTCATGATCAACAGGTACTAAACATGATTTGTTGTTGGGTGGAGGATCCAAATTCAAAAGCATACAAGAACCATCTTTCAAGAATCAAAGATTATCTTTGGGTTGCAGAAGATGGAATGAAAATGCAGGTCCTCAAAATGGATAATTATAAATCAATGGTTATTACATAATTATATTTAAAGGATGTGGGACTAATTAAACATTATTTTGATGACATGTAGGGATATAATGGATCTCAGTTTTGGGATGTTGCTTTGGCTGTGCAAGCAATCCTTGCAACCAACCTTGTCAATGAATCTGGTTTTGTGCTTCAGAAGGCTCACAATTTCATAAAAAACACACAAGTATTTAACCTCAAACTTAATTGATCACTACCGAAACATAATATAATATAATTAAGATATGACATCCCTATTTAACTATAATCAACTGGGTTTTGGTGCGTGAATTAAGGTTAAGACAAACAGCTCTGGCAATCTTAGTTATTGGTACCGCCACATTTCGAAGGGTGGATGGCCCTTCTCTACTCCGGACAATGGTTGGCCTGTCTCAGATTGTACGGCAGAAGGTTTGAAGGTAATCCTTTGCCTTGTACCTCAATTACAACATATACTTGAGGGTTTTGAGTTGGCATAAAATAATATTGCAGAAACTGCATTTTCTGAAGTTCTATATATATAAACATAACATTAATTGATATAAAAATAAAGCTATTTATACCATCTCAACTGACTATATCTAAGGAACAAACAGTTGATTTGCTTATAAAATATGAACATGGCAATATATAATGCAAGCTAATTTATTTGCTGATCCCTTATGATTGTCACCTAATATTTTGTTAGTTTGTAGCTTAAACAACTGTGAAAAACTTACACCAACTAATTACAGGCGGCACTCTTACTATCACTTATGCCGTCTGAAATTGTGGGAGAAGCCATACAAGCGGATCAACTATATGATGCTGTTAATGTGATATTATCCCTACAGGTAAAAACTACTTTTAATTATTAGTATTTATATAATTCATTAGAAGTTGATTCGATTAAGTATAATCACGGGATTTTGTTCAAGTTTTTATGCCGGGAGTGTTGTTCTCTTGTTTGTAACTGTCTGACATACGGATCATTGATCAAGTTGATTCTTGTCTTAATGTATAGTCGAGATTCACTCATTATAAATATATGTCTGAAATATAAGTCTGACAAGAAAACATTATAAATGCTGTAGAGTCATGCTTCCATGCGTGGCTTTTATAAGTTTCCAATAAATTTACTCTTTGACACAACAGAACAGTACTGGAGGATTTGCGTCGTATGAACTCACAAGATCCTATGCCTGGTTGGAGGTGATGAAGCAATTCTGTCCTTTTCAATTGATATTTAGAGTACGTTAATTACATGTGGTTAATTAACTTTTTTGAGAGGATCTGACACAGTTTTCAATCCCAGATGATCAATCCAGCTGAAACATTTGGAGACATCATTATTGATTATCAGTAAGATCCAAAAATACTTTGTTTTCTGTCGAAAACAAATAAAATAGTGGCACAAAAGATCTTATGACATTTTATATCCTCATAAAAAAAATGTAGGTACGTGGAATGCACGTCAGCAGCAATTGAAGGCCTTAAATCATTCATGAAATTATATCCAGGACATAGGAGGAAAGAAATTGAAGCATGTATTGCAAAGGCAGTTAAATTCATCGAGAGCATACAACTACCTGATGGCTCATGGTAATTTGTTTCTCTTAGTGAAATATTAGAATGGCATTAAATTAATATGACTAGATGTGATTTTTAATCTTAGTGAAATATTTGGTAGCCTAAAAACAACCTTGATTTGGATTATGTTTAATCCTACTAGGCTTAACATCGTAGGATTATGAATCCCATCAAAAGGTTGGGGTTAAGTTGGGTGTTATCGTCTTTAATCCAATGTGATCCTGTTAGGCTATGTAATATAATAGCATATTTCAATTAATCTAATCCCTTAATCATGTGTAGTACCAAACACATCACTCGATTAGTGTTATCTTCTCTAATCTAATGTAATCCAATGCGATCTAATTCTACCTCATAATCCAATCCAATCCAATCCAAATCAGCAAATATGACCTTATATCAATCAATTCTTGTTGCAGGTATGGGTCTTGGGGAGTCTGCTACACCTATGGAACATGGTTTGGGATAAAGGGGTTAGTGGCTGGCGGTAAGACCTACCATACTAGCCGTCGCATTAGAAGAGCATGTGATTTCTTACTGTCCAAACAGCTTGGTTCAGGCGGCTGGGGAGAGAGCTACCTATCATGCCAAAACAAGGTAAGGATCAATAAATTTTGGGAATCCATATATGTTTTAGTAAAATTCTAACTGTCTATGTTCATTTTCAACTCACACCACTGGGTTGATTTGTTGAGTTTTGGAGGTTTTTTTGTTTAGTTTGTGACTATTATAATTCAAAGAAGCGGGTGATGTATGATTGTGGCTATAGAAGCGGCAATGTCCCTTTGTCAGACAATTTAGCATGTTATGCTAAGGGGTTGTGACCTCCTTAATAGTTTAGAAACACATTCTGGCGACATAAACTCCGAGACGGTAATAGAATAATTTCGATTAGACAATAATAGCATTTGCTGTTACATATTATATGACCAGACTATCCGGGGCATTATGCTATTACATACAAATTTGTAACGGTGTCTATTCTTCTGTGAGTGGACTAATAGGTATACACAAATCTCAAAGGGAACAAACCACACATAGTGAATACTGGATGGGCAATGTTGGGTCTGATTGAAGCAGGCCAGGTGTGTTGCAGTCTGTGTTTCTCCTACAAAACCTATGTCTATAGAAATAGTAGATAACAATTTACTTGTTTTTTATTTTTCCATTTTTGACTGTTTAGGCTGAGAGGGATCCGATCCCTTGCGTCGTGCAGCAAAGCTGTTGATTAATTCACAGATGGAAAATGGAGATTTCCCACAACAGGTACATTAACTATTAGTTTAGCGGCACTTCTCTTCCTAATCTCGAAAGATGACTTAAATTCAAATCTCCGTTATGCATAACACACTATTCATCCTAAAATACTACAAATTTTTTTTTTGGGACAGCAAATCATGGGAGTCTTCAATAAAAATTGCATGATCAGTTATTCTGCCTACAGAAATATCTTTCCCATATGGGCGCTTGGAGAATATCGCAATCGGGTATTGGCATTGCTACCTTATAAAGGTATAAATCAAATTACCAGAAAATGAGTGTTTAAATGCCCATGTACAAACAATCCTGTGTTTTATTGGCTCTGTCATTTCCTTTTTATGTAGATATTACGTTGGTTGATATGATGAATAAATATTTTATATCCCAGTCCAAAGGAAAAATAATCCATCTTGCAGGGCAAGGGTAAAACTATTCCATCTTGCAGAGGCAGAAAGTTACAGAAGATAATAATACACTGCAAAAATCTGTTGATCGCATTTGAAAACTATAGTACAACTGAATTTTTACAGACGATGTGAAATCTTCACCATTTCCCTAGACATCTGTAAATATTTAACTCATCGTCTTCCCTGGAACTGAGTCTCCATGGAAATAAACAATTTCAGTTTAAGAAGTTTGCAACTCTCAAGTCTCGACTCATTATCAGTCCTGGCTTCAATTAACAATTGCCAAGACAGTTGATCGAATGAAAAAGCAAGCATCAACTCTGGCCAACTTGAGAATGCAACAGAAATACTATCTATTACACGGAACCGTTCCTAAGCATGATACAAAATTGGGGATGGATATGTAGAAAATCAGAAATACATGACAAAATTTCAGGGCACTCAAAACCGTGAGTTGCTAAGAAAAGCTACCACACAACTAGTGCTCTGAAACAAATTTTCTACTTTCTGCCATGTTTTGCTTTGAATATCTAGGAGCTTTCTTGCCTTATCCTGCAGTCTTGATTGGCACCGAATTGTTTCGCCGTGAATCTGTCAAGGAAGAAAACAATGGAAAAGAAAGAGGTTAAACAAAGAGTTGAGGGCCACTGGAGACCAACTGGAAACTTGCAAATTTGAGGATTTTACTCTTGATTCATAAATTTGATAAAAGATCACTCATGCCAGTGACTTATATAAAAACAAACCAGTTCGAAAATTAGAGTTCTTGCTTCTAGGTCTGATATTGGAATTTTGTCAAAGCTCTAAAAACCCTTGGACAATGCTACAACTTCGTTGATAGCAAAAAAAAAAAACAATAAAGGAGAAGTCTGTACCTTCAGAAACACCTTGATGACAGCTTGTACAAAGTCAAAATTGTTTCTGCACGAAGTCTCGTGTATAAAATAATCAAGAAGCAGTTCGATTGAAAATAATTCTGGCCTCTTTTCAGGTTCTTGCTCATCATCATCTACAATCTGAAGCATCCGAAGTTCCATATCCAGAGTTGATGGAGATAAACTTTTGATATAATCAGTAAATGCTGAAACTACAAAAAATACACAATTTAAAGACCATCGTGTCTTTTGCACAGATCTTACTGCAATCAAGAAGGAAACCTTTCAACTGAATCACAAATGAAAACTAAAAGATAAGATATTTACAATTCTTCATTTCTGCAGACGAGTGAAGAAGTTGCACAAATTGCAATGGTGCCAGACCAGACTTTATTCTAGTGTCTTGTACTTCATCACCCTTGGCTTCCTCTTCCGCTGACCCACTGGGTTTAAATAATATATCTCCAGAAAGAGAAGGGACTGAAGGCAAAAAGAAAGGAGCCCTTTCAGGTTTTTTTGGCGGTTCAATCGGTTTATTTCGTTCCTGGACATTGCAGAGATGCAACATAATTTACTGATCAATCACCAAAAATGTAAAGGGCAAAAGGACAACCATAATTCACAAATGAGGTCAAAAAGTCTGAAACCAATCAATAACCAGCAGTAGAAAATACCTTTATGATGTCTAAATTGATTAAGCTTTGCCACTGGCTTTTAGGTAATAATGAGAGAGTAACAAGATCTGGAATTTGCAGGTCACGAGTTGTAAAAGCTGAAGCATCTTTAGATTGTGGATTCTCCGCAACAGGCTCATCAAAGTCCTCATCTTGAGAACCTTTTGTTGAAGAGACAGATGGTAACTTAACACTCACAACTTCCTTTCCACTTGCATAAGAATCAACCTTCGAAGCTCCAGAAAACATTGATTGATTTACCCTGTTAAGGTAGCCAGGTTTAGAATTTTTTGATAAATGAATATCCCGGTCAAAAATGAGGAAACCAAATAAGAAATGCTACTGTATTAAAACTACCATTGATTGCATGCTAAATCATTCACTGTTAACATAATTAAAAAATTTAAGGTTCACTTGGTTGCTATGCTAAAACATGATGCATTTGGTCGAGGCAAAAGGCTAAGGTTCTATGGGGTTGTAGTGACTTGGCTGTAATCTGGGTAATTTAGATGAGAGGAATAGGAGGGTCATTGAAGATTTTAGAGGCGTAGGGGTGGAGGAACACTGGGAGAGAGAGGTTTTCCTCGTCACTGTGGGCTTCTGTTTCGACAAAATTTAAAAGATTTGTTTTTGTTTCTTCTGTAATGTTGAAGTGGAGGGCAGCTGTAGGCTGAGTATTCATTGGAACTGTTTTTTCGACTCTATATGCAATCGCATTTATTGAGTTCAACCTCCGAACAAAAATTCACCAGCTCCCTTTGTGGTCAATAGATATGAAGACTTACCAAAGATAGACCCCGTTTTGATCAACATGGGCAGTCGCTAGAACATCCATATTTGGTGACAGAGACAATGCTGTTATAGACACATCAACATGCAATGCATCTATTTGTCTTGCTAAAATAACATCCCAAACTTGGAAGACTTCCATCCATACTGGATGACAAAAGCCATTTTCCATCCTCACTAAAACACATGTCTGTTACACGATCCGTATGGCCTTCAAATTTACGAACAATTTTTGATGCCACAACATCAAACAAGCGGATGATTAAGTCATCAGCCACAACAGCCAAAAGACCTGAAAGTTTTTTGAATTGATCACAATATTATCCAAGGCATTTATGATACCAAAAAGCTGAACAAAACACGTTACCGTGACAAAAGAATATCAAACACTAGTTACCATTCAAACGATTGTATACAATCTTGACAACGGAACACCCAATTTCCCATCTAGATTTTACGTCACGTCCCTTGAAATTCCAAACCTGCAGGTCAAAAACATGTGACGAATTAAACATTCAACACATTCAGCAAATTTATTTCTTCCATTTATTTGGGAGTAGCTTAGTTGAGCTAGAGCAAATTTCTTCACTTGGCTGAGCCTTACAGATCAAGATGAAAATATATACAAGAGAAAAACGTATCTTAGTGCAAACTGTAATATCTCTAAACATACAAGCAAACAAGGTTTAGGGCAGCCCCACCACCATCAGCCTCATAAACCATGAAATCCCCACCCTTCAGCACCACAGACCTTGTATTCTACTTTATGGGGCAGTACGAGTAAATCCGACAGTAAGGTAGAGCGTAATGTTTTGAAACAAGAAATACAAACTGACCTTTATGTCTCCATGATATCCTGCACTTATCATTAGAGTATTTGTTGAATCACAAGCAATTCCAACCACTTCCCCATCATGTGCAAAGCTTCTTCTTGTTGACGTGTCTACATAACTGCCTCGGCTCATTCCTGACTGAAGGTTGAAGCGCTCAATCCAACCATCTTCTGTCCCCAGAATGGCGAAATTGCCACATGCACTGATGGCGCAGGCCTATCACCAACAAAAGACAACCATTCAATAATATTGTAGACTGTTTGAAAAGGATGGTGTACTACACAAGTCTTTAAGGTTGCACATCAAATAGTCATCAGAACTGGGTCTTTTTGTCAGGCTATTGTTATCTCATAGATTGAAAATCATCAGGAATCATTTTTTTTTTTTTGAATAGAAACATTGTATTGATAATCAAGAGGAAAAAACCTCGATCAAGCAACAAAAAAATCATCAGGAATCATATGAATCCAAAGATGAGCAGAAATTGCCAATTTGATTATTAAACCTTGTAAAGATGGATGTTATAAATCTTGTAAAATATTGACCACAAGGGTCACAAAAAAATGAGCAGTATTGAAATAGATTGAAATTCTAACCTTCACAGGACTGGGATTTTCTGGTCTTGGCTTCAGAATATGCTCACCAAGAACAAAGTTTTGAAGTCGCCACACATATGCCTGTGCAGTATCCATATGGCATGTAACCACATTGCACCAATCTCGCTCTCTTATTTCAGCTGAAATAATTTTTCGTATAAACATTCAGAAGATTCGACAAATTTTATAGATCAAAGAGTATAACAGGTCATTGATGCAATCTGAGAAAATGCCAAAATGAGAAAGGAGCCAACTCTGAAACTGATTTCTCAAATTGAATAGGATTTAACACCAGTCCTAGTCACTTTAGCTATACTAAATCTATGGTTTTGATATTTAAACTTCAGCAGCAATTTTGTTGAGGTAGAAGCCAAACCAAATTTCATTATATTGAAATATAATTTTCAATGGTAAATTTTTGTCAGATAAGTGTTGTTTTGGTTCTTTTTGGATTTCTTCTAGCATTTCAGTTTACTTTTTGTCAGAAGAAGTCTTATTAAAATGAACACAAGTAAACATAAAATTACATGTACAAAAGGACCTTACCACAATCAAAAGCTATCACAGGCTTCAGTTTTATCTCTTCTTCCTAGAAGGTGAGGAAAACAGAAATTAAATAGTTAATCCATCTGCATACTGAAATAGCACTATTTGTCAATTGAAGATTGGCATGATAAAATATATACATAACCATAATGGACATTTCTATCAAAGTCTAGCCATGGTACATGGCTGTGAATAGTGTGGATACTTCACTAATCCCAGGAAATAGACTAGCTTAGAGTACAGTAAATACCCGAGGTCGATAAAAAATTTACACATTACTTAACACTCAACACACAGAGTATCCCCATCACTTAACTATGACATGAGAAGGTTGAGACTTGAGACACTTCAGAAGGATGTAAAATATTTGGAACGGAGAGGGAGGGGAAAAGGCACTAAATATATACCTAGTCCAAGTAACAAAGACTATAAATAGTGCACTAAATACCTAGGAAGATGAAAACCTAGTGTAAGCATTTCATGGATCCATCTAAGACATTTTCTAGTTTTGAACATTTTGAAAAACATGGAGAAATGATCAAGCCCTTTTCTAATTATCCAAATACATCCAAACTGAAAACAATAATAAGTTATTTTCTCCTTTATGAAATCAGTAAATAGGGAATAGAAAATACCTTCATCCTCATTTTCTTTGCTCGTTTGGATACGTGGCGTTGAGAAAGTTCTCTACTTTGTTGATCCTAATAACACAATGTAACTAAATTACAAACACTAAACAGAACCATAAAAAATAATACGAATAGTTGTTTAGATGTTTTATACTAATAGCTCAATTATGATGGGGTGTGTGATAAGAATTACAAAAGGTACACATGGACCAATCCTGATCATTGGTTTGACCAAACGACCAATATTAAAACACCAACAAAAGCCTGGTTTTAAAACCCTTGACCTGAGTGCATTAGGTTTGTGACCAGTTACAAATTGTGACCCATATCTCCAACCTTGATTGTATGGCCTCTCAACGCTTCTACTCAAAAGAGAATGACAACAAAGCTGTAAGATATATCTAGCATCAGAGTTCTTTCATAGGTTTGGCATAAATACAAAATATTTGTAATCTTGTCAATGCACCTTCCTTCTCAATGTACATGCTGCTGGGTAGAAAGAGAACTTTGGAAAACTTTTCAACCGTCCAAGTGTAAATATTGCAGATGGTTTTCTAGCTTGTTTTAAAAAATCCATCTTTTTATCATGCTTCAAAACTGACCCAACTCTCGTTTCTTTTCTTCTTTTTTCAACAATCAGCCACCAAAGTCCACAAGAATCACCCTTCAACTCATACTCCCAGTGCACACATATTTCATTCATCTATCAAAATCTGCTTTCATCCTATAATTTTACAGCCTTCGCCTACAGATGGGGGAAAAGGGTTAAATTGCACAATCTGTTGTTTTCACCCAATTCAAGTGTTAACTTTAATAGAAAAAAACACTGTTCTTTAACCAAAACTTACACTTCCAGCCATTGCCAATCCAACCTCCAGACACCACTAAATCATACTTGACTTTCCTCTCATCCAATCATACAAAAATTCTCAAAAACCACAATCACCTAATCTCGTCACTCATCCATGGCAGTGCTCCTCACCTCATTATTGTTTTATCACAAAGAGCAACAACAGGATGAAGACTACCAACATGGAGAGAGAAAGAGAGAAAAAGATGAACGGTAGCTGGATGCTTGGTCCACATGATGACAAAGTGTGGGGTTGAAGGATAATCTTAAGTGTTGGTTCAAATGAAAGATCAAAATTGGTCCATGTGCACAATTCATTGTGCATGTGAGAAAACTCAAAAAAATTCATCCCCGGACATACACAAAGAGTCATACAAACACCACAAAGAGCGGATGTGAGGAAAAGAGTGAAAATATAAAAGAAAAAACAGTTCCTGTTCTCTTCTGAGAACTTCTATAAAAATATTTAACTTAAAAAACACAAAACCAGTATTCAGAATTTGATGCTGAATGAGTCCAAACCTGGATTACAGAGAAAAGGCGAAAGGCACGATCCTGACCAGCAGATAGAATGTGTCTCCCATTTGCATAAAACCTAAAATTCATGCAAAAGATTAATAAAGAATGTTGAAATGCAGCTAATTTCCTCAACATAAAGCAATGGCATAAACTTCACAGAAAACCAAAGACTTTAAAAGTGATCTAGTGCACTATTTAAACTAAAAGTAGAGAAAGTCCTCAATTGTTGTGTAGAAAAGCAACATGATAAGGAGCAACAGATCATGAAATGGATTTTGATTACGATATAAGCACCACAAGATAACAAAGACTTGACAGATGCAGGTCACAAGGTCAATGGGCAGAAATAAGCGAATCTTGTAGCACAATGGCAATAACAACACTAGCAGAAACTAAAAATTCACTCTCCTAAAATCAATATGAAAAGCATTATACCTGATGCATTGTGGAGGAGCACTATGACCACTTCTAAAGCGTAAAAGACGAGGATCTCCGTCACTTGTGTCAAAAATCCACATCTAGACAAGCATAAATATAAATCAATTTTACAGCACAAGAAAAAACAGGGTCATCTATTTTTTTTCCTTTCTTGCGGAGTAAATCAAGCTCATACAATAATGATATATGCAAAACCTTGTAATGTCTTAATTCTTCAAATATTAATCATTATAATGTTTAAACTAAGAACGCAGAGTTTTAGCCACAAAAGACATAATATTAATCAGTGTTCTCAGTTGAATCAATGAAGTGAAAAATAATAAAAATTCACAAGGAACTCCAAGCCAAAAAAAAAAAAAAAAAAAAAACCAAACAACCAAAGAGTGACATTGAAGAAAATATATAAAGTGAGCAAAACAAATGGGATCATTTTGCAGAGAGAAAAATATACCATCTTGGCAAAGCTAAAGAAGAAATTCTCATTTGATAATAATAACAAACTTTGTATCCTAAGTTCAATCGATATGCATATGTTGGTAGAAGTGCTGAAGTATTTACTTTCTAGTGTCTACCTATTTTAATAGTCTGAAGCAGAAACAGTTCAAGCTGTCATGTCACTCATAAAAGGGCTTCTTTTATTGATGGAGAAGAAAAGTATATTAAACCATGGTTGTAACTTGTAGCTTTCTTCAAAGTATTAATTAACAAATTTCCAATTATAATATCTGATTACAACAATATATTAATGTTGTAATTACCAGTGTATGTTCTCCCTACTGAGTTGGACAAGCAACTAGATGCAAAATATATTTTTATTTATGAAAACCAATATAGGACAAAAAATTACTCTTACTTTAATAGAATTGTCTGATGATGAACTCATTACACGGGTTCATTCACAAAAAAGTGAAGTGAAAGTATGGAACCATCATGAGCATCTCTTATAACTGATTGAAGCCTTCGTTTTTCAAGATTCCATATGCTTATGACACCAGAAGAAGCTCCAGAAGCTAAAAGAGGCTGCCCATCTAAAAGGAGGAATAAATAACCATAAGCATTAACTAGTCACCAACTTTACAGATAACCATCAAATATAACAGTCGTAACTCATTAATTTTTCTCTTTTCTTCCATAGGATAAACATAGAAGTCCCAACTCAAAAGGGACAATTGAGAATTAATTATGCCACATGTTTCAAGATTGATGTCCCCGTAAACATAGAGAAAATAGAAAGTTGGAAGATAGCAACAGAAACAAAAATGGTACACATTCCAAAATTATTGCACAAGTTTTAATTTAGGAAAAATGAAAAGGCATTAACTGATAGAGAACATAAAATCCCACATTGAGAATTTGAAGCCTTGCATTACAATACAAAATTTTATCCTTCACCCATTGCCAATTGGTTTTTGGTTGGATGCTCTGACTTTAACATGATATCAAAGCAGGCAATTTACATATTAGGCTCAGCAACTACATGTGCTCAATGTCACCCAATTTAGTTCACCTACATGTTTGGCTCAGTTTTCCAGATGCGAGGAACGTGTAGAGAATATAGAATCCCACATCGGAAATTCTGAGCTTTGCCTAACAATATACAAGATCATGGGCTTCTCCACCTATTTCCCATAGGTTTTGGGTTGAATTTTTTGACTTAACATGGTATCAAAGCATGCAATTCACGTATTTGGTCCAATCCTTTAGCCAAACATAACCTACATCAACAATTTAAGCTGTCCATATGCGGTGGGACTCACGTCTTCGGCTTAAGTCCTGACTCACATGTGAGAGGGCACATTGACAGTATAGAATCCCAAATCAGGATTTCTAAGCCATACGTCACAGTTTATAATATCCTGCATCTTTCCACCCATTGTGAGGGAAGAGGCCCAGGATAGTATAGTACTAAAACCCTTTTTATTGTTCTATTTTTGGGTAATTAAGAGCGAAAGAGAAATACTTCTACAGTACCACACAGCAATCTTCACAGCACCATGGTAAAATAGTAATGGACAGCCACTGATATAAATCAAAAGCCTGAAACTCTTACCGGTGCTGAAAGATAAGGCAGTCACAGCACCGCGTGTCGAATGAGCAAACGTGACTAGCTCTTCGTCATAACGAATGTTGTGAACATGAATTTTTCCATCAGCACAACCAACTGCAACAACATCTAGTGCAGGAGATGAAACAAAACTGCAGATAGAAGATTTCCATCCCTTGAACTCATAGAGTTTTTTCTTTGTGCTGATATTCCAAAGTTGTAGAGGACCTTCTTGACTCCCAATAATAACCTGTACATATTATAAAGAGGGTTTCATCTTGAATTGGAAGGGAAAAAGAGCTATACATGAATTTTAATGACTGAAAATTCATGGTTATTTTGCAATAGAGCTTCTTTAAGGAAAATGCAGTTACCTTATTTAGGTAGGTATCCGGATGCATTATACAGCTAGGACTAAAATTGTTCTCTAACGTGATATGTCCGACGGGAGAAAGATTCTGATCAATTCCTTTAAAAGCCCATATAAATAGATTGCCTTCAATATCAACACTTAGGATATGCTCTCCAAACAATAGCAACGAATTGACCTTAGCATTATGGCTGCTCCATGTTGCTACCTGTTAAAGAATTAAAATTATAGTCAAACATGAAGTTCAGTCCATCAGATGCTTCTGATAATAGATGCAGATGGCTGCCCTGCACCTATAATATTCTATCTAAAAGTTATGAAATTAGGATACCATCTCCGTCATAAGGAATTGTAGAGTTACAACATTGACCATTGGTTTGCAAAACCACAACTTCCATTAGATTGCATTACTCATTCACTTCCGTTAGTTTAATCAAATTTTCCCTCCTTTACTCAACTTTATTTTGCTTGCTTCTTCTGTGCCAACAATTTTTGTATAAGATCAATACAGGAAGTCACTCTTAACTAAGGTAGCATACAAAAGCACCAATCCAATTCATTAAACAAACAATTAAGATGAAGAAGGGCAAACGGAAAAAGCAAGAACTCTGAAACCCACAAACTATAGCTTGGGATTTAAGACAAGGGAAGGGGGACAAATTTCATTCCTTTTAAACAAACTTATAGACAAAACACTGCCCACCAACCTGATGAGCTCGCTTAAAAACGGCTATATCATTCCCATACGCAGCAAATGTATAATCACGGTAGGAAGCAAGAGCTCGAATCTTCTTTGGCAATTGTGGACCTGCATATATTTTTTAATTTATTTTTAAAAGTTCATATAATTACACCGCATAAAACTCTGAAAGAATGCAGTAGAATTTTATTTGGACGAAGAGAAACTAAAAAGAAAACTCGTCAAGACAACATCATCCTGCTCCTGAAACATTGAAATTGCTGACTTTGCACACCCCAAAATCAAAACTAAAGTTACAACTCCGAGCTAATTCACAAATTCTATAGAACACTACGAGTTAACATGAATTCCCAACACTAAAATATTGTTAATGATTAGTAACTTACCAACAAGGACCAGACTGAGCTTTGCGCACTGCATCGAAAGACAATTTAAGGAAAAAAATAACGAAGTGAGCATCAAAATTGTAACTTAAATATTAACGGACGAGATGAATAAAATAAAATAAAAATTACGTTGTAAATTTGGAAGGTCTTGCCGACGCTGACAGTGACGAAGGTCTCAGTGCCGAGCCTCTGAACAGAGAATGGCACAGAGGTGGTTGTGTAGCCGATTGCTCTGAACGGCTCGAATATTCCCATTCTCTCTCTTTTCTCTCTTCTCTCGGATCAAAGCTATTGCATAGGGTTTTTCTGAATCTTTCCAAAAGACAAATAGAGAGAGAGAAATGGAGACGCTAGGGACAGACAGAAACAGAGGGGGTTTAGGGTTTTAGGAGGGAAGACACAGACGACAAACGACGTGCGTTTCGAAAGATCCGAGTTCCCTTACTCGTTGGCATTTGCCCACTGGAAACAACCGGGTCGGGTCTGGGCCGAGCCCAATATAAACTTCTTGAGTAAATTAGAGAAAAAAAAAACCCTGAAAACTGTGTACTTTACACCAAAACACTTAGAGAGACAATTTAGGACAACAAACCCTCAATTAGCCACTTGTCATTTTCTGTTTGGTTCTTAGTGCCTGTTTGACATTGCTTTTTTGGGGTGATAAGTGATTATTTAAAAAATTTGGGAAGCCCAGGCCATTTGGTAAACTATGAGAAAATCACTTATTGTTAAAAATTATTGTGAGGGAAAGTTATAAAGGAAAGCAGCTAATGAGGTACTTTCATTTTCTGATTATGCAGGAATAGGGGTGCAAGTTGGATTGGAAAATCCGATTTTAAAGACCGATTTCGGTCCAGAAGATTTCCAAAAAAATCCGGACTAGGAACAAATCGAAATTCGTAAACGCAGAAATATGAAATTTCCGAAAAAAAAATCAGATCGGATTCGGAATGGACATGGAACTTCCGATATTTCCGAAATTTCCGGATCCGAAAATGTTCCGAAATGTTCCGAACTCATTCCAAATCAAATAATTCCGATATATTCCTAATATATTCCGAATTTCAAAAATTCCGAATATTTGAAATGCATTCCAAATTGGAAAATTCTGATTTAATCCGAAATATTTTGAATTAATCATACAAAAGTTTATACAACAATCAATATATTTAATTTATATGCTCAACATTTAGTGAATTCCCACAATTTTTAATTGGTCCATAGTTTTGTCACAACCAACCAAAGACATAAGTTTTCTTTGATATTATTGGCAAACATTATATATACATATATAATGAAAATTTTAAAAGTACATTTAAAAATATTAGTAGAAGGATTCACAAGAAAATTTCAAAAATTGATTTCCGAAATTTTTATCCGAAAATGCCGAAATTATTATCCGAAAATTTCGAAAATATTAACTTCCAAAAATTCCGAATAATGCCGAAAATTCCACATCGGAATAGAGTTAGTACATTCCGAAATTTAAGAAATCAGAATCGGAACTAAAAGATAATTCCGAAAAATTTCGGAACGGAATTTGGAATAGTGGTTTCCGAAATCCGTTAGGAGCCGAAAAACACCCCTATGCAGGAGTCAAGTTTCGAAGAGACGTTGGGTTTAATGATTATGCAGCAATCATTTTCTGATTATGCTGGAATCAGTACCAACAACACTTTTAACAAAAAGTTTACCAAACGCCAACAGCTTTATCTCACAGCAAATCTTCCAGCAATTATTTTCACAGTACATCAAGTGCCAAATTGGCCCTTAGTACATATTTGACATTGCTTATTTGGGGCCATAAGTGATTATTTAAAAAAAATTTAAAGCTCACCCTGTTTGGTAAGAGATAAAAACATCACTTATTATGAATAATTGTTGTGAGAGAAAGTAGCTCATTAGCTGTTTTCATTTTCTAATTATGCGGGAATCAAATTTAAGGACACTCTAATGAAACTTTCATAATTCCAAAAATACCTGCATTTAGTTCCATGCCTGCCCTTTTGCTCGCTCGTTTTCAGTCTTCACGCCCTCTCTTCCAGAGCTCTTCTCGTCCATTTGTTCTTCTTTTTTGGTTGTTGGATCAATTGAAGTAAAGCCACAAGACTCAGGTAAGATACACATTAAGTTTATTTATTCTCAATTTCATAATTCCCTTTCACTTTAATTTCTAAGGTTTTTATTGCTGCTTTGTGATGAATTTTGTGTTTATATTTGTGTTTGTATTGTTAAGCCAAAATCACAATTACTCTATGTTTTTCTTGTTGCTTTTACTACCTGCATTATGTTTGGTGTTTAGGGTTAAGTAAGGGTTTGGGTTTTAGGGAAAAGAATGTTGTTACATATTGCTTGGCAAATTGGAGTTTTTAGTCTGGCTTTGGGGGGATTAGTCATTTTGATGAGCCTCCAGTTTGGCTTAGTTCTTTTATGATAGATGATTTGATGGGGTTGCTACTTTTCAGATGATTAGTGTGGCTCAGTTGTTGTTTTTCTTGGGTTTTATCCTCCCCCTTTGGTAAAAAGAAATATGAATATAAATAATTGAGAGTTCCTCATTGTTCTGTAGTAAATTGGAAACCAGAAAAACTCATTGGAGCATATGACTTTTAGTTTAATTTTGTATGCAGAAGGTCAAAATTCATCACAAATACAGAAGCACGAGTACTCTTAAATACATATATAGATCCAATAGGCAGAAACATGTTTCTGCCATTTTATTCTTCTTTAGTTTATGAGTCTCGTGCTTTTGCAGGGTTGATATACTTGTACAATTGAAGGCCAACTCTCCTATATTGATATGGCATTTTTCCATGTGTCTATCAACTTATGTATTGACATATGTTATACAAATTGTTTACGAAGATTATAATAATTTCGTTCAAACTACTGGAGGAAAAAATCGAAAGTAGTTTGGCATGTTTCTCGTGTTTGCAACATTGGTAAAATAAATTAGATCAGTTTTTTTTTTGGGTTCATTTATTACCCACCTTGCTGTGTTTGGTTTTTGGGGTTAATAATTTCGTTCAAACTACAAAAGCACTCTCAAACGAGCCTAAGGATATTTGGGTTTTAAGACTTGGGTGGTTTGACATTTGCAAGGATGTTAGGGTGATTGGGGTTAAGTAAGGATGTTTGCAACATTTTATGTCTCCAAGGAGATCTTCAGTCAGAAGACCACCGCGCAAAGCAGCTGAGTCTGTTCATTCCTACAAAGAAGTTCCTCTCAATGTAAAATTGCGTAGAGCAGAGTGAGCAGAAGGGAAGCACCTGAATTTTGAGAAATTTTGAGAATACCAATGAGTTGAAAAGCGCTTGTATAATTAAAAAAAAAAGAACAAATATTAAAGAGCATAAATTTAAAATAAAATAAAAAAACAAAGTAATAAATAAATAAATAAAATGCAACTTTACGCAATGAGCATGCAAAAACGCCAAAAATTAAAATCAAGGTATCATAAGAACAGCACCCATCCGTTGGATCCAACTGCTGGGGCTGGGCCTAAAGGCAATGGCTTCCTTCGTGGTTGTTTGACCAAATCTTTGACCAAAATTAAAATCAATAAGGAAAACTCTCTCTCTCTCTCTCTCTCTCTCTCTCTCTCTCTCTCTCTCCAACCGCTTTCTTTGATTCCAAGTAACTCTCGGCTTATAAATATACACTCTTGCGCACTTCACTTGATCAAGAACACAGTCTTCCTCCTATGGGCAAAAGTTAAATCAAGATTGTGTGGTTCTTTGAACGGATCAGCAGTGCATATGAACACGTCCAGCGCTGGGAAATCCGATTCTTTGACAACCCTTTTCAGGTTTTCAGGGAATTCACTTCGGTAAATCGGTGGCATTCGACAAGATTGTGTGGTGAAGGTCTTTTCTCTATCTCTCTCTCTCTCTCTCATGGCTAATTCCGGAGTGACACAACTGCCTGGCTTCCGGTTCCGCCCCACAGACCAAGAAATCATCGGGTCCTTGCTCTACAAGATGGTGGTGGAGAAAAAGCCTCTGACTTCGATGCCGCCATACAACAAGGTTATCCACAAGTGCAACCTCTTCGGCAACAAACGAGAACCCTCAGAAATTTGGAGAGATTACGGAGGAGATCAACTTAAGGATCAAGACTTGTACTTCGTTTCTGAGCTCCAGAGAATTGGTTTGCGCATCCAACGCAAGACTGGCCGCGGTACTTGGAGCGAAACCGTAACCTACCAAAATGTTAAGGATGAGGTGGATGAGATTAATGGAAAATCTAATCTTGATGTTATAGGGAGAAAACGGAAATTCCGGTACGAGAACGGGAATACTTCGGAGGACCACGCCGGCTGGCTCTTGGATGAATATAGCCTTTTCAAAAAGGCTTGCAAGAATGGCACAAGCAGTAATTACTATGATTTTGACGTTGTGATTTGTCGGCTGAGAAGGAAGGGCAATATGGACAAGTCTGGGAAAAAGAGCAAGTGCTCGTCTCAAGATCAATCAAACAAGAAGATGAAAAGAGATCAATCTACAAAGGAGACGAAAACTGAAAATTCAGTGGGGCCGCAGATTATGAATGATGAGAGGAATCAGTTGATGATCAACGACAGTACCACTTATGATCAAGAATATTTAATCGACGCCAATTATAAAAGCTTCGACATTGATGAACTCTTTGCAGAACCAGACCGCGAACCGCCATTGTTACACTCGCAGCAACTGCCTGAGATCGTTGAAAGCCAAGAAGAGCCTTGTGTTGACGGACCAGTGGAAGCAGCCACCAGCAATCTGAGTAATTTTGAGTATAAAGGTGATGAACTAGCGGGATTAATAGGGAATGCCGATGATCATGAGGATCCGAATTTATTCTTCGAAGTCTATGAACTATTGGCAGAAGATGCAGAGCCTTTGTCAACTTCTGAGCTCAATGATGTTCATAATGTGGCCAGCCAACCATTGGACCAAAACAGCTACGGGTCCAATTCCTTAGATATATTGTACAAGTGTAACTGGCTGTAAGTTTAGATGTAATTTTTTCATGAACAGGCGAAATATACATCCTTTATTCTATAGTAAACTATGTGTTGATACTTGATAGAATATCCTTTATCATGGTTTTGAATCATATTGCCTCTAGTGGCTTTTGCAAAGGGAATGTTCGTTTGGTTTTCTTTGCTTCTTTCCTCCCTCACTAAGTTTCTCTGTAATGGATATATTGGTAATGTATTATGTAATTGGAGACAAATGCAGAGCAACAATGGCTTCTTCCCTACCTAGTTTATAATTGCTTTTGAATTTTCTTTTAAACTCCTAAATTAGAGAGGAAAAATGTCATTCAATTTTAAGTGGGTTAGTTTTAAAAGATATGAGACTAAATACAAATGCCTTTCGGCCTTAATCAAGACCAGATAAATAAGACTCCACTTAGCTTATTATTCGTAGAACTCCGAAGATTTTCTGATGATGGTTCAATCTTGAAAGAGCTGGTCACTGCAACTTCCATTTTTAAGTAGTCAGCCTTTCCTCCAAATCGGGTCTGCCATCATGCATTACTGCTGCTACTTTGGAACTCTTTGATTCATTTCCACAAGCATCACAGTCATCTAAGCCAACCTCATGAACAGTTTCCCCAAATACCTTGCAGGAAGCGTTGTTTGCAAGCAAGGTTCCATTCAAACAGGAGCCGGGATTAATATCCTGCTACTCTTATGACACCAATATCTCAACTGAGATTGATTTTATCACTCTTCAAATTATTCTGCTCTACTCAAGTATCTTGCTGGCAATAGCTTTTGTCATCTTCAGTCTGTAACTGAGGGACACCAGAGCAACTTTCAACAGGTGAGTTGCAATCTTTGGTTCCGAAATCTTTGAGCTCAATTATGTCTTTTATCGCAGAGCCACCCTCAACTTGCACTTTCACGTTTAGCTTGGACGTGAAATCCCCCACACTATCCAATTTCAAAGAACAGTCTTGACAATGAAGCTGAAAGTCATTCCTTGACTGTGAGTCCAGGTTGTAATTCTCAACCGCTGTTTCGTTGTTTTCAGATACTGATGCAGTATTATCCACATTCTGGGACTCCAATATTTCTGCAACATTAGAACTGAAATCTAGCATACCATGTGGTATTAGAGAAAAGGGTTCTGGAAACTTCTGATTCACTTCTGCAGGTACCAGTTTCTTCTGGTTCTTTTGAATCAACGCATTGAAGAACATTTTTCTGCTGGGATTCTTCAGGGAAAATACTGAATCCATCCAACACACAGCCATTTAAGTGCAATTTATTTTCCTGGAAAACCTGTTCTCCAACATAGCAGGAATTTGGAAGGTCTAGCTGTTCAGGTTTTTCGTTTCCACAGTCAGTTATCACCAGTTGACAATTTTCTGGAGCTGAAGTGCTCAGGTCAACATCACTCATTTCAACTATTATCCTTCCACCTAAAGCCAGCATTTGTACATCTTCCACATGTGGTTTCCTACTCTTTGTGTTAAATCTACTACTATCATATTTTGCTTGGTTTTTAAATCAAGAGTCAGACAAAGCATCAGACTTTTTCAATTTAGATGCACTAGAATTTTGGACCTTTGGACTCATATCTGCAACCTTCACAGAACTGTAGCTCCGGATCTCTTCAGAAACTTGACATTCCTTGGTGAAACTACCCGTGTTTTCCCAGATCATTTGATCCTCATCAGAAATTTGGTTGCCTTCACAGGTCATAGGTTTAAACAGATCAGCTTCTGCCCCATGCAGTTCAATGACATTATGATCGCTGCTTGACTGATCATCCTATGATATTAAGACACTACCAGAAGAACTTGCCTCTTCTTTGACTACTTCAACAGTTTCAGGTGAAGCAGTCTCACTTTCTTTCCATGTCAGGTGTTGTTGTCTCATATGCAAGAAAAAAGAGCAGTAAGAACGCTACTAACCAGTATTTGAATCCCACCCAGGTGGTAATGATGAGTTTTTCTAATTACCTAAAATTCATAGTCATTGGGCTTTGGAATTTGAAGCTGAGCAGATATGTTCTGTAGCACAAGTAGAAGAATATGAAGAAGGCCAGATTCATTGCCTAACTCAACTCTAGCTATAGTTATCACAAGAAATGGAAAATGAATATATTACCCGAAGAACTATGCACCATTAAATTTTCTAATGCTAACAAGTTCAGTCTTAAGGCATCAAAGTTGAAGTGCATGTTCTCTATAAATTTGACTGTTTATGAATTTCTACTCCTGCTCAAGATACGATAACAGAAATGATAAATAGACACCGCACAGACCTGATTTGCTGTTAGCAGCACTCTCCTTACTAGAATGGTTAAACAACTATAGCTTTGATAAGTGACTGATAGGAATGCTCCCAACAATTTTTATTAAGCCCAACGTAGAACACGCACAAACGCAGTCCAATAACACAATCTTGACAGCTAAACTACATGAGCTGCAACTGTTTGTATTCAAATCTTATGAAATATCAGATGTTAGGTACAACTATTGATGTATTCATCCATGGATTGTCGATCCCCATTCAATTAAATTAGATGGACGCTTAAATATGATATTCTATCATGGGTCAAATATACATATATATGCCAAAAGTTTATCTAAATCAGTAAGATATGTTCCAATTGTCAACATTCTGTCAGGTTTGTAAAACTTCTCCAACTATTCTTAATTATTTCAGAATAAGAGGAAATTCCAATTGGACTTCCAAGTGTAGTTCCTTCCAGATTCTTTTACAGTTATCCTATTTCTAGTCTAGTACTACAAGAACAACACTCTTGTTGTGCATCATGGATAGACAGAGAGCAACAGAGGCCCAATCCACACCACTTTTCCAAAACCAAGAAACAATTGGAGAAAAAGCCTAATTGGTGATCGACAGCCACCAAATCATATCTAATCAGACGTATTTCCTAAAATTCAAGCTTAATTAAAAATACATAAATAAATAAAAAAACAGATGATTAGATAAACCTTTTCTTGAGCCAATTTCGGCAGGTTAGGAACTTCCTCCACCAATCAAGCTTTGGTCCGTCGAATCTCCACATTCTTTGCAACCGTCACAGCCCGATTACTCACCCATCTCGGCTCTGCACATTTCAGCACACAGTCAAACACCAGGCACTCAAATCTTTCCGTTTCCCCTGTCTCTCCGTTGGTACATTTTCTCAGCAACCAAACAGAAACAATGGAATGAAGAACAGACGAGATTCAAACAAACCTGAAGAGCAGCTTAGATTTTGTCATTGACGCCAGCATAGAGACGAGCGAATGCATCGTCGCCATAAGGGTTGAGGTCGCGCTGCTTCTCCAAGTCGTACTCGTCGTATTTCTCGTTTCCTCACAGAATGAGAAGAAAATATCCCGGCGTTAGAGAGAGAGAGAGTCTCTCTCGTCTCGTTCAGGCATTGCGTCTCTCTCGCTCTCTCGTCTCTGTGCCCTGTGAATTTTCTATGCTGTTCATTTTTGGAGAAGGAAGGACACGAAAGGGCGACTTCATTCAGAGTCTTTTTGGCGGGTACACATCCACTTTCTTTTTTGGGTTTTCTGTGGTTTTGCCCCTTAACTATTTGCAATTGTCAATGTCAGTTTAGCTCTTAACAATTTTTTCAGTAAAATAAAGACTCCAAATGTTTAAATATAGTCAATTGAGGACCTACCGCCAATTTTTAAAAATTATAGGGAAATTGGCGGCTTTGCCCCCGGCGCAGCTAATTTATTCAATATTATCCCCATTTTGAAATCTAATCACAAATATCCCCTATAAAAACTCCCTATTGACAACTTATTGCCCATCCTTCACTTAGGTTTTTTTTGTTCTCAGTCGTTGCTCTTCTTCTTCCTCTTCTATCTAGTCTCTTCCTCATCCTCTTCTTCCTTCTGCCAAACCTCACAGGAATCCACCTCCACCATAGAATCTCGCTTAACTCAATCTTCTCTTAGTTATATCTTCAAACTAGGAGCTAATTTGAACCTCAAGGTTGAACCCCAAATTTGGAATCGAACCCTAGCCAAGGCGTGACTCACCACCTCCGTCGTCGACTTCCACCACAAAGCCACGACACCTTCATCTTCGATCTTCACTGTGGTGAGTTCTAATATTGGTTTTGCTTTTTTTTTTTTTTGGGTTTCTGTTATTGATTGAGATTATTGGGTGATTACTTTTACTATTTTGAATGAGACATTAATGGGTTTTTGTTGTGGTTTGTTTGCTGTTTCTGTGATTGAATGAAATTTACCAACTATTTCTTGTGGTTGTCAAGCTCTTAAACTTGGATACATTGTTTTGTACTTAAGATTTGTCTATGAAATCATGCATACACTGTTTTGTGATTGAGACTTGGACATGCATACCTCATTGAAAGTGGTGTATTCACTCTTTTGTGATTGTGATTTGTCTGTGAAATCGCTTAGGTGATATATCAAATTAGGACTTCTGGCTTTTTCTGAGCAACCTGTAAGAATACATATAAAACTCATAGATGCTCTATGAAATAACAGTAATGTGGGTTTTAACTTAAGAAACCAACATCATAATTTGAAACCAGTAGCACCACCAACAAATGCAAGATTCTAATCATTTACTTCTTTTGAAAGTGATTGGAGATTTTGTAAGTTTTATGAGATGCCAATATTTTAACATACGTTTGATAGTGTAAAGTTGGCATATGTTGGATCTTTATTTTCTCTATTTTTTTGTAATTCAATCCTAGATCTGTTTTTGGTGCAGTCTATACAATCCTCAAGGTTGGTATCATGCCAAGGTTGTGTTGGTGCCGTGAAAAGGGTTCTTGGAAAACTTGGAAAACTTGAAGGTTTGTTGACAGCTCTTTGCATTTATCTAGTTCCATTGTCTTGCTCTTCTTCTTCTTTCTAAGACTGTGCTTCTTTAATTGTTTGAACAATGCCAAATGCACTATTGATGATTTCCTGATTTCCTGATTTGTATTTTTATTCGCCTCGAGGACACATATTCACTTCACCCATGTTTATAATTACTTTTATATTGCAATTGAGTAGTATGAAATTGTGTGCATGAATGTGAACTTTAATTTTGCAATGGTACTGTCTTGTGAAAGCTTTCCATATGAAGAATTGGGTCATTTAGAAAAGCCAACAATCTATATGAATTTTGATAATGGTTTCTATTTTGAAATTGGTTTCAATTGTGATTGAATGTTATGTTTTTGTTTCCATTATGATTGAATGATTTACTTATAATATGCATTTTTTTATCCATTTTATACAGATGGAAGATTGTCTTGTTTCAAGTGGTGGCGTTCTTTTGGGGAGGAAATTGCTAACTTTCAGCTTAAATTCGGGTCTAAGAGGACATGTCCTGAAATTTTAATGATAGATATAAATTGTGTTAAAATTCCCGACCAAGAGGAGATGTAAATTTTTTGTTTTTTGCCACTTTCTTATGTATATCTTAAGATGTAATGAGATAACATTGCTTCCATAGTAGGGAAATTGGGAAATTATGGTTGTAAGAATGTGATTTCATCAAGGACGTCACATCCTTTTTTGAGAAAACACGTTATATACATTCAGTGTATATTACGTGTATATTGTCTATATATTGCTTGTTTATTGTTTGTGTATAACCATTTATTGCCTTTTATTGTCATTGTATTGTATGTTTATTGCCAATTTATAGCTTTTCATGAAGAAAAAAAAAAAAGAACCCTGCAAAAGAGATGGCAAAACAAAAAAAATTACAGGTCCTCTTTGTTGTGCAACAATAATTTCATCAACAAATATGCAAGGTGCATTTTCCATGGCCTTCTTAAAAAGATAGCAAACTCATGAAGCACTAGCACCAACAACTAGGGGTGGGCATAAAGGAAAACCAAACACAAACCGAACCGGTGAAAAAAAACCGGAAAAAAAACCGGTTGACCAAAAAAGTCAACAAACCGGATTCGGACCGGACTGAACCGTTCCAACCCGGTTCCGGTTTTACACTACACCGCACCGGACCGGACCGAACCGAACCGGTCATATTTTTTTTATTTTTTTTTATTTATTTTATTTTTTTTTACAAATTTTTAAAATATAATCTCATATTTTAAATGTTATAATCACTATAGTTCAACTTCAAAAAATTTCTAAATGTATGAATTGGATTATTTGTTAATTTTTAAGCCAAAAAAATAAGTTAGTTATTATAAATTTTTAATTAAAAAAATAAAAAAAATTAAAAAATAATTAAAAAATAAAAAATTAATAAACCGGTTCAAAAAGGAAAGGGTAAAGGGACCGGCCGGTTTTTGAAATTTTTTTTACTTAAATTGGACCGTATTTGGGACCGGTTAAATAGTACCGATTTCGGTTCCGGTTTAAGGTTAAAACGGACAAAGAAGGGAACCGCGCCCACCCCTACCAACAACAACCAAAGGTTAAGGCAATAAGCCTAGCAATAACTCATAGGTAAGCCTAAATCTAAAACACTGAATGATGATGGCTGTCATATTACAATGCCTCTGTACACTCTTCCCAGTCATCAAAGAACTCTTTTTTCTCACCTTATAACTGATATGGTTTATGGCATCTGCCTCCAACAACCTACAACAATGAAACATAATTTTAGAAAGAGAAACAAGGAAGGTTATAAGAATTGGAGAGCAATTCCAGAGTGGACTGTGGAATGAACAAAGCAGTCTTGTAATTGGTGAACCCATTATCCATTATCCAATTCCTCTACAAGCACAATCTAACTTTGCAAAAAGTGTCCTACATTGTAGAGGAGTGTAATTAAAGTAAGTGGTGGACATCAAGCACAATCTAACTTTGCACAATTTAACTTCGATTATTATCTTACTAGATATCAAGCGTTTGCTTCTACTTAAGCTCACCATTGCTGATTCAATATTATGGATGCAGAGAGCTCACTTAGTAGTTCTTTATATCAATTTATGTAGTTCATTCAAAAATCACATCCCAAAACATAACAAAACAAATTCAAATCATAACAGATTCTTGAAGATGCATAACACTTTCTAGTGACCCAAATGTTCCTTTATATTAGATCACACAACTCCTATAAAACCAAGAGACCATTGAACCAAATAATTGTGTTTCTTCAATTGATTTCTTGTCAGAATAAAAACCTAACTCAGTAATAAATTCAATCAGCAAAAGAAAAACTTCAAAATCATTTTAGCCTGGACAAGCTTCAAGCTTCAAGCATAATATTCCTTACCACAAACAGAGAAATATTTGTTGCACAGTCCCAAAATTTTGGCTCAACAAGTTTTTGTATAATCCTACTTAAATAACATTCTCTACACAAGCTGAAAATATTAATTTTAAAAAAGAGAGAGAAAATTTTAAATTAAACCCACAATTATATTTCAACAAATTTATGTACAATCTCACTCAAATTTGACTTGGAGGGACTTGAAGTGACATTAAGCACCAAAAATTCCAACCCATATATGAGATTGAAACAAGCAGAAGAAAACCCAAATAACATATGGGTGTGAAAGTATAGCAGAAAAGCTAAGTACCTGAGATGCCATGGATTTCAGGAAAGCTGAGAAAAATTGAGAAATTTGTTGAATCGGAGGGGAAGAACGGCGTGAAAAGGTGACAGAGAGTGAGAGATGGAGGTGGAGAGGGCGGCCGAAAGAGAGAGGGTGAGGTATAGAATTTTATTGCTTGTGTATTGCTGCTGTATTGCCCCCGTATATCTTTTGTTTTTTTTAAAAAGTCTGTGTTGGAATAAATTTATAAGGGGCATATAGAGTTTGTATATTGCCATTGTATAGCCTTTTATCGCTTGTATATTGCTATTGTATTGCCCCCGTATATCTTTCTTTTTTCAAGTCTGTGTTGGAATAAATTTATAGGGGGAGTATGTGTATTGTCATTGTATAGCCCTTTATTGCTTGTATATTGCTAGTGTATTGCCCCCGTATATCTTTTTTTTCCAAGTCTGTGCTGGAATAAATTTATAGGGGAGTATGTGTATTGCCATCGTATATCCCTTTATTGCTATTATATTGCTAGTGTATTGCCCTCGTATATCCTCTTCTTCTTTTTTCAAGTCTGTATTATGGTTACAAAGGTAGGGATGGGGGACAAAAGCTTCACGGGGATGGAGATGGGAATGCATACCTACCCCCAAATTAAACCACTGAATCAAAAACTTTGAATACACAATTTAGGCCTAAAAATGACAGATTTTAACAACAATATAGCAGATAGAATACGCAATACATACCAAATTATGAAAATTTAACAGAATTCACAATCCACAAAACACCAAACGCAATACAAATACAATTCAAATTCACACTCCATAATTCATAATGTATGTCCAACATTAGGTAGTGGAACATTGTTTTTACAAGATGCACGAATCACATTAGGTAGGGATCCAAATTATGCTTGTCATGTATAAAACTCATATCACATTCATGGACCGGATTATATTTCACAATCATGCAGTTCTTTTCTCCATAACTAGATGCACGAAGCCGCCATGGACATGGACCTTGAGAACAAACCACAACCAATCGACTCTTGCAAGACTGCTTCACCTTAAATTCAAAGTGACCTCTCACTGCTGCCAATTGTAACTTGTTGGACAATGCTTCCTTACTAGAGAAAATTGTCCCAACTTCCAATTTTGGATCCCAATTATTCCGTGAATACGCACTTTCAATATCTTCTTCTTCATCATTTACAATACCCAAATTGTGCACGTTTTGTTCACCCATTTGTCTCCAATTATGTCGAATAGAAAGTTCAGACGTTGTTCCGAAACCCGTCACACCCACTTGTGAAAATGTCTCCAAATTGGCCAAACTAGGAGGGGTTGAGTGCATTTGCAAGCCATTCATTTCTGTACTATTATCACCACTATGCATCCCCTCCACCCTTGTAAAATCAATCCTGTTTAAATATTCTGTTCCAGAATCACCATGTATATTACCATTGCTTTCAACTATGGCATTTGAAGAACAGGTCATCCGACTCATATCCGTCATGATATGCATACGATCACCTACGACATTTTTCACTCCTCTATCTTCTATGCTCACTAGTAAAGGAGCCACTTTTGAAGGAATTACGTCACAAATGTACTTAATAAAAAAGGTTACATCATCATTATCCTCAATCTTGATAGCCTAGCTGTGTTTCAAGCTCCTGCAAGGAAGGCATGTGTCAAGAACTTTTAAAGTTAAAACAACCCAAAACCATTAACCTAGGGTATCATGTTACTAACAAATTACTTACAAATTGCCAAACCTTGACTGTCCAGAGGTTGTTTCTTATCGAATATCATACCACCCAAAAGAGTGAATATATCATTTTCAAGGAGATCTGTAAGTCCAAGTCTTAATCACAAAACAGGTATAAAGACAAATCATAAGCACAAAACAGTGTATCCAAGTCCAAGAGCTTAACAACTACAGGAAATAGTTGGTAAATTTCATTCAATCACAGAAATAGCAAGCCAAAACAGAAACCCATTAATGTCTCATTCAAAACAATGAAAGCAATCACCCAATAATCTCAATCAATTAAAGAAACCCAAAACAAAACAAAACCCATATCAGAACTCACCCAGTGATGATCGACGATGAAGTGTCGTGGCTTTGTGGTGGAAGTCGACGACGGAGGTGGAAAGTCAAGACTGTGGCTTCGTTGTGGAGGCCGACAACGGAGGTGGTGAGTCGCACCTTGGCTAGGGTATGGTTCCAAATTTGGGGTTCAACCTTGAGGTTGAAATCAGCTCCTACTTGGAAGATATAACTAAGAGGAGATAAAGTTAAGGGAGATTCTATGGTGGTGGAGGTGGATTTTGTGAGGTTTGGCAGAAGGAAGAAGAGGAAGAGAAAGCGTAAGGACTGTGAAAAAAAAACACAATAAGCTGTCAATATGGAGTTTTTATAGGGGGTATTTGTGATGGAGTTTCAAAATGGGGATAATATTGAATAAATTAGCTGCGCCGGGGGTAAAGCCGCCAATTTCCCAAAATTATATCCAAATTTCCATCCAAATTAAAGGTAAACTCGTAAATTTGAAAATTATTTAAAAATATATAGATTTAACATATCGTAAAATATCCTACTCTAATTAACAAATTAATTCATAATTTGTCTCGTTGTCTGATTCTTTTCTTGTTCTCTTTGTTTTGTTATATATCTCAATGTTGTGTCAATGACTCACATCACAGCTAGAAGAATTAATCATTATTCACCATGTTTTTGTTTTATATAGCTGTATCTTATTTTATACAGTAGTATACATGTCAAATGAAAATGTTTTGTGTGATTTCAGTGAGTGAAAATAGGAGGATGAGAACTTGAAAGATTTTTCTCTATACACTTTGACCAACACTTTATCCCTTACGGGCCGACCCAGTGTGAGCGGGATGGGTTGTGGTTAAAGCTTAAAAATGTCACCCATAATTGAGGCTCATCTAGGACCACCTCGTGGTTCAGAACCAAAAAAAAAGAAAAGATTTTTCTCTATATGTGAAAAGCCCAAGTTTCTTTTCGTTTGACTGATTTTATTTCCACTCAACCTTTTGCAAAATTACATAAGAGGATAAACGTGCTATTCAAGAAAATACAACAAATAAAAATTTAAGCCAACTTGATCACCATGGAGGTTGCAGCCATGGCAATCGTATCTTACTGAAAAAACAATCAATCAAACAATTCTACGTTAGCACTTTAACCTCCAATAGTTTGACATGTTACGTTGTTAACTTTGACGTTCAAGTATCGTGACCGATTCAACATGTACAAGGAAAAAATACGAAACCTTTAAGATATTTATTGATCTGTGTACGAAATAGTAGGAAATCTAAATAAATCTTCAACACTTCCCATTTCTTGTTGCATCTTTTCCTTTTCTTGAACCAACGATGTATACAGAGTGTTACAAGAAGACTGGATAAAAGTCCTACAAACAAAAGGAGGATAAATGAACAGAAACGCGTAAAAACAAGTGTCTCCACTACTTGGACTCATCCATGGGATCGTTATGATTACAAGATTCAGATCTTAAATCCTTGTTGTCTTGCCTCGACTCATCAGACTCTGAAGCCTTCGAAACCGAATCCTCAAGTGCCTCAAGAAAAGACAATACAGTGAATTTGTCTGCAAGAAAGAGGAGAAAAGTAGTTAAAACCATAAGTAACAATACCACGGATTATCATGATATAGAGTTATGTCATTTGATGTCATGTTGAGGTGCTCTCAAATCCTCAAGTGGATGCAAAATACTGGAAAATAACATCAGAATCAGGCCCTCTAAAGTTTTTCAATTTAATGAAGTTGCATATGGCCAATGTGATTCATCCACATGTCAGGCCAAAGGAACTTTAAAATGGAACTAGAATTGTCTGAAAAATGCTAGTAGATTGGGTAGTCATTTTCCCATTTAGAGGTAAGCTGATAGTCGAATTGGGGAACCTTGATGGAGAGCAGAGTTATCTTTTCTGACACAGTATTTACCTCAAAGGAAGGAAAATAAGAAAAATGGATTGGATAGTATGGATGAAGAGTTTGCTTTCCCTCCTGATTTTAGTATGGCACGCAGAAGGCAATGGAAAAGGGAAACTACTGATGTCCTTAACATTATGTTTCTTTACTTTTTTGCCTTACCAAACCAAAATCTAATCTGACGAGGTCAAGGAGTAAAAATACAAGTCATAGCATTTCCATCTTCCTTCCTGCTCAGTAAAGTAAATCAACCATTGGACGGATTTGAAATGGTGGATCTAGGTGGATGCCTCACTCACCCCTCCAGTTTTCCACTTTCGTCCTCTGAGATTACCGGTCTTACTTCTACTTATCCCTCCACCCCTTCTTTCCCTCCTCTATTTCTCTCTACAAATAGTAATGCCATGGCTAAGATGCATCTCACATGCTATTATGTCTTATTGTCAAGTTTCTGAATTTCGCCAATTGACAGTACCAAATTTTTAAAAAGTAAAAGAAATAAATAAATCATTCAGCAAGTATGAATACAATCGAAAGCTACAAGATTCTGCTGATATAGATTGCTTACATTTACTTGGGTCAACACCAAACTGAGACAAATCTATCTGTCCTGTTCGAAGTACCTAAACATTTAGGGAAAGATAAAAGAAAGTTTAGCATGATAATGATGATAAAAGAAACAAACAAACTACCTTCATTTAAAAAAACAACCAAACAGCATTACAATTCCAAAAGATGACATTTTAAATTCTTACATAAGCAAATGAATCCATTTGTTGGCGGAATGGTGGACTCTGCAGCAACTCCAATATATCCTCTGGAGACCATTGACCCTGCAACCTCAACCAAATCAAACAATGGCTCAAAAGTAGTGTATAACAAAACAGAGAACTCAAGTACCAGAATGATGCATACCTCAGGTAAGTAAGACTCTAAACGCTGCTCTAGTTGCAATGTCTCAATCAATGGCATAATCAAATCAGGTTTCAATATGTCCCCCAAACTCAAGCCTAGCCCGACAAAAGACAAGTCAAAATATTAGAGCCATATCATATTTTAAAGAATTGTTGAAGATACTCTAGTACAATCAGCCAGTATGCCAATTGTTAGAATTTTAAATAATGATTGACAGGTCCCAATAGAGACGTTGATACGAAAATTAGGGATTAAAATCACTTTAGATCCTCTGTGAATGGTCCAAATTCACATTGTCACCTTGCCTTTAAAACTCTCAGTTCTGCCATTTAACCCAATTGTGCCTCAATTACGTCAGAGCAAAGTGAACTTTTCCCACAAGTAACTTGATTATTCTGCCAAACAACTAGGAGAAAGGCCACCACAAGGAAGAACGAGAAAAGAAACAGGCTAGTATGGCAATATGCAAAATGAACATTCCAGGAATACTGCCCACTACGTCATCCTTTTTGAATAATAACACTCAATAAAGGGCCTAAACACTGAATGAAAGGCATATACAGAAGCACCATAATGATTCGGGGCAAAGTGTTCATAAAAATTGTTATTTACTGTCTGAATTAAGGAAATAGATGACCTCCGATGCTAAAAGCAAACAGGGTTAAAAATATGAACCCGGTTGTAGAAATTCATTTATCTTTCTTATTTCTACCTAGTATTTATGAGTATGCGTTCTAATTTATTTTGTAATGGGGATCAAAAACACTTGATCGTGCCACGTTGAAGTAATTTTTAAACATTAAGGATTTTACTACAGGAAATAAGCAACATATTATTGCTACTTCTTTTGAATAAAAAATATGAAGGGCATTTTGCATTGAAACTATGCAATATATTAGATAGTTCAGATAATGAAAAGCGTAAGAAATTTCCTAGATCAAGGCAACCTATACATATTAAATCACAAAAGTTTGAATGTAAGGCATTTGTGTCCATTTAAAACAACACCAATGATAAAAGATCATGATCTCACCTTCATCTGGATCCAAAGCAGTATCTGCAGATGACACAAGAAGTGTCAGAAGGTAGAGTAATTCAACGAAATGAGAGAAAAGACTTATATACAAATGTATAATATAAGGAGAAAACTTGATACCTGCTGGGTCAATATTGCTTAAGATTCTTTGAAGATCTTCCAATTTCACTGGGCCAGATGAAGAAGTCACATCGCTACTTACTTCTGCACCAAAGTTTGGTTCCACCAATATTCCAGCTCTGGAAGACATAACATTGATCATAACAGAGTAATGTTATGCAAATTCCAAGAATACACAGAGAAAAAGAAAAAACACACATTTTCAAATGAAAATAATAAAGGTATTGTTTATGCAAGAAATTCAGTATATCATCATAATCACTTTCAAAAACAAACAGTTTGTTTTTAAATTTAGGAACAGTTCAAATCATGAATCAAAGACTTTATAGGACTGTGTAGAACATATGAATGAAAAAATTACAACACAAGCACAAGCTGGAAAACCACCTTGAAGGTCATGAAATATAGTCCTACAAGTTAAAGGAAGGATAATCAAAGTCCTAATCCCCATTCCCACTCCCCAACTATACCTTTGTGACCAAGGACCCGGACAAGGGATTTCTAGTGCTTAGAAAACTTGGTACATAGTTACTGGCCCTGTACTATGTGCATATCCACAATAGTCATCCAACCATCAAGTGATTGATGAACAGTTCGCTTAGAGAATGCTCATGTTGTCAAAATGAAAAAAGGGTGGAGACAAGCCACAATTTCATGCATTATTAAAAATTAACTTACATCATCACGGCAAGCCCAGATGCAGTGCATACTGTAAAAATCTTATTAAAGGTTGCCCATGTCCCCGATACCCTCCCCACCTTAGCTTTCTATGAGGGGAGTCCGATCATAACAACATAATTTTTTAACATTACAGTGAGTAGTACAGCAGGAGGGGAAAATTTAGTTTTCCTTGACAAGTCACTAGGAGTCAACCATCTTTGATAAAAAGGTCAATAAGCTCACCAGCATTTCTTAAAAATACAATTGCTTTGTGTTCAGCCATTTCAGCCTTTGGAATCATTGAGAATTTGCTATTATATTCTGATACAGTATTTGGTGGCAGCCTTTTTCATCTTGTAATATAATATTTGATGTCAACCTATTTGAAAGAACCCTAAACTTATTTGACATTCCACTATAAGTCCGCCACTCATGTTTTATTACTTGTTGTGGAGTTTTGTCCCCCCCTCCCCCTTCTCCCTCTTTTGGCTACTAACAGGACAAAGGTTGCAAGTTTCACTGCTATGCTATGACAACTTTACCTTGATGAAATATCATCTTCAACCATATCTTCAGAAACTTGTAGAGGAACAGAAGCATCAGGCCCTTCTTCATCAAGGAACTCTGCCAAAGCAGCAAGATAAACACAATATCAAACTTGAGGCAGAAATGCAACAAAACAAAGACTGAACTTTCAGGTTTTGAAAGTCAAAGTTGAAGCCTTCGTAAAGATTTTCTGTAGTGAGAGATTTCACATTTTAGGTAATGTTCTACAATGCCATATGATGTGATACGATATGATATGAATACCTATCAAAAAATATCATGCCATTAAATGTAAAGGACTGGAAGTACGTGTCATGTACATAATTCAAATAAAGCTTAATAAATTGCAGAGGTGCAGTTAACGGAAATTTCTTTTTAAAAATATATAATAGAGATAATGTTAGTGGTAGCCTAAAGCAACAAAATGAATTTGACATACCTAATGGTCGATTGAGGTAGTAATTCACTGAGCCACACAAGTGTGGGTCATTTTCAGCTTTAGGCTCCTTAATATCATATTAGCAACGAAAGTTAGAATCTTATAAGACTGACACATTGAATGGTAAGAAAAGAAAACAGATTCACAATAAACCAAACCTGCATCCAGAAGAAGAACTTCCTATCATCAGTGTTGAACTTCAATAAGTAAACCCTTCCTGATGCTTGATTAACCTGAGTGAACCAAAATTTATGATTTGAACATTAGATTTTTGGGAGGGGGCAGATCTGCATTACAAAAATCCCAAATAATCCTAAATACCTTTTCAAAAACTGCCTCATCGGGAAAGATGATCTGATCCTGTGGTATATTTGTTAAGGAAATTTTAGCAAAAGTATATAAAATAACAGAAGATAAATATAAACTGAAAGAGTAAACACACAAAAACATGGAAATAGTGACACTGTGAAGTGAACAAGAATTACAACAAAATAAGGACGTACAAATATAAGAGGGAGAATTGAGCAAGTATGAAAGAACAAAGACTTTAAAAAAACAATAACAATAACAAAAACAGCAACAACAACAAAATACAACTATTAAAAAAAAAAAAACAAACAATAATCATAAAGGGCTTAAAACATTTCAAGAAAAGGAAGTGAAATACAAAGTTCCAACACCACAAATCAAGATTAGAAACTGGAAAAATATTTTTGAAAAAATGAAAAATAAACCAGGATACATCTTCAACAACATTTTGGCTCCGATCAAGCCACTGAAAATGCACCAACCCCTCATCACCCTGATACAGAAAGAAGATAGATTTACTCTAAAATGTTGTACCAGAAATGCTTCAAATAAATATTAGATAGAATGGATGTCAACTTCTGAAGGCTAGAATTAGAATAATGAAATACCTTTGCAATGCGAACAAGTCCTTTACGGGTATCAGGGGCAACCTTTTTCCCCTCAAAAACCATTTTACCAGCACGAAACTCCAGCATAATTTCCTGCCAATAGATGTTAGTTTGATGAAGAAAGTCCAACCATGACACAGAAAACAAGAGATGAACACAGAAACATGTGTGCACTCAAACACAGACAGGCGTACATAAAAGTATAGAATTCTGGGCTTACTTGCCTAAAAGTCAATGTTTGAAACTAACATTCTGATGCCAACCAACAACATACCAGCAAAGCAAAAGAAGAAAATAAATTGAGATAGAAATTGGAGAGTAAACATATAATTTATTTATTTTTAGTAGCAGAATCATGCTAGTTGGAGCTTCTGAATTTGTGTATGGTATTGGGAATTTGTATAACAAAATGAAACAAAGAAAGTGAGGAATACATGTAGAAAGGAGAAGCTTGTACCATAATGCTACACAGAAGGTGGAAAATGAAAATCCTAAGCAAAGTGTGTAAAGAAGAGAAGCCAATATTTAATAAATTTGATAGAAACTCCAAATTCTAAATGTTCGTCCAAAAGGTCCCTCAAACTATAAACTCAGCAGAAACTTCACCTGCTCAATGGATATTTCCTAACAAAATTTCTCATCCATCTATTTTATTTCATAAGCAAATAAAATGCAACTCATACGAAAGCCAACGCATAATTGGAGATGTCATTCCTTTTAAAGACCATCCAGAAAACATAAGGAGTTCCTTCCACATAAGCTAAAAAAACCTATGTTACTGTGACTATCCCCACTTACAAGTCTTTCACCCAACTTGGTGTACTCCAAACTATCATGTTCCAACATAAATTTAATCGGAAATACAAATTTTCACAGCCATAATCAAACGTCCAGGCCCTGAAAGCCCTTCCTCTGGAAAATATTAACACTTGCAATGTTCCATGGTTGTTTTATTAAATAACATATCACATATGGACGAAGTCACAACTATTCTATAGCTTCCAATATCCTATAGATTAAAGCAAAATAGCTACCCATATATGTATATATATTACCTGCATTTGTGGGATAGCTGCGTTTGAAGACGAACCCATTGTTTAACTTCTCTGTTTGCGGCCTTCAACGGCTCAAAACTACAGAATTGAAGAGGTGGGAACGAAGAAGATGAAAATATTGAAAATTAGTAAATGGAAAAAACAATAGAAGTCCAATGCTTTGAATGAAATCGAACCCTAGAGAAAGAAAAAACAGAAACAAAAATTATCAAAAGAAGCAAACAAACCCCAAAAATAAGATTAATAATCATCATAACATCAGTGATAATAATGAGAATGAGTACCTGTATATTGCATAAAAAATAAAGATATTTGATTTTTCGGTGATGAGCTTGTGAGAGTTTTGTTTTACAAAGAGTTTTATTTCAGGATTCTGAGTTGTCAGGGACTCGAGGTCGAGGACGAGTTGGGCTTTTCAATTCGGGCGCCACATCGCACATATTTACTAAAGTGGCAGTCGGTCTAAAAGTTTATTTATTTATTTATTTTTAAACATTAAAAAAAAAAATTACAATGAATATCCACGGCGGATTTTACCAGCGTACAAATCTAATTTCACATACCATCTAGGAGCAAGCCCACTCTAAAAAGCTAAGACAAGGCAAATGCAACGCAATGGCTGTCACGTTTTACATGAATAGTGGCAGCCTTGCCTTTTTTGGTTCCATCCCAAAAGGTTAGGGCAATGACAAATACTATTCACATGAGATATGAGGAGATGAATTTGTATAGAGTTTTTGGTGTGGGAAGTAAAGAATATGACTAGGTATTTATAAAAATAAAAAAATAAAAAAATCTAGAATTTTTGGTTTTTTTTTCCTTTTTTTTTCAAGTTTTTTTGGTTGCTGACATCATTATTGCATCATTCTACCCAAGCGGCGCTCGAGCTAAATTTGCCCGTGGGCTTGCCTGGGCTCGTGGGACCCAACTCTTGCTAGGGTTGGACCTTGCGCGCTGGAGGGAGTTTTGGAGCCTGGGGGCCTGTTGCCAGGGCAGGGCCCTTGTGCTAGACATGCTCTAATAGAGAAGGAATTTAAACCAAATACGTGAATGAGAGTGAGTCTTGCCTCTCTTAGCTAGAAAGTCGGCAACTTAATTAGCTTCTTAAACTAGTAGTGAAGATTGATTATCTTAGTTTCACTTCCACTTCTTCTTTCATATTTTGCACTTCCATTTTGTTGACGCCAAAAAGTGGTTTCGTGACTTAGAGGATCAACTTAGTAATTTTGATGCCTTCGGTACCTCCTGATGCCTCGGAGGGGAGCGTTACCTGCAAAAATAGGAGAACGCTCGATAAGGTACAGGCCGAAGGCTCAACGATGCTTAAGTAAGTTCGGGATTAGTAAGTTTTCCCTTCAGATTCGATTAAGCAGGTATGCCGATCGTTCTGATTACCTCTATTTTGGGGTGGTTGACCCCTTTTATAGGCCTTGGGAGGTGTGCACTTTGTGTAGTTTTTCGATGTGGGACACTAGACGTTGATCTTGAGCGTGTCGCGTGTCCAGGAAGGTGGGCGTTGCCCTAATGGAGCGATCGGTAGGTTGGGTGCCGAGGGCTACCCTGACCAGGCTCGATTTCTTCCATGTGTCCTGTCCTTATTGGCTTCATTTTTGGTATAAAGAGGAGCCCCCCAAGTCCTTATCGGAGAATGTTCGGATGGGAACTTGATTTGTTTTCTTTCGATAGTCACTAGGTAGCTCTACCGTTCGGCAGTTCGTCAAGAAAAGGTGCTTGGCCCTCTTCTCCGTGCCTATCCGTCCAGAAGTCTCGCATGGGAGCTCAAGAGTCGCCACTGAGTGGGCTACCGTTCGGTAGTTCTTGGAGCGCAGAACGGATTCCGACTCGACCTTGTCAATTGAATATTGACTTGGGCAAATTTGATCACATTTCTTGCAACCTATGCCCTACGAGGGGGTGTGATGGGACAGAGCGACGCTTCGTCTTCTGTACACAGCGTGCTCTCAGAGTCCCCAGTCACTACGCGACACGTGGCGTTTCAAATCATTCTGAGCGGCTTCATTAATACGCCATTTGGTTTCCCGAGGCGTACCGTTGCGACTCTTGCCCTATAAATAGGAGTGGCCTCTGAGGGCAGAACTCACTTTGAATTGTGAGTGAGGCGCGAGCTCTCCAGGTGATTTCCGGCAAGAACAAATGGCAATCAAGGCGATTTCCGGCGTGACCAATCTGCACTTGAGGCGATTTCCTGCGTGAGCGAACTGTAGTCGCAACTGTCCTTCCCACAGCTCTGGACAAGGTACCGTTCGGCATCTTTCAAAGCTTTCTTTTATTACGCATACGTCCTTCCTTGGTTTGAACTAGACTAGAACTTTATGCAAGTGGGGTGTTGTTCGGTAGTCTAGTCGCCATAGGTAGAGATGTAGGTATTCGGTAGGCTAGTCCTCTGCATGGTCCCTTAGTTTCCCTTCGTTATTTTTGTAGATGTCTGATAGCGAGTCTAGATAAGAGAGTGAGCCCAACGCCTTTGAAGGGGATTCACCAGAGCGCCGAAGGGATACCGAGAGTGAGGAGATGAGTGGGGATACCGAGAGTGATGGAGACTTCGATGTTGAAGTCATCGGTGAGAGGATCCGTTTTGCACCCACTCACGGCATCGGTGGGGGGCCGATGACTAGCCGGCCTGAGCCGTTGGCCGTGGTATACCGAGACGGCTCTCATGTAGGTCTGAGCCCACCATCTGAGCCCCAGGTGGAGGACTTCCAAGTTTCGAATCGGCAAGTCGCTTACCGTTCGGAAGCCTCTCCCTCCTGCCGACCGGAAGCCTCTACCTCTGGCCGTGGGGAAGCTGCTACCGAGTCGTCTACACAGCCGAGGGTGACAATAGTTAACGGGGGAGACCCAGGGTGCCTATGGGGGTACCGAAGGAGAATCTCTTCGGCGTAGATTATTTAGATCCTAATAAGCTGACCGTACAGGAGCTAGTTAGGATTCGCCTCAAGTACGGGTATCCCTGACTCTGGTTAGGATGAGGATCCCGGGCCCTACTGAATCGTTCAGCAATCGGAAGGACGGTGAGGTTGCCTTCTTTACGCCTGTCCTTCAGCATGACGTCAGCTGCCGTTGCAGCCTGCCGTCAGGAGGATTCTTGCCCAAATTGGGTATGCCCCTGATTAGTACAACTCCAATTTTTGGGTGGTTCTGATGGGGGTGATTCCAGCTTTTGGGCTTGCCGAGGAGGGGGAGCTTTCCTATGAGCAGTTCTCCTATCTGTACAGCATAACCAAACCGAAGAAGACTGACCATGGAGGCTGGGTCCAGGCGAACTGCCTCAAGGCTTCCAACGTGGGCACTTTATTAGTTACGTGTCGACGTCTCAGAAGACTTGGAGGAATCGGCGGGTGCTGCTTCGGGCGATTTGGGAATCGCCGTCTGGGACGCCCGTCCGTTTTCACATCCCCAAGACCTTTCAAATAATCGGTAGGTTACATTCCTACCGTTCGGTAGGCCAGTTGATTCGTTTTTATTTCGGCAGGTCTAACGGTGTCTTCTCATTTTGCAGGCAAGCTGAAGCAACCCTTCTAGCCGATTTGAGATCCAGGAGATCGATAGGGTGAGGCTCAGAGTTCCTGCCGCCGAGAGGGCGTATCCCGAATTTCTTTTCACCAAAAACCTCGTGAAAACTCGACTCGTCAAGTCCTGCCGAGAGTAAGTACACTTATTTTCTGCACTTACTTAGCATTCTGTCTTTATCTTACCGAAGCTCCGTTTTTGTGCAGTGACCGATTAGGCCAAGAAGATGGCCGACTCGTCAATCCGTCGAGGCCAAGAAGATGGCCGAATCTACTAAACGGCGCCTTGCGATGGGGATGCAAGGGAAGAAAAAGAGTCGGCACGCTGAGACTCCTTCAGAACAACTGGCTCGGTGGTGTTCGGTTCATTTTTACACATGATTTTTCATGTTATTCACCCACTATTTTGAGTTAGTTCTTGACATTTTATAGCTTTTCACTTCCTTTTTGTGTTTTCTTAGATTTTACCTTGGTTAGATTGAAAATGAGCTAAAAGTGCATTATTTGTTATAATTTCTGTTTTTGTTCATTTTCGTATGTCAACTTCTTGGCCTGGGATCAACATGCTCTGGTGCTCGGATGAGGTCATGATCTTCATGAGACTTGTTCCAATGGATGTTAACTACAACATATCCAAATTTGAGCTCCATTGGACAAGTATTGCCCATCCAACCAATCCAGCATGTTACCACAGCTCTGAAATCCGAATTTGGCCAGCTTTTACCTCCTTTGTGTTATCTTGATTTTCTTGTTACCATAACTCTTGGTAACAAGAAGTTACCTTAGCTTTGAGATATTTTCTGAAGCAATTGGCATCTTATTGAGGACAAAGCTTCATCATGGCAAGGGGACAATGGGCTAAGGCTTTATCAAAGGTGGTAGTTTAATATTCAAAGTCAAAAGCTGGAAAGGAGGAGAGAGGGAGGAAAGTCAATGGCAATCTGATTTGGAGGAGCCTTAAAACGAAAATTCTAATTGGATTCTATCATTGCAGAGATTGAGAGCATATTTTAGAGAGTTTGGAGCTTGGAGAAAGCCAAGGTGCAGCCAAGAAAAGTGGAGAAGAAGACTTCCACCATTGATGATCTTGAAGCTTTCATCATTTTCTGAAAATCTGTAAACTCTTCCTAATTTCATTTTGAGTTTGTATTTGGAATAAGTATGAGCAACTAAACTCCATAGCTAGGGCTTAGGTTGAAGCCCTAAACATGATTACCTTAATGTTTTGATGCTTGAGTGTATGAATTTCTGGATATTGTTGATGAATTCCAATTCACCAAATTAATCTATCCTTGATGTGTGTTCTTCTTTGATTGATCACCTTTGAAAGCATGCTTCTTGAGATTGTTGGGGTTATGTGTATCTTCATGTTATCCTAAGCAATAAATGGATGAAGTAAGAATCATCCATGTGAATTGGTTTCTTGAATACCTAATGTAAACACCATGCTATTAGGATTCTTGTGATGTTCATATTCTCTTTGAACTTAATGGGTTCTCCTTGTAATTGAATCGAAGTACGAACCATACCTAGGTTCGGTTATGGGGAGGGCACAAGTATTGTAGCACGAACCATGCACTTTACATACATTAGAGAGAATCAATGCGTCTTGAGCCACGAACCATGGTCTTGATTGCGAACATCTTCATCAACACGTTTAGAGTTCATCACTTGAGTATTTATGAACATAGGTAGAATTGTTTAGGGTGGATTCCGAAACCCTAGTGTTTGTTACATTTTGATTTCACATCTTGATAATTCATCTCTGCCATTCTCATTTAAATTCGAAGTCCATTTACTTACATGCAATAGAAATAGATCACTTGAACCAAATCAAACCCCCCCCAAAATGTGTGTGTGAGTTGCGTGTTCGACACGTTATGTGTCTTTGTTACTGAATTTTATTTGTTTCGTAATTGTTTTGGACTTTTGGTCCACGCTGTGTTCTTGCATTTTCTGTGCTGAATCCAACCGTATAAAGAACGTGAATTTGGGACGTACGGTTGGAAAGTTATAGGTTGAAAACTGAACAGAGGTCGGAATTGAAAAAAAGAGAAAACGATTCTCTGAAAAAACGACCGGTCGCTAGTGTCTCAACGACCGGTCGCTGAACACACAATTCTCAAATTTCGATTCTCTGAAAAAACGACCGGTCTCTTTTAGCCAACGACCGGTCGCTAGTCAGTGTTCACGACCGGTCGCAAGTATCAAACGACCGGTCGCTCGTCATATAATTTCTGAAATTTCGATTCTTAAAAAACGACCGGTCGCTTTACATCCAACGACCGGTCTCTGGTCCTGTTCACAGCACATTTTCTTCTTTTGTTTTGTTTGTTTCTTTTACATTTCTTTACTCATTTTTAATTTCCATTTTGCATTTGTAGTGTGTTAAATAAGTGTTCTCTTTGTACTCGAATTAGAATTTATAGGAAACCGACAAGTTCTTCGTGGGATCGAACCCCGTACTTGTATAATCTATACTTCAATAGACTCGTGCACTTGCGGGTATTTTTAATTGGTTGTTTGCACATTAATTTGTGTCATCTTAGGAATGCAACAATTTTTGGCGCTGTTGCCGGGAACTGGCACGGTTGCTTATATGTTTTGTTTGAGTATATTTAGAGTACTTAATTTTGTTTTCAGTTTTTCTTTGTTTGTCGTTTCATTTTATTTGAGTTTGATTTTGTTTCTTCTTATTGCAAGAACACTTTGCTTATGTCCTTTTTGAATTTTGATATTTCATTAGATTGCACAATAGAAGATATCCAAGCTCAAGCTTTGAGAGAAAGGAACATCCAAATAGCTGTGTCTACTCCATTGCCTCTCCCATTCTCACCGTTTTCATCATCACCAAGCTCACCAAAAGTTGAGTCACCTCCACCTTCACCAATGGCAGCCGCAGCTGCTAATGCGGAACTTACTATGCAAGCATACTCTTCACCACCAACAACTGGACAGCCATCTTGCATAGTATATCCCGCAACCACTTTGGAAAACTTTGAGCTGAGATCGGGCATGATACACATATTGCCTAAGTTCTTGGGAAATCCAAGAGAATCCTAATGCACATATCCTAGATTTCGAGGAAGTGTGTTCCACAATAAAGATTGAAGGCATGAGTAGTGATGAGATAAGAATGAGACTTTTCTCATTTAGTTTGAAAGATACAGCAAAGGAATGGCTTCACTATCTACCTCCAAATTCCATCACCACATGGACGGATCTTGCTTCAAAGTTCTTGCAACATTTCTTCCCAGCCCAAAGGACAAATGAACTTCGAAGTCAAATTACAGGAATTCTGCAAAGACCGGGAGAAAGCTTCCAGGATTATTGGGACCGTTTCAAGAAACTCCTAATCACTTGTCCGCATCATAACATACAAGCTTGGCTTTTAATGCAACACTTCTATGAAGGACTTTTTGAAGCGGATCAAAGTAATGTGAATGCAGCTGCAGGAGGAACTATAATGACCAAGACTCCGGCAGAAGTGCGAGCAATATTTGAGCTTATTGCTGCAAATGCTCGCCAATATAATTCAAGGCAAAAACCAGTAGAAAAAGGGGAGTCCCATGATCTAAGTACCCTTTCTAGTATGGAAGCTCAGATTGCAAACCTAACCAACATGGTGAAGAAATTGGCACCAGGATCATCCAAGGTTTGTGCATTTTGCTCCACAATTGGTCATGACACTGAGGATTGTCCCTTGGCACATGAGGAAGCAAATGCAGTGGGCTCATTTCAGAGGAATCAGTGGCCTAAGAATGATCCTTTCTCACAAACATACAATCTGGGGTGGAGAAATCATCCAAATTTCAGGTGGAGTGACAATTCGAATGTTCAACAAGGGTCATCCCAACCACCTCAAGGCCAACAACATACTCGCCCACCTCATGGTCAAATGCACTATTACAATCCACCACAACCACCACCTAACCAATCAAGTTCAAATCCATCTCACCTACAATCTACAGGAAAATCTTTGGAAGAACTTGTTGCTTCAATGGCTAGAAACACAGATAGTTTCATCACTGAGACAAAAGGCTACATGCAGAGGAATGACACCCACATGCAGAAAACGGATAAGGCTATTGCCAATCTAGAAAATCAAGTGGAGCAAATTGCTACAGCTTTGAGCAAAGGGAACCTGGTATGATGCCTAGCCAACCAGTGATTAATCCAAGTGGGCGTGAGCACGTTAAGCTGTTACCTTGAGAACTGGTAAGGTAATTGGTAAGGTTGATAATTCTGAAAATGTGATTCAAAATGATGATGAGATGCAGGTTGAACAAGTGACTGAGCCTACAGAAAAGGATGAAACCAACAAGGAGAAAGATAAACATGCAGCTTCTTCATCCGAATGGATCCCAAAGCATGAACTTGCGAGAAGGGCAAGAAAGGAGAAGGTAAGTCGTGAACCTACTGATGAAGATATCTTACGTGCTCATTTTCCTCACAGGTTGATGAGTTCCAAAAAAATTCAACATGCCAAGGAAATATTGGAAACCTTCAGAAAAGTGCAAGTCAACATTCCTCTCTTGGATGCAATCAAGCAAATTCCGAGTTATGCAAAGTTCTTGAAGGACCTTTGTACCAACAAGAGGAGATTCCAAGATCATGAAACGGTTGCACTAACGGAAGAAGCTTCTGCTGTTTTGCAAAGGAAGCTCCCTCCCAAATTAAAAGATCCAGGAAGTTTTACAATTCCTTGCACTATTGGTGATAAATTGTTTGAAAAAGCTTTACTTGATTTAGGTGCTTCAATTAATCTAATGCCTTATTCTGTTTTTGAAGCCCTTAATTTAGGTGATCTTAAACCAACTTCTGTCAGCATTCAATTGGCAGACCGATCAGTGAGATATCCAAGAGGAATCTTGGAAGATGTACTTGTGAAAGTAAATGATCTCATTTTACCAGCTGACTTTTTGGTGCTAGAAATGGAAGAAGCTCCTATTCCGGGTGTGGATCTTCCATTGATTCTTGGCCGCCCTTTCATGGCCACTCAGATACTACGATCAGTGTTCGAAAAGGAACATTGACAATGACAGTTCAAGGAGAAACGATAATGTTCAATGTATTTGATGCCTTCAAACTCCCTAGTGATGAACATGAATGTTTTCGTATTGATACATTGTGTCAAATGGTGCAAAATACTTTCAATAGTACTCATGGTATCGGTTCACTAGAAAAGGTGTTGACACAAAATCCTCAAGTTGCTGAAATTGATGACGATGAATTACTTGAGGCTGTGCAATTCCTTGATGCATGTCCAGCCATACCACATAAGTACACTCCTAATTTTATACCTTTGCCAGTCAATCCTGAAAAGCTTGTTCCTTCTCTTGACAGGGCACCTGAGTTAGAGCTCAAACCATTGCCATCCCACTTGAAGTATGTTTATTTAGGTGAAACAGAGACATTGCCCGTGATTATTGCTAGCAATCTCAATGAGGAAAATGAACAGAAGTTGATGCGAGTGTTAGGAGAACACAAGGGAGCAATTGGTTTGAGTATTGCGGACATTAAGGGAATAAACCCAACAAGATGCATGCACAGAATTTTATTGGAAGATGATTCCAAACCCACAAAAGATGCTCAACGTAGGTTAAATCCAATCATGACAGAGGTAGTCCGAAAAAAAATTCTGAAACTATTGGATGTGGGTATAATTTATCCTATTTCCGATAGCAAGTGGGTAAGCCCGGTCTAAGTGGTTCCTAAAAAGTCAGGAATAACGGTTGTAAGAAATGAGGAAAATGAACTTATTCCTTCTCGTGTCAAAACGGGATGGCGTGTTTGCATTGATTATAGAAAATTAAATACCGCCACCCGTAAAGATCATTTGCCATTACCATTTATTGACCAAATGCTTGAACGACTTGCAGGTCACAGGTTACTCCTGCTTTTTGGATGGCTATTCAGGATACAACCAAATAGCCATCGCTCCTGAAGACCAACACAAGACGACATTCACATGTCCCTATGGCACCTTCGCCTACCGGCGTATGCCATTTGGATTGTGTAATGCCCGGCCACCTTCCAACGATGCATGATGAGTATTTTCTCCGATATGGTAGAAAATTTTATTGAAGTATTCATGGATGATTTTAGTGTGTTTGGTCATTCATTTGATTCATGCCTTAACAACTTGTCTTTAGTTTTGCAAAGATGCGGGAATGCAACTTAATTCTCAATTGGGAAAAATGTCATTTCATGGTACAACAAGGAATTGTTTTAGGTCATGTGATTTCCAGTCAAGGCATTGAGGTCGACAAAGCCAAAGTAGACGTAATAAGCGGTTTGCCACCTCCCACATCAGTGAAAGAGATCCGATCCTTCTTAGGACATGCCGGGTTCTATAGAAGATTCATAAAAGATTTTTCTAAGATCTCTCGACCATTGTGTAGCTTGCTTGCCAAAGATGCAGATTTTGATTTTAATGATGAATGTTTGGCAGCTTTTCAAAGGCTCAAAACTCTTCTCACAACTGCACCTATCATTATGCCTCCAAATTGGAATTTACCTTTCGAATTAATGTGCGATGCATCTGATTTTGCAGTTGGAGCTATTTTGGGACAAAGAGTTGAGAAGAGATTGCATGCCATATATTATGCAAGCCGTACCCTTAATGATGCTCAGTTGAACTATTCAACTCCTGAGAAAGAGCTTCTAGCTGTAATTTTTGCTTTAGAGAAGTTTCGTTCGTATTTGATAGGCTCTAAAGTAATTGTTTTTACTGATCATGCAGCTTTGAAATATCTCTTGGCAAAGAAGGAAGCAAAACCAAGATTGATACGATGGGTTTTGTTACTCCAAGAATTTGATATAGAAATCAAGGATAAGAAGGGATCGGAGAATGTGGTAGCTGACCACCTTAGCCGATTGATCACCAACTCCAATGCCGAAGAAGACACTCTTCCTCTTTGTGAATCCTTTCCTGATGAGCAACTTTTTGCATTACAAGTTTTTGACCCATGGTATGCTGACATTATCAATTTTCTTGCAACAGGAAATATACCAAGGGACTTGTCAAGAGGTCAAAAGGACAAATTACTGAAAACCACCAAGTCCTATGTGTGGGATGACCCATATTTGTGGAAGTACTGATCGGACTCCGTGATTAGACGATGTGTTCCCGAGAACGAATTTCAGTCCATACTCACATTCTGTCACTCGAATGCATGTGGTGGCCACTTTGGAGCCAAGAAGACAGCATTAAAAGTTTTGCAAAGTGGATTCTTTTGGCCAAGCTTGTTCAATGATGCCTCACAGAAACGAAATTACGCGAAAATCGCGACCGCGACCGGTCGCAAGTGAAAAGCGACCGGTCGTTTTTTGCACAGAAACGACATATATTTTTTTACGAAAAGAGACCGGTCGCAAGTGAAAAGCGACCGGTCGTTTTACACAGAAACGAAAAATTTTATTTTTGCCGATTCACAGGTCGCAGAACATGTACGACGGTCGTTCGTGATTTTTTTTATTTTTTTATTTTTTTATTTATATATATATAAATATTTATTTATTTATTTATTTATTTTAAGAACTTACCTTCCCAACTCGGTTCTCACCACGCAGGTGCATCAATGAAGTGGAGCACTTCATCCTCTCGATTCAAAGCATTTTCATGGTAGATTTTCAACCTATGCCCATTTACTTTGAATTCCTTTCCTATGCCTATTGGTCGGATTTCAACTGCACCATAGGAAAAGACATTAGTAACTACAAATGGGCCAGCCCAGATGGGAACGAAGCTTACCTGGAAAGAGTTTGAACCTAGAGTTAAAGAGTAATACTTTTTGCCCTACTTCAAACGACTTTCTAATGATATGCTTATCATGAAACGCCTTTGTTTTTTCTTTGTAAATTTTTGCGTTCTCATAAGCATCATTGCGAAGCTCATCCAGTTCGCTCAATTGTAACCTTCTGTGATCTCCTGCTTCCTTCATGTCGAAGTTGTACTTCTTGATTGCCCAAAGGGCCCTGTGTTCAAGCTCGCAGGTAGATGACAAGGTTTTCCAAAAATTAAGCGAAAAGGAGACATACCGATTGGAGTTTTGTAAGCAGTTCGGTATGCCCATAGAGCATCGTCAAGTCGCATAGACCAATCCTTTCTAGTAGGACCAACAGTTTTCTCCAATATATGCTTCACCTCTCTATTGGAAATCTCTACTTGCCCACTAGTTTGAGGGTGAATTTTGAAATTTTGGCATAATTGTGCATTGTGATTAATTTTGTGGCATTGTTGAATTTGTGCATAATTGTGGTTGAAATTTTGGCTTTGTAAATGCAATTCTGGCATTGTGGTTAATTTGTTGGCATATTGCATGTTTGGGAATTGTGGCATGATTTTTGTTGTTGTCTTGCTTTGTGCATATTGGTTTATTTTCTTTAGATGTCTAGAGCTAGAACCGGTAAGAAAAAGGGTGCATCTTCTTCAGGAAGTGCACCTCAGTCCGAAGAGGCCATGCTCACAGCCACTGTGGTTCCTGAGCGTAACCTCGATCTTAGTCCCTCCATCCAAACCGCTGGACTTCTTCAAGTCCAGTACCTTCTTAGGGACCGTAACATATTACCTCTAGCTCGCATCTATAAAAAAGACAATGAGTCTGTTGTGCGAGAATTCTTTGCTGCTTTCCCTAGTGAGGAGGTTAGAGCTAATCAAAATGTGCCCATCAAGGTTCGGGGCAAAAATGTTGTGCTATCCCCCTCTATTATTTCTGAAATCCTTCACATACCTGAGCATGACACTTCTGCTTGGAACCTTTTCTCTGTTATGCCATTTTGAGATGCAAAGCGCAGCTGAAACACTTTTCTATGCTGACCCTACTGCCTTTGCATCTCAAACCAAAAAGAATGTCCTCATTCAGGGTAAATTGACACCCTACTTTGCCATCTTGTGGAGCTTTGTGCGCCACAACATCTACCCTTCCGGCCAACGGTCGGAAATTCCCACAATGGGGGTCAGGATCCTGAAATGTTTGCATGAGGGATATTTTTCCCTACCTATTTGTGACATTATTTTTGAACGCTTGAAGGCTTGTGCACGTAAAAAGAGCATAATCTATTATCCTTGCATTGTTAGCATGTTATGTGAACGCTCAGGGGTTCGGGCTCGCCCTAATGATATATTTGTTGAGCCCATGGGTCCCATTTCGGACACTTCTGTGTCCAGGAGCATTTCTAGAGGCGCCATGCACCTGCACCTGCACCTGCTCCGGTGCCGCCCCATATGCCACCACCACCGCCACACAGGCCGGCCTCACCACTGCCATTCCCACCTGCTCCAAGTGTCGACACTTCTGCTTGGGACCCCAGTCATCAAGCCATCTGGGACATGCAAATGATGCAATACCAGCAGATGCAGCTCCAGGTATCAGGCAGATGCAGCATATGAGCACTTCCATTGATGCCATTTGGACGCACCTCCAGATGCCAGGTCATCCAGGGACCTCTGCACATGTTGATGATGATGATGAGACTGATGATGATCAGTAGTACTTTGAGTTTTATACCCTTTTGAATTTTTATTTTTATTTTTCGTTTATTTTGTTTTTGGGTTTGATTTTCAGACGGTTATTAATTAGTTTATTTCAACTTTTACTGTTAGTTCAACTTTTGTTTGTTTACTCCTTCTTTTATTTTGTGATTATCCATCCCAAATTTTCTTTATGGCATTGTTTAATATTAAATCTCAATCAATTATAAACATTGTTTCATATAAGTTTGGGAAGTAGATTGCTTTATGATTATGCACAAACAGGATTTTGGCTCAAATGCTTATTTCATTCCATAACATGTGATTACATACACAAACGTGAAAATGCGTACATATAATTCCTAATCACATGTTCATTGTTGCATTCTAAGCTACATGAGGCTTCTGCTAATTGCCTCTTTCTCTCGCACTTGTAGAATCTCCAGCGCTCTACATAGCCCTCAACTTTCCTCTCCAGTGTTTCCACCTCCTGGTTAGCACTGTGGATAGGGCTCGTCAATGGGCCGGGCCGGGCTAGCCCGGCCCAAATTTAGTGGGGTTGGGCCGGGTTGGGCTGGGCTTTAAAGAGGAGAGAAAATAGCGGGCCGGGCCGGGCTGGGTTTTTTAGAAAATTCAAAGCCCAAGCCCGACCCATGAGTCGGGCCTGAGAAAGCCCATCGGGCCGGGCCGGGCTAAGCCCAACGGGCCGGGCCAAAACGGGCATACTTCAATCGAAAAAAATCATAAATTTAATCATAAGGGCATTTTAGTCCAAATTTGAGATTAAACTCACTTAATTCCAATATTTTCACATCAAACCAAATTCATAAAACACCTAATAAAGTCACACAACTTAATAAGATTTTCTACAAAAAGAATAAAACCAAGTATTGTTTTTGAGGTTATTACATAATTAGACCATAATACGTTTTAAGAAATAATTTTAAAAAATAATAAGTATTAAAAAAAATATTTTTTTTAAAGGATTGTATGAATAAATATGCAAATGTTTGGTGATGTGTTCAAGAAAAGCATTATTATATTTGGTGGTACGATTATGTTTCATGATATGATTATATTTGGTGATATGATATGTTGTTCATCTTATTTATATATATATAATTGTTGTATTAATAATTGACACAAATTAAATTAATGTGATAATCATCCAATTATAAACTAGGAATGAGTAAAGAAAAGTAAATGAAATGAAACAAATTATATATGTGATTTAAGTGATATAATCCTAAACTCTTGTTTATACATAATTATATATGTATGCGGGCCTAACGGGCCGGGCTTTTGTGCCGGGCCATCTAATGGGCCTAATCGGGCCGGGCTTATGGGCCGGGTTTTCTTGGGCCTAATCGGGCCGGGCTTATGGGCCGGGCCGGGCTTCAAACACTCAAGCCCAAGCCCGGCCATACCCAAGGCGGGCCGGGCCATCTCAAAGCCCATAACGGGCCGGCCGGGCTTTTTTTCGATGGGCCGGGCGGGCCCCATTGGCCCATGAGCCCGCGGGCCAAATGATGAGGCCTAACGCTGGAGCCGCTTCTCCAGGTCCGCCAACTGGGCTTTCAAGGCCGCCACCTCCTCAGCCGGTGCTCTGCACTCTCGTGTCTCGCCGTTAGGCGCATACCCAAATTAGTGGCCGAGACCGCGTTGAGCACGGTCAAGTTGTGGGACTCATCCACTGTCATCCATCTGCCGACGCTGTGCCACATGCAGGATGGACCTCCAGCTAAGTCCTCCTGCAGACATGCCTTCCGACAATCCTGGCCTGCATGGCACCACCTCAGAGAAATTTGAGGCCGAACCATGATGGTATGTGGAGTTTGGGAAGATATGGGTTGGAGGAGCCCTTATTTGGGAATTTGGTGGTGCTAGCGACAGCTCAAGATTAAGATCATCAAGGTGAGTGCATGAGGATGCCATTGTTTTGTTTTTGGATGTTTTTGATGGTTTTCCTTGAGTTTGCAGAAAGAATTCCAGGGTACTCTTCCGCTTGCAGAAGCGTGGTTTAAATAGACGTCTCCTGATGAGAGATTTGTGGTCCAGCTTTTGCCATTTTCTCTCGATACCTACGCTTCACGAGGATTTTGCGGTTGCGTCCAGGTAAAAGGGAAGCATTTCTCTTTCCTTTTACTTTCTTTTCCTCCATGTTTTCTGTGCATTGTGTTTTGTTTTCTTTTTAGTTTGTCGTTTTTGTTTTATTTCAGTTTCAGAACCGTGCTTTGTTCTTTTTCGTTTGTTTCTTTCCCTTTATTTCGTTTGGGAAGTGTGTTTTTCCCTTTCGGCTGTCATTTTTGTTTTGTTTGGGAAGTGAGCTACTCTCTTTTGCAACTTAATTTCTTTTATTTCTATTTATAAAAAAAATAAAAAATAAAAAATAAAAACACGGAAAGGGCAACACAAACAGGCACACCAATAATACACTAGAATCACTTTTTTACAGTGCTCGGTGTCTCGACCATTGGACCTTTGAGTTTAGCCCTATGGCTATCCTCTTCCGGGCTTCAGGTGCAGTCTCTTGGGGCTCATCACTCGAGCTCCCAAAGATGGCACTCTTAGCTGAGCGTAACCACTCTCATGATCTGTTTTCTTGCGCTTACCCGGTCGGTCTAAGTCCTCCAGTTGCTTTCTCATGTCATGGGCGTAAACACTTACCATCTTCGAGAGATTTTTGTTCTCTTCCCGCAACGCCTCCAGCTGTGTCGATTCACCTCTATTATCCTTGCCCTTTCCCTTTTTAAACTTTTAATAATACTCTGGCACTCTTCGACCACACTTCGCTCTACCGCCAACTGACCTCTTAGCACCTCCACCTCATGGGACTTCGCAATTAGGCGATAACCCACGCTTGCAGTTGTAGCGGTGCTTTGCACGCTTAGTGCCAGAGCATCGCTCACGACCCGGTTGTCATCCCTTTCTCCCAGCATCCGTATATCCTTGGGAGTCACTAGATTTCTAGCAACTCCAAGGGCAACATCGTTGTCCAGCAGGTGTGAGTCATTCACTGTCACGTGCCCCGTGTAGAGGCAAAGTAAGGCATCCACACTGGTGCCACTGCTTGGCCTCGAGTCTAAGTCGGTGGAGTTAGGTTGAGATCCAACGAGAATGGGTAGGAAGAGGCCATTTGAACTGTCTTTTCTTTTGTCTTTCTTTTCTCTTTGGTGTGTTTCTAAGTCTGTGTGTTTTTCCCCTTCTTTCTTTTTCTCTTTTATAGACTTAGTCTGCGTAACCCTAGCCACTGCGCTTTCTGCGTTTTGCGCGGCCCTTATGGCCTATCCCCTTAGGTCTTCGTTTTCAAGAAACAAAAGTCGTCACACATTCCTACGAAGCCAATAATTCTGGCTTGGGAATGTGAGAGGGACCTCCTGCACGAGACACGTCCCTCGCTTTATTGCCCGTGACTCACAGGAGCCGAGACATCAGGGCCCACTTTTTTCTATTTTTCTGAGTTCTCGCTCTTTGTGCCTCTGACTTGGTTTCTTTATTTTTTATACTTCCTTCGCTTTTGGGCTTTCGTTTGGGTTGGGCTTTCATTTTGGTTTGTGCGTTTCTTTGGGTTTGATTTCTGCGTGCCTAGGACTTTTGTTAGGGCTTACTGTTTTGTTTTGTTTGGTTTTATTTCGTTTTTGTTTTGTTTTGCAACTGTGTTGTAGTTTAATTACTTGTTTGTTTGTTGTTAATTATTTCTTGCTTTATTCCTTTTTCTTCTTGTTATAACATTGTTTATGCCTAAATTCTTTAACATTGAGGACAATGTTTATTTCTAAGTTTGGGAAGTGTTAGCAAGTCTTTTTCGTTTCACTTAAATTCTTGCTTTCTTTTATTTTGTTTTCTTTTTCAGTTTTGAGTCTTTTTGTTTTCAAGTCACTTTCCGGACATATATGATGAGATTGTGATGAATGTTTGCATGACTTGATTGAAAATGCTAAAAAAATAATAATTTGTTATTCACTAAATGGCATCGTTCTAGCATGATATGTTTGAAACCTCCTATGCACATGCCATTTGTTTCATAATTCTCTAGTTGAGGGACTTGCATGATCCAAAGAATTGTATCAAGCATGAATTAGACTTGTATAACCATAAATAATGTGAGCTTTGAGCCTTATGCTTCAATTCATGAGTGTTACACATATTCTTATCTTCTTGTCATCCGAGTTGTTGTTTGATCTCATTATTCATTGACTTGGTTGAGCACTTAAAAGACATTCACTCTTGTGCAATTTGATTACATGACATTTGAGAAATGATATTAAGGCCCTCTTTGGACCGTTTGTGCCTTTCAAGCTAACCCTATGCATGCTTAAGCATGATTTTCCATTGTTAACCACCTTGAGCCTATATGTATGCCTTTTCTTTCAAGTAACCAATTATTACTTCTAGCCTTAGCCTGAAAAACAAGAATTTACCTTTCTAAGGAACTCATGAGCTTTAATTTAGATGTGTTTTTCATGCTAAGTTTGGGAAGTTTGTTATTATTAAAAAAAAAAAAATTTAAAAAAAAAAAAAAAAAAAGAAGAAGAGTACTTCACTCAAAGGGTGAAAGAAAAGAGAAAGGTTGTGGTTAATTGGCAATGAATTCAATTCCATGTTTCTTGGTTGGCCAAATTAAATAAAACTATAAAAAATAAAAATAAAAAAAATTGTAATTCTCAAGCATGATGTTGTAAAGTCTTTTAGTCAACGATTATATGCTCTTACATTGTGAGTTTCTTGGACTTTGTTGTACCCATTTCCTTCATTTCTCACTCACCTTACACCCTTAGCCCCATTACAACCTATAATAAAGACCTAAATTGATCCTAAATGTCATGTGGTTGATTTGCACACATTTTTCGGCTTTTAAGTGTTTGGCATCCTTCTTGAGATCATAGTTATGCATGTTCTTCATCCTTCTATTTCGAGTTAAGTCCCGTATGGTTTAACTCTATTCTCATATTTACTATTGAGTGTTGCATTGTACCCCTCTTCCGAGTGATTCATTTGTGAGAGGACAACTTTGGTGAGATTTGAAGTTACATTTGTGCTTGGAATGATTTTTGAAGTTGTGTGAAAACTGAAATTGGAGAATGAGTTCCATTTGGCCATCACACTACTACACTTGAGCATGTTGTGTTATGAATTTTGCCGCCTTGTGAATAATGTGTAAACTGAGTTTTTCTTGTGAAAACTTTTGAGTCGTTTGCATGAGTTGCTCTCTCTTTAGAAAGTGTTCGGAAAGTTTTGTTTCTAGTCTTGTTTTAATTTCTGTTTTTGCTCGAGGACTAGCAAAAGATAAGTTTGGGAAGTTTGTTCGGTTCATTTTTACACATGATTTTTCATGTTATTCACCCACTATTTTGAGTTAGTTCTTGACATTTTATAGCTTTTCACTTCCTTTTTGTGTTTTCTTAGATTTTACCTTGGTTAGATTGAAAATGAGCTAAAAATGCATTATTTGTTATAATTTCTGTTTTTGTTCATTTTCGTAGGTCAACTTCTTGGCCTGGGATCAACATGCTCTGGTGCTCGGATGAGGTCATGATCTTCATGAGACTTGTTCCAATGGATGTTAACTACAACATATCCAAATTTGAGCTCCATTGGACAAGTATTGCCCATCCAACCAATCCAGCATGTTACCACAGCTCTGAAATCCGAATTTGGCCAGCTTTTACCTCCTTTGTGTTATCTTGATTTTCTTGTTACCATAACTCTTGGTAACAAGAAGTTACCTTAGCTTTGAGATATTTTCTGAAGCAATTGGCATCTTATTGAGGACAAAGCTTCATCATGGCAAGGGGACAATGGGCTAAGGCTTTATCAAAGGTGGTAGTTTAATATTCAAAGTCAAAAGCTGGAAAGGAGGAGAGAGGGAGGAAAGTCAATGGCAATCTGATTTGGAGGAGCCTTAAAACGAAAATTCTAATTGGATTCTATCATTGCAGAGATTGAGAGCATATTTTAGAGAGTTTGGAGCTTGGAGAAAGCCAAGGTGCAGCCAAGAAAAGTGGAGAAGAAGACTTCCACCATTGATGATCTTGAAGCTTTCATCATTTTCTGAAAATCTGTAAACTCTTCCTAATTTCATTTTGAGTTTGTATTTGGAATAAGTATGAGCAACTAAACTCCATAGCTAGGGCTTAGGTTGAAGCCCTAAACATGATTACCTTAATGTTTTGATGCTTGAGTGTATGAATTTCTGGATATTGTTGATGAATTCCAATTCACCAAATTAATCTATCCTTGATGTGTGTTCTTCTTTGATTGATCACCTTTGAAAGCATGCTTCTTGAGATTGTTGGGGTTATGTGTATCTTCATGTTATCCTAAGCAATAAATGGATGAAGTAAGAATCATCCATGTGAATTGGTTTCTTGAATACCTAATGTAAACACCATGCTATTAGGATTCTTGTGATGTTCATATTCTCTTTGAACTTAATGGGTTCTCCTTGTAATTGAATCGAAGTACGAACCATACCTAGGTTCGGTTATGGGGAGGGCACAAGTATTGTAGCACGAACCATGCACTTTACATACATTAGAGAGAATCAATGCGTCTTGAGCCACGAACCATGGTCTTGATTGCGAACATCTTCATCAACACGTTTAGAGTTCATCACTTGAGTATTTATGAACATAGGTAGAATTGTTTAGGGTGGATTCGAAACCCTAGTGTTTGTTACATTTTGATTTCACATCTTGATAATTCATCTATGCCATTCTCATTTAAATTCGAAGTCCATTTACTTACATGCAATAGAAATAGATCACTTGAACCAAATCAACCCCCCCCCCCCCAAATGTGTGTGTGAGTTGCGTGTTCGACACGTTATGTGTCTTTGTTACTGAATTTTATTTGTTTCGTAATTGTTTTGGACTTTTGGTCCGCGTTGTGTTCTTGCATTTTCTGTGCTGAATCCAACCGTATAAAGAACGTGAATTTTGGACGTACGGTTGGAAAGTTATAGCCAACGACCGGTCGCTAGTCAGTGTTCACGACCGGTCGCAAGTATCAAACGACCGGTCGCTCGTCATATAATTCTGAAATTTCGATTCTATTAAAAAACGACCGGTCGCTTTACATCCAACGACCGGTCGATGGTACTGTTCACAGCACATTTTCTTCTTTTGTTTTGTTTATTTCTTTTACATTTCTTTACTCATTTTTAATTTCCATTTTGCATTTGTGGTGTGTTAAATAATTGTTCTCTTTGTACTCGAATTAGAACTTATAGGAAACCGACAAGTTCTTCGTGGGATTCGAACCCGTACTTGTATAATCTATACTTCAATAGACTCGTGCACTTGCGGGTATTTTTAATTGGTTGTTTGCACATTAATTTGTGTCCTCTTAGGAATGCAACAGTGAGTGAGCCGAATAATCAGACCATCGCCGATCAGAAGAAGGCAGCGGCCTCCGAGGCATCTGGGCTGAAATGGGCACCCAAGAAGGGCAGAATGCAGAGGATGTTCCTTCCAAGGCCTCCGGGAAACGGCCTCTGACCGTGGAATCGGAAGCTGAGTAACGCGAAAGCGTCGTCCAGGAGTCTGAGCCTCCGAGGGCGACGATGGTTGCCGAGGAGGAAGGGGGCCCTACCGAACCTGTCACCCTTGCCTGTCCTTCGAAGACTGTTCAATTTGTGAACCACATGATTCTTGGTTCGCAAATGGAGCTGTCTGAGACAGACGAGCTTCCGAGGAAGCAACTTCGGGATGAGGCGGGGCTCGCCTTCCGTCTTCAAGCTTCTGTAAGTACCTTGCCCTCTCCTTCTTTTCTGGCTTCCGTTTCCCTTATCATTTTGCTGAACTGATTGGTTCCTTTGCAGGCATCCATGGACATGTGGCTCTGCATGAAGCGGGCCATCGCCGTGCCGAACGCTCGAGGATGGCAAGGCTAAGGTTGCCGAGGTTGGCAAAGCACTTCAAAATCAGGCTAACCTTGTGCTGGACCTAAAGGCTGCCGACGGCAGGTGAAGGCTCTAAAGGCCAAGCTGGCCGAGATGGGGGCGGCCCTTGATGACGCGGTGACGGCGGCGCGGGATGCTGAAGCGGCCAAAGAGGCCGTGCAGGTCACTCCTGGAAGAGTCGGAGCGGGCAAAGGCCTCCGAGCTTGAGGCTGCCGTTCGGGAGGCGGTCAAGGCCCACCGTTCCTCTTCGGAGTTCACGCCCCTCCTGGATCGGGAGGTGGGTTCGGAGATGGCGGACCTTGTCTACCACTTCAAACGGTATAACTCCGGCCGGTAGCTCAACCTTAACTTCATTGCCCATCCTCCTCCCATTCTCGAGGGATTCCTGAAGAAATGGTGGTGGACCACGAAGGGGAGGATGCTCTGGTGGACGATCTCGATGCCGAAGAGGGTCCCTCCTGAGGCCTCTGATGCTCGTGCCGAAGGTGATCAGCCTGCCGATGCCGATCGTGACCAGCCTGCCGATGCCGCTTGAGTTGTATTTGTGTTGTTTTTTTTTTTTTTGGATATTTGTGTTGTATTTAATTGCCGTAGGCAAAAGTTCCGACCACATTAATGCCGAGGGCGTTTTAATTTATGTAATATATGTTTTTGCTTCTATATATATCTTGTGCATCATTTCCTTACCGAATTTTTGTTATTGCCGCGGGCTAACAACGTCTTAGGGCAATTTGCAAATTGGGCCGTCGGCTACTTCTAAGTTCGTTAGGAATGAAGCCGTTGGCTTTGAGCCTGTGTTTTTGTCTAGGACTAGCGAGTGTCGTTCCTTTCGGTACCCTCAGGCTTGAACGTTCTCTTGGCCATAGAGATGCCGTAGGCAGGTCTAGGAAACCATAAATTTTTTGAAATAAACAAAGTCATACCGGAATCGGTAGTCATAACACGAGAAACACAGTTATAATCGCCATAGGCAATTGTTACCGTTGGCACATGCGTTATGGGCCTTACCGAAACTTTTTTTTTTAACGACCACCAAGGGCAGGATATTGTCTCAATCATACAAAACGGTATGGAAAATATTATTTTATATATGAATGGCGTAGGCAAAAGTACATAACCTCATCTGCCGTTGGCTAGGGGCTTTATTTAAAATAACTTTTGAGATGCTCCACATTCCATGGGTGACTGAGGGTCTTCCCATCTGTGCCCTGGAGACGGTAGGTACCGGATCGAAGGATGCCGATGATTTCATAGGGCCCTTCCAGGAAGGTCCAGAGGGTTCCTTCCGTTGGGTTCTTGGTTGCGAGGGAAATCTTGCGCATAACCCAGTCTCCGAACTCTGAAAGAGCGGGGTCTAACCCTTGAGTCATAATACCGAGAAAGGCGTTGCTTGTATGCTTCATTCTGAAGGTTAGCTACCGTTCGGCGTTCTTCGATTAAGTCTAGGCTCAGCGCTAGTGCAGCCTCGTTTCCCTTTGGCGCGAAGCCTTCCGTTCGGTAGGAGGGTTCGCCCATCTCGACTGGCACGACGGCTTCTAAACCGAATGCGAGGCTGAAGGGCGTCTCCCCTGTGGAGGTTCGGTAGGATGTTTGGATGGCCCACAGAACTTCGGGGAGCTTCTCCGGGCAGGCGACTTTGGCATGGTTGAGTTGTCGTTTCAAGAGTTTCTTGATAATTTTATTCACGACTTCTACCTGACCGTTGGCTGAGGGTGAGCTGGGGAGGCGAAACAGGGTTGATTTTGAGGCGAGTGCAAAATTGTCTGAAAAGCTCTCTGAATGGAACTGTCTGCCGTTATCGGTGATGATGGCGTAAGGGATGCCGAATCGGCAACGCAGATGTTGGTCCAGACAAACTCCTCGATCCTTGTTGCAAGTAATGGTGGCAAGGGCTTCGGCTTCTACCCATTTCGTGAAATAGTCCACGGCAACGACCGCATACTTAACATGTCCCTTACCTTGCGACATGGGCTCGATTAAGTCAAGTCCAAACTGGGCAAATGGCCATGGACTTACGATCGGTGTGAGTGGTTGGGCAGGGATGTGGGGAATATTGCCGAACCGCTGGCATTTGGCGCACCTCTTTACCATCGCAATCGCGTCCCGATGCATGGATGGCCAATAGTAGCCCTCCGGAAGGCCTTATGGGCGAGGGGTCTAAAGCCGAGACGCGCCCTGGATCTCCGGGGGACATATTCGCCCTACTCTTCCGTGATGCATTTCATGTAGGGGTCATGTATCCACGTTTGTCCAGAATGTCCTTGATGACTATGTACCTAGTCGATCGGTAACGCAGCCTTCTTGCTTGCGCCTTGTCCTCCGGTTGGGTACCGTTCGTCAGGTAGATGTAGAGTCTGCGACATCCAGGTGTTTTCATACCGAACGGTACATATGTCAACAGACGTGGTGCTTGGCTGGTCTAAGATTTCGATGGGGACCTTTCGGCCAATCTTGTCATTGATAGCCGAGGCCAGTCATGCCAAAGCATCGGCGTGGCTGTTTTCCGATCTGGGTACCTGCCGAATTTCGTAGGCCATAAACTGCCAAAGCAATAGATGTGCCGATGTCAGGTAGCAATAGATGTGACCTGGTTTACGATGAGTTGTGAGTCGATGTGTATGCTGACTTGCTTCGCCCCCATGCTTCTCAGCTAGCCGTAGGCCGGCTAAAGGGCTTCGTATTCTACCTCATTATTGGACGTTCGGAAGCCAAATCTGATGGTATATTCCATCTTGGTTCCATCGGGAGCGGTGAGTACCAGTCCGGCTTCGCATCCTCCTGGTTTGCCGAGTCCTCCACATGCAGGACCCAGATAGGTATCAACATGTCAAAGCAGCTACCGTTCGGGCAGGTTTATCTGCGAAGGGTTATCCCCGGGTTCCTGGTGCGGCCGATGGTGTTAGTTCAGAGATGAAGTCTACTACTACGGCCTGGCCCTTCTCGGAGGTCTGGGTTTGAACTCACGTCGAACTCTCCCAGCTCGATGCCCACTTCCCCAGCCTCCCGGACGTTTCTGGTTTTTGAAAAACCTGCGGAGAGGCTGATTGGTCAAGACGGTGATGGTATGGGCTTGAAAATAGGGTCGCAACCTCGGGCAGAGACGACCAAAGCCAAAGCCAGCTACTCGAGTGGGGGGTACCCGAGACTCTCCGCCTTGTAGGGCTTGGCTAACATAGAAAATCGCAGTTCTGCCTTCTCGGGATCCGTGTCAGGTCCTGAGCTAACGGCAGGTTGGATACGGATAGATATAGAGAGAGAATTTCTCCTGGGAGGTGTTTAGACAATAGCGGCGCCCTGCCCATGTAGTCATTCAAGTCTTGAAACGCCTTATCGCATTCGGCAGTCCACTCTATATGGTGTTTGCCCCCTTTCAAGGCTTTGAAGAACGGCGCGCACTTGTCTGTGGCTTTGGAGATGAAACGAGTGAGGGCTGCCACTCGCCCAGGGTAAGGCTCTGGATGTCCTTTTGTGTCTTCGGCACCTCCATGTCGATTATGGCTTTGATTTTATCGGGGTTTGCCTCGATGCCCTGCCGCTGATCATGAAGCCAAGGAATTTCCCGGAAGATACGCCGAAGGCGCACTTCGTTGGGTTGAGCCTCATTCGGTAGGCCTTCAAGATGCCGAACATGAGGGACATATTCTCTAGGTGTTCCCCTGTCGTTCGACTCTTTACCAACATGTCATCGACATAGACCTCCATTGTGCTGCCGATCTGTTTGGAGAAGATTCGATTGACCAGTCTCAAGTAGGGTGCCCCGCGTCTTCAGGCCGAACGCATGACGTTATAAGCAGTACAGGCCTTTGTCTACTATGAACGCCGTGTGCTCGCTATCGGCAGGATGCATGAAGATCTGGTTGTATCGGGGGCATGCGTCCATGAAGCTGAGCAGTTCGTGATTGGCAGGAGCGTCCACCACCAGCTCGTCAATGCGGGATAACGGGAAACTGTCCTTCAGACAAGCCTTGTTCAGGTCGGTATAGTCTTGGCACATTCCCCATCAGCCCTTTGCCTTTCGAACCATGACAGAGTTGGCCAGCCAGACCTGGGTATATGGCCTCCTGGATGAAGCCGATGTTCATCAGTTTGTCCACCTCATTCTTCATGGCTTCATACCGTTCGGCATCGTAGGATCGGCGTTTTTGCCTAACCGGTTTAAAGGCCGGTGAGATGCTCAACTTGTGGCTGATGACGTCAGGGGATATGTTTGGCATGTCATTGTAGGACCAGCCAAAAACTTCTGAATTCTGCCGAAGGAACTGGATGAATTCGGCTCGAGGGCAGCGTTCAGAAGGGTGCCGATCTGCACGCACCGATCAGGCCGACTTTCATCCAGCGCCACGGTTTCTAGATCTTCGTAGGTTGCGCCCGGAGTAGCTGAATCTTCCCTAGGATCATCCACCGGGTTGTTCCTGTTCGGCAAGTCCACGACCGTAAAGGTCTCCTTTTGCTTTTGGGGGGCTGCCAATTTCAATGCTCTATCGTAGCAGTTCTGAATGCTCAGCTGATCGCCCCCATTGCCCCCGTGCCGTAGCAGGTATGGAACTTCATGAGGAGCATGTGGGGGGACAAGTGGGCTTTTATCGCCGTGAGTGCCGTTCAGCCGACTATAACATTATATGTTGTGGGACGGTCCACTACGAGGAACTGGTCGTAGACCATGGTTCTTCTCGGAGCCACGCCGAAGGCAATGGGCAAGCAGACACGCCGATCGGCTGGACTAAGTCCCCTGAAAAACTTAGCAGGGGAGAGAGTTGCCGATTGATTTGGTTGTCATCTATTCCCAGCTCTTTAAACGCATCGGCAAAATGACGTTTACGAGCTGCCGGTATGAATCAGGATTCGGCAAACATCGAACTCGGCGATCTGAGCCCGGATGATCATATGGTCGTCATGAGGGTACAATATCCCTTCTTCCTCTTCTTCGGAGAAAGTAATGGGCTCCCAACGTACCTTCGGCATCTTGGTGTGCCGGCTACTCTCAATGCCGAGGACTTGGGGGTATTGTGCCGCCTCGACATCCTGCTTCCTTGATCGGTTACTCGCTCCTGCGAGGGTTGGGCCACCGCTGATTGTGCTGATCATGTTGATCTGCCGATTGGAGTTCGGTCCTGGCGCCCTGCGGGGCCTGGCAATATATTGATCCAACTAGCCCTCCCGAATGAGCCTCTCGACTATTTTTCGCAAGCTTATGCAGTCCTCAGTGTTGTGGCTCTTCTCCTGGTGGTACCGGGAGAACCTCCATGTATCGCGTCCGTCCTGCCGACTGGGCTTCCGGAAAGCTGGCTTAGGGATGGTTTCATTTTCGTTCATTAGGACCGCTTCATAGGAGGTGTTAAGTAGGGTGAACACCTCCGTCCCCTGGTTTTGTGCGGCGGTGGCGCTCGGCAGCTGTCCCTGCCGTACATGCCCATATTCTTCTTGGAATACCCCATTTGAGAGCTTCCGACGTCTTTGCGCTTGTGGCTCTCAGTGTATTTGGCAGGCCGCGCCGTTGGCACGAACGGCGATACCCTGTGCTGTTGTGGGACGCCGGCTCGGCCTTCGAATTGAAGTATTTGGCTTTTGCGTGGATAGCCGCTTGCTTCATGAGCTCGTCATACGTACGCCAGTCTGCTCCTGTGTACCAGATACCGAAAATGTGAGGACCGTAGGCCACTTTTGAAGGCGCCGCAGGCTGCCCTGCGTCGTCTCTGGACACCTCGAGTACTCGTGGCTGAATCGTGCGGCATATTCACGCAACAGCTCGTCATCTCTCTCCGGACGGTATATAGGTCATCGGCAGAGAGTATAGTCTGTCCTTTTGAATCATGAAATGGTTCAGGAAGTATCGCTTCAGCTCATCAAAAGAATCGACCGTCCCTGGTTCCAACCGGTAGAACCAATTCAGGGCCGCCTCCGTGAGTGAATAGGGAAAAGAGGCACTTGCCCCTCGTCGCTCATCCTCGACATCCTACAGCTAATTGGAAAGAGTGAAGATGGGTCAAGGGGTCCTCCACTACTGTATAAGCGGATATGCACAGAGGTTACCCGTCTCTATCCTGCCGTGAGCACCTTATGCGTTCTGTGAAGGGTCCTGGCCGAAGCCTTCCCCAGTCAGGCTCCTGTGACGAGTCCGGTCATCCTCCATCTTCTGCACCCTCTGAAGAAGGAGGCGAATGACCGGATCCCGATCAGGTATCTACGTGTTTTGGTTTGCCAGATGCCTCTGGGGTCGGCGGCGTTCACCTTAGAGCAACTCGTAGGTGTTCCCGAAGGGTAGGATGACGACCGGTCGGTGCAAGGCTCATACTCGCGATCGGTTTCTGCCGTTGATTCTATGCCTTGTATCCTTCGTATGGGGGATTTGTCCCTCATGGCCCCCAATCGCGGGTCGCTGAGGTGCGCATTGATCCCGATTGGTGATTTCTGCCGTTCATTTTCTCGATCCAAGAGCCTGTGGCGACAATCGGAGTAGACCTTCTTCGGCACATGGGCCTTATCTCTTGGCGCTGGGACTACCAACTGCTTGGAGGGCGCAGGTGTTGCCTTTGCCACCTTCTTTCCCTTCTTCTCCGATGGGGGTCTGGAGGCTCTGAGAAGTATGCCCGGTCTGAATATTTTGAGTTTGTTGTTGGTTAAGCAACTGTTGTGTTTCGTTCACTCTGGATGAGAGGAGGTTGTTGTGTTCCTGTAGCTTAACCATGTCCTGCCGAAGGGCCGTGACTTAAGCTATTAGCTCGGCTTCGGCAACGGTTCGGACTACAGGCGGATGCCGGTCGGTGTGAAAGGGAGTGGTGTTGGGCTAGCTCCAACTTCCCTACCGAACGGTATCCCTTCTGGTGGTAGGAACGTAGCTTTCGATGCGATTCCCATTTTGTTGGGATAAATGGTCGATTGTTTATCGTTTCCCACATACGGCGCCAAACCGTTGACGCCAAAAAGTGGTTTCGTGACTAGAGGGTCAACTTAGTAATTTTGATGCCTCGGTAGGGAGCGTAACCTGCAAAATAGGAGAACGCTCGATAAGGCCAAGGGCACCGGTGTGGTACCGGCCGAAGGCTCTCCGATGCTTAAGTAAGTTCGGGATTAGTAAGTTTTCCTGTCAGTTCAATTAAGCAGTATGCCAATCGTTCTTATTACCTCTATTTTGGGGTGGTTGACCCCTTTTATAGGCCTTGGGAGGTGCGCACTTTGTGTAGTTTTTCGATGTGGGACACTGGACGTCGAATCCTCAGCGTGCCGCGTGTGTCAGAAGGTGGGCGTTGCCCTAATGGAGCGATCGGTAGGCTGGGTGCCGAGGGCTACCCTGACCAGGCTCGATTTCTTCCACGTGTCCTTTCCTTATTGGCTGTTCATTTTGGGTATAAACACATTTCAATAAGGACGTATGTTGGTTATGCTTAGACTCTAAACTGCAATCGAATTAATGTAAAACCCATAGTTTGATTTAGTTTAGTTTGATTGAATTTAGGCCTCAAACTAATAACACAATTGAATTAATTAATTTAATGAATGTTTAGGTTCGGTCATTTTTCTTCGATTAAATAAATATTCTATATATCAAAGAGAACTTTGTACCACAATGGTGGCCTCCCCTTTGCTTGACACCCAGGTTCAAAACCCCAAGGGGTTTTTTCCTCCCAATGTAACCAAAAAACAAAGAAGAACTTTGTACGTAAGTGAAAAATATTTGAGAAAACTTTGCTCGGATGTGAGGCACTCCCTTGGGTCGGTGCTTGAGGTTGAAGATATCAATGTTGTTGGCTTTCATGGCTTCCTGAGGCTCTCCCATAAAGCCATAGTTCGATATACAGAAATGACACCCTAACCCTAGTTATCCAAGGGTTGTCTTTGGAGCGCAACTAGTGCGACCCAAGAAGTATCCCACCTTGGGCCTTTGAATAAACCTCTACAGTCCCTGAGTGCAACCTCAATATTGGGCCTATCATTACTGAAGCTGGAGGGGTCTAACACAAATGAATCCTAGATTGAAGATGCAGTTCCTGAGCCCAACCTCAATTAGCGAAAGTTAGGCTTGAAGTTAGCTGAAATTGGGCTTGGATATGGCTCAAGTTTATATATCTCAATAAATAAATATATTGTTATAAATAATGGAAGTGGAGCCCACAATCAAATTATGAGTTTGAAAATAAGGCATAAATTCCACTGTTCACCCACTGTTCACTCACGGATGAAAATGATGGTTTGAAAATTGAGAGAGAAGTGCACTGTGCAATGCACTCTACGCTCACGGAAGTATTTCAGAAACGCCTATAAATAGGCTTATTCTATCAATTGTAAGAGAGACCATCAGGAGAGAGAAGAAAGAAAAAGAGAGAGAAATTTGAGTTCCTATTTGAGAGGAAATTCAATCTGTGCAAACACCACAAGGAAAGATTTAATTCCACTATCAATTTTCAGTGGTAATTCCATACTCCAATTATTTTATTTTATAACACGTTCTGAGCACGATAGTCTCTCCACTGTTAAATTTTCTCAGCCCAACACTATGTGGTTATTTCTCTTTCTCCTCTCCGTCATATGTCTCCTCTCACTCTACTACTACGACGACATGCAAACTTTCTTTTTTGTGTTCTCACAATTTTTGTGTTGTTTCATCCATGTTTGCTTAATTTATTTCTTTGTAATATAATTTGGAATGGCACGGTTTTATACCCCATTCTGTTGTTTTATGGTGGTGTAATTTTCATTACCCATCGCGTTGTAACGCAAATCCTCATAATAAAATGATGGTGTGATCTTAAAACCCATCTATTATACAGTGGTGCAGTTATATTGCCCACAAAATATAATATGTACTTCCTATATTTTTAGTGGTGGTTTTATTCCCACACTTATTTTATTTATTGTATGGTGTATGTTTATTACCCATACGGCAATATTTATTTAAAGTGTGGAGCGGGTTTATCGTCCACACAACTGCCTTTTATTTCTTTTATTAAAAGTATGGAGCAGGATTAGTGCCCATACCTGCACGTTTACTTTACCGCACATTTACTTTTATTTAAAGTATGGTGCGGGATTAACGTCCATACAGCAAGCAATTTACTTTACCGCACATTTACTTTTATTTAAAGTATGGTGCGGGATTAACGTCCATACAGCAAGCAATTTACTTTACCGCACATTTACTTTTATTTAAAGTATGGTGCGGGATTAACGTCCATACAGCAAGCAATTTACTTTACCGCACATTTACTTTTATTTAAAGTATGGTGCGGGATTAACGTCCATATAACAAGCAATTTACTTTATCGCACATTTACTTTCATTTAAAGTATGGTGCGGGTTTATCGTCCATACCAGTAAATTTATAGCACTTTATTTTTATAACCAACTAAAATGAGGGCCTGAAGTTACTCAAACAATTATAGGGCTTGAAGTTCCTATTAATAAATGGCTTAATGTCCCAGATCCCGAATCTGAAATTTTGAGTAAAATTGCGAATTCTAATGCATCTCATTCTTCTTTTGAAGATGGCAAATCTGGCTAAATTGGAATTCGTTGCCCTAGAGCTTTCTGGGGACAATTACCTATCATGGGTTCTGGATGCCAAGATCCATCTGCGTGCTAATGGCCTTGGCAAAGCAATTGAAGATGGAAGTGATGCATCACCTCAGGGAAAATGCGAAGGCCATGATTTTCCTCCGCCGCCACATTCATGAAGCGCTGAAGAGCGAATATGTGGTGATTGATGAACCATTGGTCCTGTGGAAAGCCTTGTGTGAGAGATATAATCATCAGAAGACGGTGACTCTCCCAAAAGCTAGATATGAATGGACACACTTGAGATTTCAAGACTTCAAGGACAGTGTCCGGAATACAATTCAGCTATGCACAGGATCACCTCCCTTATGAAATTATGTGGTGAAAATATATCTGAGGAAGATATGCTCGAAAAAACTCTGAGTACATTTCATGCCTCAAATGTGCTTCTGCAACAGCAATATAGGCATAGTGGTTTCACAAAGTACTCAGAACTTGTATCTTGCCTCTTGCTAGCTGGGCAGAACAACGAGCTTTTGTTGAAAAATCACCAATCTCGCCCAACAGGGCTCAGCACCACTTCCTGAAATAAATGTTGCATCTCGGGAAGTGAATGCCACCTCATCTCGTGGTAGTATCCACAAACGTTGGCGAGGGGGCAAACGTGGCCGATGGCAAGGGAGTAGAAAAGATCGTGGTGCTCACTCATACAGCTTGGGGCCAAGAAACAATCCACCAATGAATGGCAAAAATGCACCCAGAAATAAGGGGAAAACACAAGCAAGCTATGTGCCTAGAAATAATGAAAGAGCTTGTTACAGATGTGGTGCAAAGGGACATTGGATGCGTACATGTCGTACGTCGAGGCACTTGGCGGATCTTTATCAAACTTCACTTAAAAACAGAAAAGTGGAGACAAATTATGTTGCACCAGATCCGCCAGCCATAGACGGCTCATCGGAAATATCGCGTCGTTTAGACAAGACGCATCTAGATGTTTCCCAATTTTGTTACTGAAAGGGGGAATGAAATTTATGGGTCGAACTGGATTAAATTCCTTCATGTACCATTTGTATTATCTGAAGCACTGTTTATTTTCTTTTCTGCATTCAATAAAAATGGTAATATTTTGAATGATTGTTGATTCAACTTATTTTATTTGAAGGCATGGATGTAAATTATGGATGCTCCCAAAACAAGAGCTCTAGCAAAGATATTTGTCTTGCCGACAGTGCAACTACTCATACAATCCTTCGAGATCGAAAGTATTTCTCAAAATTGATGCTTACAAAAGTAAAGGTAACAACCATATTAGGACCTACAGACCTGATTGAAGGCTCAGGCATAGCCCAAGTTATGTTACCAAATGGGACAATACTGTCAATTCAAGATGCCTTGTATTCATCTTACTCCATAAGAAATCTGTTGAGTTTCAAAGATATTCGTTTGAATGGTTACCATGTTGAAACAAAGAATGAGAAAAACATGGAATATCTTTGTATTATTTCCAATGATACCCAGAAACGTATATTGGAAAAGCTTGGTGCGCTCTCATCAGGGTTGTACTATACAACCATACAGACAATTGAGGCACATAGTATCATGGACCAAAAGTCCATTGACTCAAATACTTTCAAGCTTTGGCATGACCGGTTGGGTCATCCTGGATCCACCATGATGCGTAGGATCATTACCAACTCTGAAGGACATCCCTTATTGACAAAACATATTATGGTATCAAATGACAGCTTTTGTCAAGCTTGTTCACAAGGGAAGTTGGTAATCAGACCATCACAACAAAAGGTTGATGTTGAATCCCCATCATTTTTACAGAGAATTCAAGGGGACATTTGTGGGCCTATTCATCCTCCCTGTGGACTATTTCGATACTTTATGGTCTTGGTGGATGCATCTACCCGATGGTCACATGTTTGCCTTTTGTCCACTCGGAATATGGCATTTGCTAGGCTCTTGGCTCGGATAATTAAATTACGAGCCCAATTCCCAGATTATCCCATTAAGTCAATCAGACTGGATAATGCTGGTGAATTTACATCTAGACTTTTGATGATTACTGCATGTCGTTAGGCATTGACATTGAACATCCTGTTCCCCATGTTCATACTCAAAATGGCTTGGCAGAAGCTTTGATTAAGCGTCTTCAATTGATAGCACGCACATTGCTAATGAGAACAAAGTTGCCAGTTTCTGCTTGGGGATATGCCATTTTACATGCAGCATCTCTGGTGCGATTCAGGCCCGTCGCCAACAATCAATATTCTCCAATTCAGCTTGTGTTGGGCAATCAACCAAATGTTTCACATTTAAGAGTTTTTGGTTGTGCGGTCTATGTGCCTATTGCACCACCGCAACGTACTAAGATGGGCCCTCAACGCAGATTGGGAATTTATGTTGGCTTTGATTCACCATCTATCATCAGATCTGGAGCCCCTGACTGGTGATATCTTTAGGGCACGATTCACGGATTGTCATTTTGATGAGACAATTTTCCCACTATTAGGGGGAGAAAAACCTGTTCCTAAAGAACAAGGCAAACTCGTTCATGAAGAACGACGTGAATTATCATGGGATGTACCCATTTTGTTTTATCTCGATCCTCGTACCGCTTAATGCGACAACGAAGTGAGAAGGATCGTTCACCTCCAAAGTATTGCACATCAGATGCCAGATGCTTTTAATGATGCATCGAAGGTGATGAAATCACATATCCCAGCTGTAAATGCACCTGCAAGGATTGATGTTCATAATGAAGAAGGCAATGCGCCAGCAACGGGCTCGTCTGCACGCTTGAAGCGTGGCAGACCACTAGGCTCAAAGGACTCAGTTCCTCGAAAGAGGAAGCTTATGGCCAAAATGAATGCAAATGAAATAAATGGAGAGCCCATAATTCATGATTTAAATCCCCCTCAAGAGGGACGGGTACTTCCTGAGAAGGAAAATGTCTTTGATCAGACATGTGCTCCTGAAGTGGTAGCTGTACCCGAAAGCCAAGAAATCTCCATAAATTATACATCCACTAATGAAGTGTGGAACAGAAATGAGATAATCATCGATAATATATTTGCATTCTTAGTGGCTCCTGAGATCATAAAGGTTGATGATGTTGAGCCTTGCTCCATTGATGAATGCACACAGAGACAAGATTGGCCTAAGTGGAAAGATGCAATCCAGGCAGAATTAGACTCTTTGGAAAAAGGAGTGTTTTTGGACCTATTGTTCCAACCCCACTCAATGTGAACCCGGTAGGTTACAAGTGGGTATTTACAAGAAAGCGCAATGAGGAAAATGAGATTGCAAGGTATAAAGCACGACTTGTTGCGCAAGGTTTTTCACAAAGGCCTGGAATTGATTATGTGGAAACATACTCTCCAGTAGTGGACGCAATTACGTTCCGTTACTTGATAAGCCTAGCGGTTTCAGAAAAACTTGACATGAGACTTATGGATGTCATTACCGCATATCTGTATGGAGAGTTGGATACCGACATATACATGAAAGTTCCAGAAGGACTTAAGCTGCCCGATGCAGCCGGTAATAAACCACGGGTTATGTTCTCAATCAAATTGAGAAGATCATTATATGGGTTGAAACAATCTGGGCGAATGTGGTATAATCGTCTCTAAGCAAGTATTTCCTGAAGGAAGGATACACAAATGATCCCTGCCTGCCCATGTGTGTTTATTAAGAAATAAGAGCCTGGATTTGCAATAGTGGCAGTCTATGTTGATGATATGAATCTAATTGGAACTCCTAAAGAGCTCCAAAAGACTGCTGATTTCTCAAACGCGAATTGAGATGAAAGATCTTGGAAAGACAAAATATTGTCTTAGCCTACAGATTGAGCACAGTGCTGATGGAATTTTGGTGCATCAATCAAATTATACTGAAAAAGTATTAAAGCGGTTTGGCATGGATAAAGCTCATCCACTTAGCACTCCAATGGTCGTTCGGTCGCTCGACACTAAGAAAGATCCATATCGTCCGAAAGGGGATGATGAGATGGTACTTGGTCCAGAAGTGCCATATCTTAGTGCAATAGGTGCTTTAATGTATTTAGCACAATGTACCAGACCTGACATAGCATTTTCAGTAAATTTGTTAGCAAGATACAGCTCTGCTCCAACAAGCCGACATTGGACCGGTGTTAAACATATTTTACGATATCTTCGTGGAACGCAGACATGGGCTTATTCTATTCCAGTGAGTCGACCAATGCCCCGAGTATTGTTGGATATGCTGATGCAGGATATTCTCTAATCCACATCAAGGACGCTCACAAACTGGGTATGTGTTTACATGTGGAGGAACTGCAATCTCATGGCGCTCAACAAAGCAAACGTTGGTAGCCACATCTTCCAATCACTCAGAAATACTTGCCCTCCATGAAGCTAGTCGTGAATGCGTTTGGTTACGGTCAATGATTCATTACATTCGAAGCACCTGTGCTTTGCCCTCAACAACGGACACTCCAACCATTCTAAATGAGGATAATGCAGCTTGTATTGCTCAAATCAGGAGGGTACATCAAGGGTGACCGGACCAAGCACATATCACCAAAGTTTTTCTACACGCATGAGCTTCAGAAGAATCAAGAAATCAAAGTCAGACAAATCCGTTCAAGCGATAACTTGGCAGATCTCTTCACCAAATCTTTACCCAAGTGCACATTCCAGAAGCTAGTGCATGGCATCGGATTACGACAACTCTCCAAGCAATCAAGTTAGAGCATGCAAAATCAGGGGGAGCATTCAAGAGTCCTCTAACACAGGACATAAGCGCGTTGTACTCTTTTTCCTTCGACTAGGGTTTTTCCTAGCAAGGTTTTAACGAGGCAACATGTGCGCACTTCACATTACTCTAATGTCCCAAGTAAGGTTGTACTCTTTTTCCTTCGCTTCGGTTTTTTCCCACTGGGTTTTTCCAGGCAAGGTTTTAATGAGGCAACTAATCTAGGGATATGTGGTCTCCAAGGGGGAGTGTTATAAATAATGGAAGTGGAGCCCACAATCAAATTATGAGTTTGAAAATAAGGCATAAATTCCACTGTTCACCCACTGTTCACTCACGGATGAAAATGATGGTTTGAAAATTGAGACAGAAGTGCACTGTGCAATGCACTGTACGCTCACGGAAGTATTTCAGAAACGCCTATAAATAGGCTTATTCTATCAATTGTAAGAGAGACCATCAGGAGAGAAGAAGAAAAAAAAAGAGAGAGAAATTTGAGTTCCTATTTGAGAGGAAATTCAATCGTGCAAACACCACAAGGAAAGATTTAATTTAATTCCACTATCAATTTTCAATGGTAATTCCATACTCCAATTATTTTATTTTATAACATATATTTATATTTAATTCGGTCGGTTCGATTAACTGCAGTTTTAGAGGAGATGAAACTGGTCTGAACTGGTCCGGTTCGGTTTTTGAATTTTTTGAATTGACTTTTCTTTTAATTCAATTCGAATCGGCTCGGTTTTGGGCATAATTGCTTCCTGGTTTTGACTGCTTCTGCAAGACTAGAATTGTCATCATCATCAGTGCAGCCAGTGCACTGGCTGCAAGAGGGGTTTATTAGAATTAAAGTGAATACCTCACAGAGGAAGACAAACTGCAAATTCTCAATCAATAAGTAGAATTAGAACTTGACATGGAAAACAAGGTTTTAATTCAGTACAACCACACGGATCCCTGCTCATTTGCGCGTTGGACTACCAAGTACTTACCTCCATCCCTCTTTTTTGCCTTATTTTATTTTATTTTTTGTTAAATTTAATTATTTTTTAAATATGGATTTTGGCAGAGAATGCTTCCAGTTCATGTCTGCCAGGCCATGGCAAGAAGTTATGGATTTTTATTCGGTTGTGGTGAAGGACCGCAAGCCCTTATCAGCGTTGTTGGGCAAAGCTTGTTTGACTAAGAGTAACATTTACAATAGGCTAGAGAGTCTACCGCCATCTCAAGATAAGGGTGGGAGGTGGGCACGACTAACATTCAAGATTGTTGTTTCGTATCATGGTGGTTCCTTTGATGGCTGGCAAAGGCAGCCAGGCCTCAACACTGTTCAAAGGTGCTTGCTTTGACAATCTTTTATGCTTTTTTGTACATTGCAAAATTGCCCATGTGGCTTTAGCTGTGGTTTTGTTCTTTGTTCAAATGTTTACGATGTTTGCTCTTGTGTTGGCACTTGGCAGTGTGGTGGAAAAATCTCTGGGAAAATTTGTTGATGAGAGGAAAGCGCAGATGCTGAAAGACAAAGGTTTGCCATTAGAAGGCGCTGCTCTTGTTGCCGGACGCACTGACAAAGGAGTGACTGCCGTTCATCAAGTTTGTTCTTTTTGTATGTTACAACCTCATTCATTGTAACTCGTTTTGTTTTAGTTTGAAAAAGATCTGCTCAGGAAGTTCTATAGCAGTTGGTTCATACTCGTCATAAAGGAAAAGAATAGTAAAAGAAAGTGAACCACCAACTCCCTGGCTGAATAGAGTTGGTTTTAATTCTTGATATTGATGTCATCTGGGGTTGTATAAGAAAAGAATAGTAAAAGAAAGTGAACTACCAACTCCCTTGCTGAAATAGAGTTGGTTTTAATTCTTGATATTGATGTCATCTGGGGTTGTATAAGAAAAGAATAGTAAAGGAAAGTGAACCACCAACTCCCTCGCTGAAATAGAGTTGGTTTTAATTCTTGATATTGATGTCATCAGGGGTTGTGTAAGGCTAATTGTTTATGCTTTTGCTAGAACAATTTTTCTAAGCATGAGTGATCCTTTTGTTTGCATCATTTAAAAATGAGTCTATATCAGTTTGATAACTTATATTTGTTACATTCTTTTGCACTAACATATGCGCATAATATTTCCTCCATTTTCCTTGAAGCTGTCATTGTTTATGTACTTGCTACTGGGTGTTTGGTATTAATTTTTCTAAGACAACTGTATTTTTCATTTATGCCTGATGTACGGTAGTCTTCTCCAGTGTTTTTCCATTATTCGATTCTGCCAACTGGCGCATTTGGGGGTTTGCAAATTTTCTAATATTGCTCCATTTCTCTTTTTTAGATACTTGGAGAAAGGATGTCAAATGTCAAGATATTACAGATGCCATCAATAGTGCAGCACCAGGAAACCTCAGTGTCATATCAGTTACTGAGGTGATGTTTTGTTCAGATTTTCCTACAAATCACTAGGTTCAAAGTGAAATCCACTAATCATATTTTGGTTGCTTCAATTCTTTTAGCAAGCTGACCTTGTTGTCATTGCTGCTTCAGATCTTTATCTTCTGCATAATGTCTATATTTATTTCTTTACTTTTAATTTTAGTACTCTGATAGCTAGTCTGTCTTACTGTAGGTATCACGTACCTTCCATCCAAATTTTACTGCCAAATGGAGGCGTTATTTATATATATTTCCATTTAATGATGAGGAGGACATGGAGCAAAGTAATCAGAGTGGAGAGAATGTTCAAAATTTTAAGAGTAAAGAAAATTATCATGAGCATAAAAATGGATGTGATCAATGGAATGAAGCAAATGTTGGAAACTTAGTTATCAATGATAACGAAGACCTTGAAACTCTGAAACCTCGGGAATTCACTGTAAGCAGGGTGAACCAACTTTTACAGAAACTAGAAGGAAAGTTATTATCGTATAAGATGTTTGCACGTGATACCAAACCATCCAGAAATGAGTAAGAATTAAGATTCGATTTGCCATTGGTACTTGGAGGCATATCATTTATCAGATTATAGCTTTGACTGTTCCTTCGCAACTCCAATTTGCATAATCTTGGCCTTGCTCTTTCAGTGGCCCTAATTTGTATTATTTGGTAACCACTGGTGCATGCACTGCCTTTGACTAGTTTGGTAAAGACCATATTTATTGTCATCCTCTCATCTTGTCATGCACTGGTGTAAGCTGTTGTTTTTCAAAAAATTTATTGTTTCTGTTTGTTTACTTATCTTTCATGCCACATGCCCACAATCCTCAGTTCATTTGTTTCATTGTGTGTGTATATTTATACTGCTCAGGATAACAGAAATAGTGAAGCAATTTTGATGAGATTGAAGTTCATTATAATTTGCATTGGCCTGATTCTATATAGAGGAAAAATTGAAAGGATTATAATGAGTTCTCATGTGTATCCAGCCAGATATATCTCCTATAATCATCCCAATCCAACTTCCCAACCCGATATATAGGTGCCTGGGAATGACTAGTCTTGTATAGAAATTGATGGCAGAGGTTCAAATGCTATTTCACTGTCTAGGGTCTTTCGAATCAATCATTATTTCATACACAAGGAAATAACTTTGCTAGCTGAATATTCCCTTAATATTGACTTGCCTTAGCAGAGGGAAGTTGTTCCTCCATGTTCTAACAGTATCTGTTTGTCTTTTCAGGGGTCCGCCAACAGAGTGTTTTCTCTACCATGCTCGAGCAAAAGAATCCAAACTACCATGTTCAGTATGAGTTTGCTGCTATTACTACTACTAGTCTTGCAAATCTTGTCTCTTCTATTTATATTTTACTTCTGTGATTTAGGTTTTTTAAGTTCACATCTATTTTGTAGGATGGGACTCAATTATTTAGTTTCTGCACCCATATATATATATATATATATATATATATATATATAGGCACACACACACATGAGACTGACATGAGTAATCATGTTCACTGATGGGAATAACGCATGCCATAATTTTAGACCTCAATTGGCTCCCTCTCTGAATAATATAGATGGGAATTTGGATGGACAAAGCGTACATGAATAAACTGAATCAGAAAAACCGAAAAAAATTATATGAGGGCCTTGCCTCAGGAAGTAAATTCTTGGAAAATTTTCAGTATCATCTTGCAGTTTCTAGTCCTCAAACTTTCCACTATGTGAGGACAGGCTTTGAAAGCATTCTAACCACTTCTTGCCCTAAATCATAAATATCTTATACCTTAAAGGCATAAGTACTTGTGTCCATAAATGTGTGCTTATAATTTATAGTTAGATTGCAGGATTTATCTGAATATACTGTTTAGAACATATTGGATTAAGCACAACGTACGTGGTTACCTTTCCCTTTTCTTTTGAATTGGCTGAATTATACATTAAAATGATGTGAAATTGTTCCAAACTATTGTTTACGTGAGCACAAAATACTCTTGGCCGTGCCTTGCCTGCAATGGATTTGATATTTTATTTGCAGAAATTTCATAACTCTAATTATATGAGCTTCAGGCTCAAATATTACATCTGTTGTTGTGAATGTAGTGATCCAGCCAAATGTGTACTTACCCATGAGTGTATATGAATTACTAATGGCACTGTGGTTATGTGTAGGAGCATGAGAAAGGAAGAAGGGTTATGTGTATTGAACTTGTTGCTAATCGATTCTTACGCAGGGTAATGAATTTACTTGGTATAATTGAAGCACGATTTAATTTATAAAAAAAAAGTTTCTTTTTTATTTAATGTCTTGTCTGGTTGGTGGGTTTCCATTTGGTTCTTGCAATATTAGCATCGTTGAATGTCCTGTTGACATAATTGCCAGATTTTACTAATCCTGCTGGTGATCTAATGGTCCTTTTGATATATTGCATTTCCACTAGCTTCCATGGGGTACTTCGTAGCCAAAATTAACAAAAGAAAAAAAATTGGGGGTTACAATTTTCTGCAGATGGTTCGGGTTCTTGTGGCAACCTCAATAAGGGAAGCAGCTGCAGGTGCAGATGAGGATGCATTGCTAAAGCTGATGGATGCTACATGCAGACGTGCCACTGCTCCCCCGGCACCCCCTGATGGTTTATGTCTCGTTGATGTGGGTTATGAAGAATTTGATCCACAAGATTGCCTCATCTTGAAAGAGTGAATGTACAGTGACATTCATGCAGAGCTAGCTTCCGATCTTTAAAGTGAATATGACAAAGCATACACATTAAACAATGATAAACCCATGTTTTGGTATTAGATGGAAATGTAAGTCATCCGATGGATCTCAACCTATCCAAAACACTTCTTTTTTCACATGTAACTACTTGCCGCTGAAATTTTTACAGAAATGTCAAATTTTGTTCCAGATTAATTCTTGTGATACTGTCTGAACTGAAATCAAGTCAGTTGTGTTTAGTAAGAGAAGTAATGAAGTGGCTTATTGTTCTAACACCCATTGGTTTCTTGCATTATATTCATATGTCAAAATCCAGTTTGGCCGTAGTTTGCAAATTCTACGAGTTCAGGTCGGATGCCTAAAATCTTATGTCGTTTTCAACCTAAGACTTGGTTTTAAGCCAAAGATTTGAAAAACTACCAGGGCTGGGCATAGCTATGATTCCCAAAAGGATCATACTTTCTAGGTGGGTTATATCCCTCACTCCTCTGTCCTCTCCGGGGGACTTCTTTACTTTTCCCATTACTGATATCATTTGGTGAATGGGCTTGATGACGTGTCTCTAGTATTATTGTGTTTTAATTACCTTCCTATCATATTATTTCAAATCCCTCCATCAGCATCGTCAATTCCATCAATTTCGGTCATGCCTTGATTAACTCCATCAACATCATCAATTCCATCAAATCTCTGTCATGCCTTGAATTCTCTTTTCTTTTTTGTTGTTGTTGCCAAATCTGTCATGACGTGTCTCTGTCTTTATTATTCTTTTTGGGGAAACTTTTCTCCTTGATTATTGTTATTGTATTTTCCTTTCTTAGTCACATCTCACATGCATAATTTCTGTAACATTTGTGCTTTGCACACCCTATGAAATACACAATTAATTATTCAATTCCTTTTTAAATTAACATTTTTTTGGTTACCTATAGAATCATCAGATACGTCACACACTACAGAACGAAGGTGTAGTGAACATAAATTAAAAGGGGTTTATTCTAGAGTTTTTTACTTGCTCTTATAGATTTCTAGTGCGACTTTTTGTCATGTTTTTAGAGAAGCCAATGTAGTGGCACATAGATTAGCTTGTTCTGCCTTGTCGGCATTCAATTCGAGGACACTTTTGTTTTTCCAGTAAATCACCAAATTGTTCGAAGAAAAACAAAAATAAAATGAAAGAGTTGAAAGAGGGCTGAGAGATATCAATCTCATGCTCAAAATTTTCAAAGGTGGACCGGATAATTCTCATGCAAAATACACCTATAACCCAAGTTGCACAAAATTACAGGAATTAAGGAAAAGACTTCGTCAACTTTTAGACAACCCCATTTCCCCAATGATCCCTCCCCATTTGACCCTTGTAAACAGCCTTTCCAAACTTCTATTCTTAGCCTCTTTCTCATCTCCTCTTTCTCTCTCATCACTCACTCTTCCCCTCTCTATCTCAATGCCATCAAAATTAACCACTATCAACCTTCAAATCCTTCTTCACCCGCACCCTGACTCAATTTTTGCAGCGCAGCCCCCTCTAAAAGGGCGCACAAGCTGCCCCTTCTTGTGCGTGTACGTACAACCCTATTATGCAACGTACCTACACCACCATTATGGAACACCACCAACAACAACAACGTAACAAGAAGAACATCATGGTAATGATGATGCTTCGCGCATCATCATTGTCTCGTACCATGATCCTGTTCTTCGTTCTTGTGTTGTTGAATGTTCGCGTTGCCTCTTCTGCCGGGGCTTCTGATACCGAAACCCTCCTCAAGTTCAAGGATTCCTTGAAGAACACGGATGGATTGACCAATTGGAAAAGTTCATCCATGCCATGCAAAGGAGCAAAAGCGAATTGGGTTGGAATTCGTTGCGATGGAAAGGGGAGAGTTTGGGGTCTGCAGCTTGAGGAAATGGGGCTCAATGGTGACATCAATGTGGACATACTCAAGGACCTGCCTGACTTACGAACCATAAGCTTTATGAAGAACAACTTTGATGGTCCCATGCCTGATTTGAGGAAACTTATTGCCTTAAAAACTGTCTACTTGTCTGATAACAAATTCTCCGGGGCCATTCCTCCCGATTGGTTCACAGGAATGTCTTCGTTGAAGAAGGTTCACTTGGCGAATAATCAGTTTACGGGGGAGATTCCTAGGTCGTTGACAGGTTTGGACAAGCTGGTGGAGCTGAGTCTTGAAAAGAACAAATTTAAAGGCAAAATACCAGATTTTAGGCAGCCTGCCGGGTTCACAACCTTTAATGTGTCTAACAACAAATTGGAGGGTGAGATCCCGGAAGGCCTTCGGAAATTGGATGCAAGCGCCTTTGCTGGTGAGTCATAAGTTCTCTCTCTCTCTCTCTCTCTCTCTCAATATCCCCTGAAAGAATCAATAGAAGAAATTAAAGGCTCATCTCATGTATTCTGCTAACGGTGTTTATAATGCATTTCCCTCTCCTTTCGTTCAAGAACCAAACAAAGCGTGGTTTTTTTCCCCATCTTTCTTATTCAACCAGGAGTAGAAAAGCGAGAGTCTAATTTTTGTCATGGGTGTTGATTAAGTTACATAAAGAAAAGTCAGGCGTATCCTTCCTTCTCAGCATCCTTCTCTTAGCTTATGAAATGCCTATTTGGGGTGTTTCATCAAACACAAACACCTTTCCCCCCTAAGGAGAACTTACAGGTTGGTGAGGTAGGGTGGGAAACGGGTTAGGCTTACGATAGGTTAAGTAATAAAGCATTGGAGTCACCCTGCATCTTCAAGATTAATACATGAGGAGTTTAAGAATCTGCATAAGAGAAACTTCCTCCTAGCTACCTCAAACATTAATTGATGAATTAGGTTATAAGCCTCTTTTTAAGCAAACCAAACTCATAGAGTGCACATAGACAACAAAATTTTGTTCTTTAAAGAAGTAGAAAATTAACAGTTTTGCCGCCTGAACATGCAGGTAATGAAGATCTATGTGGAGGGACATTAAAAGCATGCCCCTCAAAGAAGCCCGCTACCTGGAGTATCGTGGTGGTTGTGATCATCGTGATAGTAGCACTCGCAGCCATTGCTATTGTAGCGTTCTTCATCCTCAGACGCCGCAACAAAGCATCTGAATCATCGATAGAGGCTCCACCGCCATCAACAGCAACTGTCCAGATCAGATCAGTTCGAAACGAACCAGAGCAACAAGCAAGTGCTCCAGGCTCACCCGAAAACTCTAATGGGAGAGAAGTAAGTGGAAAGCATAATAAGGCTGATCAGAGCTTGAAGCTTTCCTTTGTGAGAGATGACAGGGAGAGGTTTGATATGCAAGACTTGCTGAGAGCCTCGGCTGAGGTGTTGGGCAGTGGTTGCTTTGGGTCTTCTTACAAGGCTGCTTTGCTGAGTGGACCAGTGATGGTTGTGAAGAGGTATAAGCAGATGAACAATGTAGGAAGAGAGGAGTTCCAAGAGCATATGAGAAGGATAGGGAGATTGGCACATCCTAATTTGCTTCCACTTGTGGCTTATTATTATAAGAAGGAAGAGAAGCTCTTGATTTCTGACAATGTTCAAAAGGGTAGCTTGGCTGTTCATCTTCATGGTAAGTTCCTTTTTAAACATATAGATGCATTGCACGATCATATTTTCTATACTAGTTGTTCTACAAATAAGTTGATGCCCCTATTATTTTAATAATAAAACTATTTGTATACTGCATTTTGATACATGGTGCTTTTTTTTGGTCGATTACATGATGCATTCGTATGGGTGGATTTTGTCTCGATTGGAGATGTGGTCCATGTAGTATTGCTCCTATATGGTTATGGACAGTCTTAGACATTTGTGTTTTAGTTGTATCATGCCTTTCCCCTTTCCCCTTTCCCCTTTCCCCTCTCCCCTCTCCCATAAGCAATATCACACAACTTTTGGGTATGTTAATATACATCAATCGGTTTTGACATAAAGATGATATATTCTGACTATATTGTAGATCGCATCTCTAATAGAAGTGAAACTAATAATTTTCAGATACGAATGAATATCACTTACAATTTGTGGATGTATTATATCTAGATTTTTGATAGACAAATATATTTTAGGATATGAGTTTATGCATGGTAAAAATATACATTTGCAAATTAAATGGAACTCGAAAGCACTTTGATCGAATTAATGCCTAACCAATAGTTACTTGGTGTTATTTGCACTTTCTCATCAGGACACCAAACCGTAGGCCAACCAAGCTTAGACTGGCAAACCCGTTTGAAGATTGTCAAAGGAGTAGCCCAGGGCTTACGCTATCTCTACCATGAGCTTCCCAGCCTAGTTGCACCACACGGCCATCTCAAATCCTCAAATGTCCTTCTCAACGAGTCCTACGAGCCCCTCCTCACCGACTACGGCCTCATCCCCGTGGTGAACCAAGAGCATGCTCACACCCTCATGGTGGCCTACAAGTCCCCAGAGTACATGCAAAGCAAGCGCATCACAAAGAAGACTGACGTGTGGAGCTTCGGCGTGCTGATCTTGGAGATCTTAACTGGGAAGTTGCCCACCAACTTTTTGCAGCATGGGAAGGGAAGTGAGGAGGACTTGGCGAGCTGGGTCAACTCGGTGCCTCGGGACGAGTGGTTCAGTCAGGTGTTTGATAGAGATATGGGGGCTGGCAAGAATAGTGAGGGGGAGATGCTCAAGCTCCTGAACATTGGGTTGGGTTGTTGTGAAGGGGAGGTGGAGAAGAGATGGGATTTGAAAGAGGTTGTGGAGAGGATTGAAGAGGTGAAAGAGAGAGATAATATTCATGGCGATGAAGATTTTCTCTCTTCTTGTGCTAGCGAAGGCGACATGACGAAGATTGTGGGTTGATGATATCATCAAAAATAGTTTTCTTTCTCTTTCTCCATGATCAATCTCTTGATTTGTATCTCTGTCCCAAATCCCCCAGGATAAGAGACAACAATGAACTGCTTGTCTATAAGATTTGGCTTTATATGCAAGCTCTAGGTTTAAACGAAGTACTTTTTATATTTCATAACATATATAAATTGCTTCTAATAACCATTAGTCATCTAATATTAATCATATCCTTACAAGCCAATAAACATTTTATGAAAAAACGTATTGACACATAAAATATTCCTAAGCAAATAGAATTTGCCTTTCACATGTTTCAAATTGCGAAGTTTTCCCTAAAAACAGCAATGTAAGTAAATAAATGTACAATTCCAATTCTTCCAATTATATTGACTATAACCCCTACCTAAATGAAAAAGTAAAAATGAATTATATATAGTTTGATAAAAATGATCATTATGTGGGTTAGGCCAGTTGTCTAAGATAATATGCTCGCCCTCTTGCACCCAAGTTCAATACCCCTCCCCCACATTAGAGTAGTTTAGCACTTAAAGCACTTTTTTGAAGAGAATTTTTTTTTTCTATAGTTTGATTCTTGAAGCGTTTCTCCTAAAGAGTTGTCAATTTCTCTCTCAATATTAACATAAATTAAGTAAAATAACTACTAATGTCGTTTGATCCTAATACTTAGGAGAACTCTGATTCTTATACAACATGGCCATAAAAATGAATTCTCTTGATCAGTCATTGAACAATACAATAGAAGAAGTTTGGTTTTGAACATTTTCTTTTCATTGTTCTTCAACTTCTTGGATAGCATGGGAGGCTTCTCTAACGTAACGGTACGTACCGAAGACTTTGATTAACTTTGTTGATGGACTTGGTTAATATTAGAAATGTTAACCGACGGGTCGTTTTGGCATGCATCTTCTCTGGTTAGGGTCAAAGTTAATTGTAATTAATTAACTTCCCGCTAATCATGCTGCATGCATATATCATATATTGGGGGGGGGGGGTAGGTCGGAACCGAGTTAATGTTTGTTTTAATTAGCTTCTAGTAGGTTTAATTAAGTACTTCCATGCCCCTTAAGAATGTGAGCGGTTTAAGAGTACAGAAGGGAGAGACACAGAGATAGAGAGCTTTTCATTAAATTTCCTATTTTTCTAATTGAAAGGTTCTCATTTTTTATTTTTGTAAAAATTTATTTATGTTGTCGTGTCTGCATGTTTGATGAAGAAGAAGTTATCTCTGAATTCGAGAGTTGAGAAGGAGGAGGGATCAAGGAGGGAGAGAATGTCGAATATTGTTGATAATGGAAATCATCAAGGCGCAAGGACAATAGCAGTGGCCGTAGACGAGGGCATTGCCAGCCAAAATGCTTTGAAATGGGCTGTTAATCATCTTCTCTATGGATCTACCCGTCATACTCCTATCAAGCTTCTCCATGTTATTAACCCTTCTAATTCCAATAATACCTCCCATGCAACTGGTCTCTCTCTCTCTCTCTCTCTCTCTCTCTCTCTCTCTCTCTCTCTCTCTCTCTCATATTTATAATGCGTGATGAATAACTATTTGTCTAGGTGTTGTATCATATCTCTAAGAGGAGGAGAAATTCTTTGGTCAAACAAGATCAGCACCTCACTCATTCGGCCATGGATATACACAAGGGAGACCTCTTGCATTAGAGTCCCACACAGGCCCACTCTGGTAGACCCCAATGCAGGGTTCGCCTTGTTTATGTTTTCAGCCGGACGAGTGCGGTGGTCTCACCAGACCAAAGAATTTGTCCTCTAATAGATGCATGACTCACATGTCTCACATAAGTGCAGTGAGTTTCGTATGTTGAGATGGTACAAATAGTAGTATTCTTTCAAGCATGATTGAAACATTTTGGTTTCTGCGTGGCATGGGAACAACGCAATTAATGAAGGGCAAGCTCATGAAGCTCCAACCATGGACTTCATGCTTCCATTTCGGTGCTATTGTACTCGCAAACGAGTGAGTTCATTTCTTAACTTGGATTTTTTTATATACAAGAAGCTAGCTATATTGAATGATTTGGAATCATAATAAGTAGATCATGTGGTTGATTGATTTGTGCAACTAATTAATATTATTAGGTACAATGTGAGACTGTTGTGCTGGAGGATCAAGATGTGGCCGAGGCATTACTTGACTACATTTCCCGCAATGGCATTGAGTTTATTGTTCTTGGTGCTACTGCTACATCCAGGATTGGGTTTTCTAGGTATACATATAAACACATACGTACACATTTTCTCTTATCAGGACGTCCAGAATTTCTTATCGTATGGACACCATTGTTTCTTTCAGTTTTCCTCTCTGCTTTCCTCCCTGTCTTTTGTACTCATATGCTTCAATGAGCAGCTGTGGGTATACAAAACAAGCTTTAGATGTAAGAAATATAGCTAGAACAATGGCGTCCGTACGGTAAGAAAATCTGGACATTCCGATAAGAGAACTGATATATATATATATATATGTAAGATTGTGTGTGTTTCTGGGTTTCTGTGTGTCCAAACTCATCTGATGGTCAAAATATGTTGTTCGATCAGGCGTCTGTTCAAGGCATCTGAGTCTATTCCAGGCAGAGTCCTAAAGTTGGCACCACATTTCTGCTCTGTATACACTATCAAACAAGGTAGGGTATGCGAAGGGCGCGAAGGCTCTCGTCCTCTACCAAACATTCGAGCAGCTGATGAGAGGCCAGAAGAATCTAATCACATGTAAGAAAGAGTCAATCTGATTCAGATTCACAACATGACAACATATATAAGCATCTAAGTGTGGTCGTCCGCATTCTGGACTGCACTCAAACTGCTGCTATGAATCTGTCTTTTACTTATTTGACTCATTTATTGATTAATTGATTTGGTTGATGCATGTCATTCTCTAGAGGCAGAGCTCCAAGCAACAGAGCATATGATGAGGTCTCATTGCCTGACAATGACATCTCGCTTGGAAGACCAAGTACTGATAGCATATCTTTTTACCAAAATTTTGGGTCTGCTGATATGAGCCGAGTTCTTTCAGAATCCTCAAATTACTTGGAGAGTATTGCAAAACTAGAATCAGATTTCAACAGTTTCGATTTGAACACTCCACATGAACTGTCATCAACTGACCAAGGAATGCCATTCCTGTCACAGAAAGTATTGGTAAGTTATCTGAAAAAGGATATGAGTAAAAGTCAGACAACTAGAATCATTTGAATGTGGACTTAATTTGGACGTGCGTGTGAAAACTTGTACTTGCAGGATGAAATGGAAGATGAGATGAAAAGGCTTAGAGTGGAGCTGAAGCAAACGATGGACATGTACCATGCAGCCTGCAAAGAAGCAGTGGCAGCGAAACAGAAGGTCCTATCTACCCTAGAACCCTCTCTAATCTTCCTAGCTACTTAATGAGATAAACATTTCATTCAATTAGGTTTTGCATTTCCCATCTAAAAATATTCACTTATGTGTTCACAATCACATAGTTTTACTCTCATGGTTTTAAGGATATATATAAATTCAACTCTTACCTTCTAAGATTTTAGCAAAACAATTTATACAAGCATATGGTTTAAAGAAGCTCATCTGTTTTGTCATTTGATTCATGTATTAGTTGTATTTGGTTTTCCAATAATATTCTAAATTGAAGTGCTTTCATCTTTTTCATTCAATACAGACTATTGAGCTGGAAGAGTGGAAAATGAAAGAAGGGCAAAGACTAGAAGAGACACGACGTGCCCTAGAAGCAACTCTGGCAGCTATGGAGAAGGAAAGAGCCAACTCTAAGGCAACAATTTTGGCAGCTGATGGCGGAGCAGCTGAGCGGTTTGCTGAGAAAGAGGTGCAAAGGACCATAAATGCAGATCAGATCTTCAAAGCTCTAAGAGAGGCTAATGATGAAGAGAAGAAAAGGGTTTTGGATGCTTTAGGACAGTCTCATATAGTTTTCAAATACCAAAGCTTAGTTCATATTTTAGTTGTTTTATTTTTATTTTCTTTGTACTATTCACTATTTTAGTAATGAAGTTGTTTCAACAAGATTTACAAGAGCGTTTTTCTTTGTTTATATGCAAGGAAACTAGTTAACCCTTTCAGCAGTATGTAGGCATTCTGTATCTTTCCTAATTATTGAAGAAAAATAAATTAAAACCAGATTGTTGTCCTGAGTTTTTTTTCTCTGGTTGAAAGATCGTTGTCCTGAGTTTGATCTATATTGAATCTTGAATTTTCTAGCTCATATCTTGAACATGACAAAATGTTTATAAGAATTTGGCTGCAGTCAAATCTAGCAGCAAAATCTTAAAATTTCTTTTGAAGGCCAAAATATAATGAGGACATATGCGATTATATGGACTATGTTGCTCTGAGATAAGCCTCTTGAAATTCAACAAAAATTACTCCACGATTTAAAATTACCAAATTAAACTTGCAGAACGACAGAATCATAGCCAAACAAAAAAGAAAGAAAAGAAAAAATGGCAGCATCATAATAAATTTTGTATGACTGAAACAACCTGGCTAGGACTGGTCAGTTTATGTGTCACTATAAGAATGAGAGGCCCATCACGTCATATTAGGAAAAGTTTGGTTATTAATTTGTTAATTTTAATATATTATTATTAAGTTAAAAGTGATTATTGTTAGACAACCGCTATTTTACGAAAATTTTGATTGTCTAACATGGTATCGAAGCTCAATTGCAAAAAGCTGTTATGGTTAAAACCTGCAATCTTCATTCCCCAATTCTTTGTGATTTACAAGATGCATCCTGGAGCTGTACTTATATGTTTTTCTCTAATGGCATTTTATCTGTTTCTCCACGTGTCGGAAGAGGCTACACGCAAGGGTGCGTCAAATATACATTGTCACCGTTCTCTAACATTTTCGGCTTTTTGGAGTTAGTGGTTGTCTAACAAATTAACAAATTCCATATGCCTTGCTAACAAAAGTATAAAGATGAATTTTGTTGACATTTCCTATCTCCCCTGGTCTACGCATGCAGTTGTGCAGCTGATTATCCATCCAAAAACTCCTGTATTAGAAAGTCAACCAAAAATGACTCACCAGGCTTTGCTGTCAAAAAGGCCAGAACCATGCAACTGCCTCAAGAAGACTTCTAGAATTCTTGGGCTTTGTTTTCAACTATTCTAGATTTTCTGCAAGGACCTTTATGGGGCAAGTTTTTCTAATTTTGGAACAGGCAGTGCATTGAAGTTACAACTGCTCCCTCCATTGCATATATATTGGAAGCCTTATATCCTATAATGTACTTTGACGGGGGAAGAGAGAGAGAGAGAGAGAGAGAGAGAACACATTAAGGGTGGTGAACGTAATTGGTTTTCGAGAGAATAACAAAGCTTCTGTGCCAAGGCATTGCCGGTGAGTCATACGAGATCAAGACCTTCCGAGGAGAGCATAAGAGGGTGCCAAGAATACTGAGGTTCTCCATTACGGATTTTTTTTCATTCTAAGAGTCTCAGACATCCTTATCACGCTAGCTGGTTTCAGTTTCATGGAGAGTTTTGAGGATTTTAATTAATTCATTCACAGAAAGAGAAATGGGAAGAGAACAAGCACAAAACAGCTTAGATACGGTGGCAGTGGCAATAGACAAGGACAAATCAAGTCAATATGCTATCAAATGGACAGTTGAAAATATTCTCACCAGGGGCCAAGCTCTCACACTGCTCCATGTTAAACATAGAACTGCAGTTTCCAGCCAAAGTATATATCAGTCAATCAATCTCTCTATCTATCTATCTCTTATTCATGTATATATATCATGATCTTAATTAAGATTATAATAATACATTCGTTCTGTTTTTCTCATCTTATGTTGCAGCCAGGGGCACGGTTCCTATCTCCGAAGTCACAGAGGAGGCTGCAAAAGCGCACAAAAGCCAACTTGAAGCTCAAGCCAACGAGTTGTTTCTACCGTTCCGCTGCTTTTGCGCGAAAAAGGACGTGAGTCATACTTCTATATAATATCATTACTTTTGTTTGCGCAACGTAATTTCTTCTCCTTATAGTTTTCATCTTTGCAACAGCTAAAATGCAATGAAGTCATAATTGAGGATACAAATACAGCAAAAGCACTAGTTAACTATGTTATCAATAATTCAATTGATATTTTGGTACTTGGCGCACCAGCAAGACACGGCCTTCTCAGGTAATGGGTTCTCAACATTCCAATCTAACCTTACCAATGAAGTAATCAGTGATTTAGTGTCATACCTTAGTTCGTGCTTCTTGGAAGACAACGATTAAGCAAGCATCCTAAAGATATATCTATCTTGTAACAGATTCAAAACTACGGACGTTCCAAGCAGCGTGTCAAAAGAAGCACCGGATTTCTGCACTGTGTATGTCATTGGCAAAGGAAAGATCTCATATATGCATTGTGCTACCAGAACATTGCCCCGTAAAGCTTCCTCGCGTAATCAAATACCGGACCAACCCAGCAAAGTTTTTGAATCAAATTATACATTCAATCGCAACCAGCAAGGTTTGTTAGGTTGTGTTCCAGCCTCATGTTATATATATACATTAACTTGTTTTTCACCTCATATATCTGGTTTTTGTCATTACTCACTCAAGTTTCTTTGATCAATACAGCATCAGAGAGGACTCAGTATCCACCCCGTAGTATCCTAGATGGCATTGAAATCAGGTAATCTCCGGTACACTGATTGTTTGGGAGACAAAATATATACACACACACAAACACGTATGTTTATATGTATGTATCTATGTAGGTATGTATAATGTATGCATGCTTGTTTGTATGTATCTTTGTATTTATCTATGTATATATGCATCCATATAAACAGTATTTGAAGGTTTAGTTTGTAGGTATGCGACTTTTCATTTGGAAATGTTTGTCTATGCTCTCATTCAAGCATGCACTATCTGTACTGCCGGGCATAGCTCGCCCAGGCATTCCCTAGATGAAGTTTCAGCTAATGTGTTAAAAGGCTTCTAAATTGCTAGATATTTATGTGCAACAACTATAATACTGAAAAAGAGTATGTGAATGCACAATTAACGAAAGGACTAACATAATAAAATATATGCAGGTCGCCATTCACAAGAGCAACAGCTTCAAATAACAAATCATATGAGCTCTCGTCTGAGACCGATATATCATTCGTGAGTAGTGGAAGGCCAAGTGTGGATAAATTGTTTCCTTCTTTCTATGATGGTCTGGAATCAGGACCTCGAAGTTCAATCAGCTCAGATATGGATACCATAAGCTCTACATCATCTTACTCAGGACACAAGTTCATTGACATGAACTCTTTGCAACATGAATTCTCATCGTCCTCAATTGAAAGTGAAAATTCATGCTCATCACGGAATATGGTAAGACAATTTTTCTAGCATAGTAAACTTGAAGCACCACCAACCTTCAAGCTTTGGAGCTTTATCACTTTCGTCAGAAGCTAATATACCAGAAATGTTTATCTGAGACAGCTCCCATAGTGTGCCTTCAACAATTGATACATTAAATGACCAATATTTGCCATTGGTTTGAGTAGTTTTAATGCCACGGTTCATAAAGACGCGCATATTACAAAAACATACACACAGGAATAGTTCAGAATACTAATACTTAATTGCTAATAATAGGATGAAATGGAAGCTGAAATGAGGAGGCTCAGGCTAGAGCTCAAGCAAACGATGGACATGTACAGTACAGCCTGCAAGGAGGCACTCACGGCAAAACAGAAGGTATTGATGCAATAGCTTTTTTCGAGCATAGACTGAAACAAAGTTTTGGAATCAACCCTAAATTTCATTTTTTGATAAAATCAAAGACAAATGGTGAGTACACATTGATATATGTAATGAATCTTTAGTACTATCCATGTAAGAACTGAATTTTTTATTTATCATTCTACCAAACATTGTACATATGACCTCTCTTCGCCTCACATTTTCACAACGCAGCCTTGAAAATCCAAAAAAAGGTTTGAGAATCATCATCTAGTGGCCTAGTTGGTTAGCCCTGCATCTCTCTCTCTCTCTCTCTCTCTCTCTCTCTCTCTCTCTCTCTCACACGTATATATAGGGACACTTCTATATAGTGTCACATAGTGCATCTTATGCCTCCTACAATTCCTAAAGGTGCAAGCAGATGCAAGTGTATCTAGCAACAGCTGAAATAACAAAGCTACATGTCCAACCATACACAAAAAGAGATAAATTCATTTGATGGAATATAAATCTTGGGTTTAGAACAACTATTCATCCATAAATTCTAATAACATATCATCACAGGCAATGGAACTTCAACAATGGAAATTGGAAGAAGAACAGAGATTACACGAGGCACATATAGCTGAGGAAGCTGCATTGGCACTTGCAGATGAGCAGAAAATAAAATGTATGGCAGCCATGGAGGCTGCAGAATCAGCTCAAAGGATTGCAGTACTGGAAGCACAGAAAAGGAGGAATGCAGAAATGAAAGCCTTTAGAGAAACTGAGAGGAAGAAGGCATTAGAAGCAAAAACATATGATTTCATGTACAGGAAATACACAATTGAGGAGATCGAAGTAGCAACAAAGAATTTTTCAAACGTAAACAAGATTGGAGAAGGAGGCTATGGGCCAGTATACAGAGGTGAACTAGACCACACACCAGTGGCAATAAAAGTTCTATGTCCGGGCGCAGCTCAAGGACGGTCACAGTTCCAGCAAGAGGTTGGTGACTTTGCTCATTATCAAACTTTAAGGTTTATAAACAATTATTAGGCAATTCATGTGTTGAATCTGAACATGAATGAACTGAAGATTGAACTCTCACATTGTTGCCAAAACTGGGAACATGTTGTTTGAAAACAAAAGCAGACAGATCCAATGATTTTCTTGTGATACTAATAAAGGGGAACACGAGTATAAAAAATTACTTAAAAAACAAAAAGAGAGAGAATAGAAATACTCGAATAGATAAAAAGATAACTTCTCTGGTTTAAGAAGTTGCTCGGGCATCAAACAAAGAGTTGAAACAATTAGTTCTTCAAGTGATTTATTGTACATCTAAAAGTAGTTAATACCAATCCCCCAATCCTTTCAAGTTGTAACAGTTCAATTAGAAATGCTAGGATTATTGATATTTCTTACTCTCAAAGGCTAATAAGCTTCTTCTTTCTAAGCCATTTATATTGTTTGTGTCTTTCTGAGAAATATATCTGGCAACTCTTAACTATGCAGGTTCAAGTATTGAGTTGCATGCGCCATCCAAACATGGTTCTCCTTCTTGGAGCCTGCCCAGAGTATGGTTGCCTGGTCTATGAGTACATGGCTAATGGGAGCTTAGAAGACCGTCTCTTCCGGCGAGGTAACACCCCAGTTATTCCTTGGCAACTAAGGTTCCATATAGCTGCAGAAATTGGCACCGGACTTTTGTTCCTTCATCATACCAAGCCAGAACCCCTTGTACACCGTGACCTGAAACCCGGAAACATTTTGCTAGACCATAACTATGTGAGCAAGATCAGTGATGTAGGTTTGGCCAGGCTAGTCCCTCCATCAGTAGCCGATTCAGTCACTCAATATCATATGACATCAACAGCCGGAACATTCTGTTATATAGACCCAGAGTATCAGCAAACTGGGATGCTTGGAATCAAATCTGATATCTACTCACTTGGGGTCATGTTTCTACAACTAATAACAGCCAAGCCACCAATGGGTTTGACTCATCATGTTCAGCGGGCTATCGAGAAAGGGACTTTCCCAGAGATGCTTGACCCTGCTGTTCCTGACTGGCCAGTTGAGGAAGCCTTAAAGTTTGCCAAGATGGCTTTACAATGTGCCGAATTGAGGCGTAAAGACAGACCGGATCTTGGAAATGTTGTGCTACCTGAGCTAAACAGATTGAGAAAACTAGCCGAAGATAACAAGACGTCTGGCATCCTCGGTGGTGGTGAAGAATTTTCCCCAAATCATGGCCCCATTTCCACAATACAAGTGAGTTTCATAACATAAACCTAATTTTGGCAAACTGAATGAGGTTCATACTACCTACAGCCTGTGAAGGCTTCACAAGACTGTTAGCTCTTTTGTTTTTGGATATTTGTGAACATTTGTACTTATTTATTAACTTTTTGGGGTTTTTCTTTCAGGATGTTATGAGTGACGTTGAGCTACCAGAGTCTGGATACCATAGCTCAAGCTCAAGAAGGAGCTCAAGGGCATCATCTTATTATGGACGAAACTAATACCTTCCCTACAAATACAGTTTTTCAACTTCTTCCAGGTTTAATCCAATTTGATCCAAACCTGCCCATAGATTGTTTAGGAAATTAGGACTATGTAGTGAGTCTATTGAATATGTATCCATAAATTCTTTATTTTTTGAAAAACAAATCTCCTCTTAGGCAAGGCTATCTGACATTCGAGACGTCAACGCTGAATGCTCTTTTGAAATACATCAGTGGCATTTTGTTTTTTTCCAGGAGTCATACTTCAAATATCATGCTCTGATACCATGACAGAGTTTGCTGGTTACCACTTCTCAAAAGCTTAAACTATAAGGTTGTGACCAACAGTTACTTTATTTTCTAACACAAACATTTATCCAAACTCAAAGAGTATGGTCTAAGAGTTCCAGCTCCAGTCCAATTGTCCATCCAGTGGACATAAAATCTGAGTGTCCGTGCACAATGCCAGAAACCTGTTAGAAACAATAGCAGATCTTGAAGTGAACTATATGAGTACACTGATTGTTGTTCTATCACACATAATATATATATATATATTTTAATAGAAACATTTGTATTGATAATCAAGAGGAGAAATTATTCTCGATCATACAACAAAAGGAAAAAGGACTCATTAAGCACCAGAATACCCAATATAAAAAACAACTAACCTACTGAACCCGAAAATGAATCTGTAACTAGAACCAATAGAACCTACTATCACACGTAATATCACTAACAGAACCAAGAACACCCTCGCCTCTCGCCTAAATATCAGTGTCACCAAATAATTAGTTCAAGACTCCCACAGTACAGTATTATGACCACACATATTGATTTAAGGTCTATTTTTATACGTAGCCACGACAGGATGTTTTTGCCAGAATATATCTTGAGCAGGAAATTATTTATTTATATCATCAACTTTCCAACAATTTAAGCTTCCCGCGAAAGTGATAAAGCTCAATGGTTGTATCTGTTAATTTAAGAAGGTACTTTTTAAAGTCAATGAAACTCCAAGGAAATCAAAGGGAAAACGACAAGAAAAACAACACAGACACACACATATCTTTGAGTTAGAGTATCATTAGCGGGGTGAATATTTAGTTACAAATAAATATAAAAACTTGAAAAAGGAGAAAAGCAATTTGTGCGATTTAAGGTTTCATAGCAGTTTATGTGATGCATAGAACACGCATCAAAGCCAATAGACAGAAAGAGAAGCTGCAGTAAATAGCAAGGGAAACAGACACGAGGGGAATTAGTTTTGACTGACAGATTAGTTTCAGCATGTGAGATTCAAAAGAAATAGTAGGACTACTCTTACGTTTATTTCTTACTCCTCTGAGTGTACTTTGAGTCTGAGTGAATGTAGCATTTCGTTGCAAATTTGGTAGGTTCAGGTTAGCATCTCTAGCATTATATTGGCACGTTATCCATCACCAATATCCAACTTCATTTCAGCTTGAACAAGGGGAGCCTACATAAGACCTTGGAGATCAGGAAAATTTCGGTTATCCAGAATGAACATAAGAAGAAAGTGCAGAGACATACCCATGCACAATATAGGGCGATGCATATATCTGAGCTGCAGTTATCATCTTGTATACATACATGCACATGTTGAACCAATAGAATGAGAACTGTAACTGATAGACATGCTATTGTCAGTGACAATCCTTCTCTAACAATCGGCCAAACATGACTTTACACGAAGTGCAGGTCACTGGTCAGTAATTCCAAAAGATCTGGTTCCTCCGATATTGCTTTTTCAAATATACTGAAATTAACTTCCTATAAGTCCATTCCCTCTGACTCTGGAACTCCAAAAATGCCTCTGAACTTGCATGAAAGTCCCCTTTTCCCAAAACTTCAAACACAAATGGATCTGTTAATATGAGTGGAGAATCATCCAAATTCATTTTATTGAGAGCAAAATACAAATTTTTTCCTAGTCTTCTCTCTAAGTACGCATCAACAACACAACCACAAGTCACAAGATCAGGAACAACTTTCTCATGTTTCATGTGTTCAAGGCTCAGATGGAGATCCCAGAGTAGAGACATCCTAGAAAAGGCCAGAGCACGAATATTAAATGTGGTAAGATCAGGGTGGAAACCGGCTTCCACCATTCTCAGAAATTCTCTTTGTAAGCTTTTCATCTTAAAATCGGCAGCATAGGATAACAACAAAAGGTTCCACGAAAGATTTCCCAAGTTTCTTCTACCTAGACCAACATTCTTCAGGAGCTCAGCTAATCTGTAAAACTTCCTTTTCTTCAGATACGCAAATGACATTGCCCGGATTCCCTCTTCCTCTATAAGAAACCTAGACCTCTTAAGGCGGCCATAAGCGGTCTCCATCTCAGTCAGAGAACCAAAAATGCTATAGTATCTAATGAAGGCATTACCAGTGGCAGAGTCCAATGGGAAACCCCTTGAAATCATTTCATTCAATGTACCTTCCATCAATTCAAGCTGCCCCCCTTTCCCAAAGCAAGAGATAGCCAGTGAGTAAACCTCTGGAAACAAACTTAAATTCCTCGACCTTATCTGAGCCAAAATTTCGTTCACTTTTCGAAACATCCCACATTGCCATAAGCATCAAATAACTCGGAAACAACCTGAATACTAGGCACAAAAGAACTATGTAACATTTCATCCCAAATTGCCTCAGCTTGAGGAAAAAGGCCATTGTTCGCATGGCATAGCATCAAAGCAGATAGAGTGGAGTTGCTAGGCAAAAGACCATCGGATTTCATTTCAAGTAAAAGCTCCTGGGCTACATGAGGCATCTTTTGTCTACTTAAACTTCGTATTAGCGGCACACAATCTACATAAATATCCTTGCCATCAAAACACTCTTCCTGCTTCCATTTCCGGATTATCTGTTCTAAGCACACCCCAAATGAAAGGCATTCAAACACATATCCATCAAGAAATCTAAAACAATAACAAGCATTACAAGCCCATGTATATAGACCAAGAAATAAATAATTGAGTACAAGCATAAACTGCACAGTAATAATAGTCGTAATAAGATGTTGAACACACTAAAAAGCATGAGAGAGTTTTTTCTTAGTATAACAGAATAATAGTCTTTTTTTCCGAATAAGAAAACACACAAGTCACACTAAAACAAGAAAATTCATGAATATCCAACTGGTGCTATATAAGATGGAAAGGTGCTGGAAATAAATTATGGGCATTTGTTGAACCAGAATTAGCTTCAAATAAAAGTCCCAATTTCGCAAATACAGTACTTTTTCTCTTTTGAAGTGAATACAGATACTTTTAATTAATTAACTGAAAATAAGCCAAAATCGTCTGTTCATAATAGAAACGGAGACTGACCTTGCGTGCTAGGGCTCGACTCTGTGACTGTGGTTGATGGGAGGAAAAAGAAAGATGATGTGGCTTGAGAGAACTTGAAACACATGTTGTGCTCAGAAGAAGAGTGCCCTCCATTTTCACACACAGCTGAATGCTGGAAACTGAAAGAAGTTGGAAGCGACGCGTTTTGCATTGAGGCCTTTTCTTTTTCAATAAAGAGGAGGAAGTAAGATCATCCTCTAACCATACTCCCTATCCGTCTCCTAAAATAGGGAGTACTCTAGGAGCTCCTAAATATGAGGAGAGAAAAAGACTCCTAGTTTGACTCCTATAATTTAATAATGCCTTATTTAATAAGTATTTCAAACCTTTATTTAATGCTAACTATTTTTTATTTTATTTTTTAATAGAAATGGACCAATCAAAAAAGAGTTATAGCATTTATGACTCTCCAAATTAGGGAGTACGATTGAAGTTGAAATTTTTTAAAGAGTTCCTAAAATAGTTTTCTTATATTTTTAGCTAAATTTTAGCTAAGAAGTACAGAGCATCATTGCGGATGCTCTAAAGTTTGTAGTTTTGTGGTCCATAAGTATTTGTATTGCTCAATCGACATAGTCAACCAAGTATATGTTATTGTAACGTCAATATAATATCTAAATTATCATATTTGGGTCCAAAAGTTAGGGTCTCATCAATCCGGCCGAACTGATAAAATTGGTTGATTCAAACCGTAATTCTCAGTTTGATTAAAAAGTCAAAAATCGAATCATATTTGGTTTGATTTCGTTTGATTTTTTAGCTTTTAAAAACCGGCCTTAACCAAACTTAAAGATGGCAATTTTCTCCGCAGATAAGTTTAAACTACAAGCGATGGTCTATCCCAAGTCTTCAAATCTGAACACATAGTAAATATACTTGCAAAGGTAAAAGGTCTTTGTATACGTGGTTGTAGTTTTGTGACTCATGTACAATATTAACATGTTTTGACTTTAAGCAGTGGACTCTGGAAATTTTGCTGCTACATATGAACTTTATGCATTCATGTTACATGGTCTTATTTGCTGCCGCAATAGAAATCTACAGCAGTTTGTGCATTGAATTCCTTTTCCAATGGTTTTCATGTACAGAGTAGTTAATTTTCTGATCAGTCTTCATTTATGTAAAGCATGAAGAAGAGGAAGTTATATTCGCACTCCTAACAGTGGTTTTTATTCGATTTCAATTGGCTTTGCAGTTTGAAACAATGAACCAAGTTCTATTAAACGCTTTGCAATTTTCTTTTTCTTAATTCCTCTTTGCATTATTTTCTCTGAGCTCAACAATTGACAGTAGAATCCACTTTTAAGTGACGATGGTGAGGTGAAATTATACCCACTTTGTCAATATTTTTTAGGAACATAACCCCATGCATTGGGCAACTACATCATTCATTCAACCATTCAACATAGCATTATTCAACAATCCAACTTACACGGGATGTAATCTTTTGTCTAGCAACCCTTGACAGCCTCATAGGTGTTCAAAGCTTTGTTCCTTTGGTCTTTGGAAGTATTGGTCCAATTGTTCAGCACATCATCATTAGCGTGGGCAATGAGACCTTACGTTATGTGTCACTGAAAATTAAGATCACAACGTTGAAAAAGATGAAATCAAGGCATTTCTGAAACCAAAACATATTATGACTTGTCCAAATCTAACAAACGGTGCCGGCATAACTAAGGCGTTGATTTTTCAACTCAACAAAGATGCCGGCAATACCATCCCTTGTTGGAGGGCTTACATCCCAAACTCGGCCTAAATCCTTAGTTCCCTCCCTCACTTTTGCCCTGAAATCTCTCCTATTAGAGTTGGGGACAAGACAAAGACTCGCCTTGATGGGGATTTGTGCCATCCCTACAAAGCCTTGACTGACCCAACAAAAACACGAAGGAAAAAAAAAGCACATCAACCACAAAGTCTCCAATGTGAGAATTGGAGTTGGCTTTCACCTCAATTTAGTGATGCATTCTGTAGTGTATTATGACAATATAAATTCCATATTAGATTTGAGGCCAGCAAGCAATTGCAAAGATGCTTGAAGACACTAATTTTGAAAAACGGGCAATCAGTTGATTCAATTGTACACCATTAGATTAGCCAACCTTGATCTATACGGCAATGCATGGATATGAAGCTACTTGCCATAAGAAACATGAAACAATTAAATTAGCATATCTGCACACACAACAAAAAAAGTAAGATGTTTTCTATAAATAATAATTCTTAGCCTGTAATGTATATGCGCAATGGTCCAAACCAAATCATTCAGATTTGAAGAATATAAATTAAAATAGTATAAAAATGACAGGTCCATATATCTTGTGGTTTTTAATTCATAGATGGTTAATTAGTGGGTAGAATTGGAATAATGGACATCACTGGCTCTCTCTCTCTCATATATATATATATATATATATATATATATGAATCGATGGCAGTCAATTGAAATATTGAGCATACAATTGAACCATTGGCAGATGAAAAGGAGAATGATTATCAAAAGCTAGGTTTTATGCTTTTGTTGGCATGTCCTCAAAAGTCACACAACAATGCTGTTGGGTACTTTTTCAACTCAGTTGGATTATAAAACTTATGGAATGAGACCGAAAATGTTAATTTGTTCAAGTGCTCATCATGGTCTATTATATCTATGGGCCATAGTTTCAGAATATATTTATTGAAGGAAAAAAAAAATAGGGAAATTGATCATTGAAGAATATGTGTGTGACAATTATTAGAATAGTGGTAGGAGCAACTTGTACTTGTATGTGATCCTCCTCATATTTTATATTTGGGGCATTTTTAGTGCATGAATTTGCATGTGATCGGTAGATTGTGCCACCTTAACATGCAATCAATTACCTTGGCAGATTGTGCCACTGGAGAAGGATTTTTATGCAACGAGAAGTTATTGCAGCGATATTTTAAGTTAATCACACACTGTTATGTATGACAATACTTAATTAGCTTAGTATATTATCACTATAGCATTTCCGGTGTAGATAATTTTTTTCTCCTTGTACCGACTTCTTTCTTCAATGAAGTTCTTCGGTTGACAAAAACAAACAAAAAATGCTCCCAATTAGCACTATTACTCCAAAAAAAAATATTTTGAAGTCATTTAAATCGTATACATATTTTCTTTGTGATATGCATGCATCTTGAAAATTTTCTAGGTTAATTTTGGTTTTGTTATCTCTATGGAAGGTGTGGTTCCAAGAGCCCCATAGGGGGACCAGCTTATAGCAAATATCCCAAAATGGTGTGTATCAGAGATTTTGAATAGTCATAGGAAAATGGAGCAGTTATAGAAGAGAAGAGAAGGGAAGGGAAGAGAACCAGGTTCGCAGAAGTAATAATCACTGATGTGTTAGATTTGTCCCCACTTATTATTGCTTTCTATATGTTTATATTTTATGTGACAAGAAATGTGAAATCATTGACCACAAACTCATCTTGTCTGCTTTCCTTTGTTGGCTTTTTGCATGGTGGCCTTGGTAGGTTGCTTGTCACTGCTTTTTTATTTTAGGGTATTTGAGAATCCGTCCTTTATTTTTCATAATTTTGCAACTCTGTCTCAAATTCTTCGGTATTCCTTTGCAAATATACCTATCTAATTGAAAATAATCTTTTGTAGGTTATGTATCCTTTTTCTATAGTTTTCACCACATTTTGTTGTTACCTACTTATTTGTTCCTTATTGATTGATCATTCATGCCACGCGGGGCAAATGAGGATGACTGCCTCCACTCACCATTTTTTCTACACACAAATCGTCCCAATAAGTCGTTTTTTACTTAATGATTTTCAAATACATCATTTTCGCTCACCACTTATCCTTAATAATGAATACATATTTTTTTCAACTGCCGAAAGATAATGAGATGTGAATTTGGGCATATTTTAATATTAGTGACATAAGTATATTTCGATTAAGTGCCAGTTAATCAATATATAATAAAGAATACTTGAATGATAAAACAGTTTACTCCATTGTCATGACAAGAGTTCAAATCATACCTTTCATTAAAAAAACAAAAAAACAAATAAATAAACAATATGTTCATTTAAAAGAATAAAAGAAAAGGTTTACACACACGAAGAATTCTTTTACACAAGAAAAATAAAATAAAAGCTTCATAACACTGACAGAAACACTCGTTTTATTTAATCATGCTTCAAAGGTTTTTATTTTTGTAATTTATCTGGAAAATTAATTAGGGGGCTGTGGAAAAGCCATAAAATACTTTACTGTGAGGATTCAAAAGCAACAAAATATTTTTGCCTGCACCCTTTGCTGCTCTCCCTTTCAAGATGCCAGAGCATATCCCCCCATAGGGGGAAGTTATTAGGTATAGGCACTAACAGTGGCTATATATGGATGCTTTCTTTTTCTTCAACATGATGGCAACAATGGTCCTTCTGGTTCTAATTAGGGCATGGAAATCAGAGCTGATTGATTTTCTGTAACCGATTTCCAGTTTTGGGCATGGCTAGCTCATATCACCCAATGCAATTTTGTGAAATCTAGTATTGGTTGGACATTGATATTTGCTTGCATTGTTAGTAAATTCTTGTATACTCAAAATTGGCGCTTCCAATTATTAGAAAATGGTAAGATTAATTGGCAGCAGGTTTTTCACGTACCATATCATTTGAGACTCAAGTTTGGTACAGAAATTTGGTGTCTCTAGCATTACTGTAAAAGAAAAGGGCACAAATGCTAACAGAAAGGATGACGAAGGTTTAAATGAGCGGAAATTCATCAATAATTTTTAAGGGTTCTTGTATTTTTCCATCAAAGAACACAAAGAACGACCTTGTTAGAGAAAATAAATAATAATATTAACTAGCTTCCCATACACGTGTCAAGATGTTTTTCCTTTTTTTCAATAATTCTTTTCTAAAAGAACTTTTGTTCTTTTTATGAAATAAGAGAATTTTTGTTGGACATGAAATCTATTCTTTTTGTTTTTAGTTATTCATACCGTAAAAGATTATTGTTTTACGTATTTCTTCTTTTAAAATGAAGTAGTTGTGTAGCAAAAATTTTAGTTAAATGAGGACAAATATGAGTTATTTGAAAATTTACTAATAAAGGGTGTTTTGCTTTATATAAATAAATTTTTTCCAATTTGGACATTATTATTGTGCAAACACCATATATTTTTTACTACTCCTCCCTACTTTTTTCTCCTTGTTTATAATGACGTTCACACAATAATAACGTACGGGCGTTCCGAATAAGAAGAATAACTATATATATATAAAGAATTATTATTCTCTTAGCACATATATATCCCTTTTGTACTTCGAATAAGTTAATATGCTAATTTGTCCTCTGAACTTTATGGTCAGGGTCAATTTGCCTCCGCACAAATGTTTTTGGACAATTTGGGACCTGAACTAATGAGCCACTTTACTCCCCCACCTCTAATTTTTACACATTCCATTCAATTATCTGCCCAACAATGTCAACACTAAATTGGAACTAATTTTGAAGTATTTAAGATCTTTGTAGTGTTGAAAAGATCTTAAATACTTTATAATTCCATTAGTACTTGCAAGGTCTTAGGTTCGAATCCTCATGATATCATAGTTGTGTGTGAGAGAGAAATCTTCATCCCTTTTAGTTTAGATTATCGCTTATACTAATAAAAAAAACCTTCATAATTAATTATACGAAAAATTGTATGAAACATGTATAAATTCACATTAAGAAATGTTGACTTGATCTTTTATCTATATATAAAGGCAAAACAAGAGACCTATAACTCAAGTGGTTAAAAATATTTAAAAATAAAACATTCAAAATCCATAAAAACAGGAGATAACTACTTTCAAGACTTACCTTTTGAATATTAAAATAATAATAATAAAACTCAGTGTAAGAAAAATCCAATTGGCACACGATCACAGGGTAGGCTTTATCAAACCAAAATACACTTACTTTTGAAAATGACTTTTGAGTTTAGTTACAACTTACATGGCACGTTTGGAGCTATGGGCAAAATTCTTTCAAAATATGATGTAGAAATATATTCAGGCGTGTGTCAAGGGCTAGGTTTTTATTTTTTTTACATTCAAATATTTCTAGGTTATACTTTTAAAAATTCCTTCAAAATATAACCTAGAAATATTTGAATGAAAAAAATATTGAGAGTCGTACTCTTATAAGTAAAATATTTTTTTGAACAGGAACTACATTTCTCATCAATTATACCCTTCTTTGAATTCACTTGTGGGATTGGTACAAAGCAACAATAATAGAACGAAGAATCTCAAGTAGACAAATAAATCATTTTTGAACTCACTCAATATTAATATTATAGCTTTTTTTGCTAGACCACAAACACAATAGTCTTTTTTTTTTTCTTCTTTTTTTTTAAATAAATATTTATTTTCTGTCACACAAATTTTAAAGTTGAAAAAGAAAGAATCTAACAACAAAAGAGGTAAAATTTGTTAACGTAAACATGGAGGGGCCAATTTAAGAAAAGGAAAGAATAAGGAAAGTGACAACCCACAATTATTACAAACTGTCAAACTACAGAATCAATTATTTCTGTAATGTTTGCAAAAGAAAAATCTGTATTATTTGCAAGAAGAATATAATAATAAAAATATAATTGTTATGGTAGGGAGAGGAAGTGCTTATATTGCCCTTTCCCCTGAAGTCGCAGGCGTTAGAGAAGACCAGAGAGAGACCTGAAAGGTGGTCTTCCTCTGCATCTCTCTCTCTCTCTCTCTCTCTCTCTCTCCCTCTTCCTCTCTAACAGGTTTCTCTCTCTAGAAAAAAAACTAAAGTTTAATAGATTAGAGAGAGGGAGGAGGTACTTCTCTCAAAGCTGCACTGAATTTTTCAAAAAAGAATCCCTCTACTTGCTTCATTGCTTCTACTTCACTCCCTCTAAATTTAGCACAAAGCTCTAGCTCTCTCTCTAGATCTCCAATCTTTCCTGGTTACCTAAAAAGAGTCCCGACTCTTTCTCTATCTCAGTCTTCCACAGCTTTGACAATCCTCCTTTAAACTAGCTAAACGTTTTGGCAATCATTTGACAAAGTAAGAGAATCTGAGGGTACCCAATTGCAGATTTTCCCGGAAGATGGAGAATTTTTCCGGAAAAAAGAGACCCACCATCAGTCTCTCACTCTTCACTACCTTGTCTGAGTCAATTTCCTCTGATAAGTATCCCAATTCAATCAAATCTCCTAGAAATTTCCAAGAGGGTGTGGTTGGACTTGGCATAGTGGCTGCTATGACCGATTTGAGCAACCCCAATGAAGTGGCTTCGTCTGAAAGGTCACCAAGGTCAAGCCCAATCCCCATAGTCTCTGCAGCTAAACCTGCTGCTAATTTCAGAGGTGGGTTTAATATGGAGAGGCCAGGAGTTGTGGTGGATGAATTGTCTGAGAGCTATACTTGTGTGATTTCTCATTTTGGGAACAATTTGACAAGGAAACGTGTTTATTTTGATGATAAGCTTAGTGGAGTTGTTAATGATCCTAGTTCTGGTGTGGTGGCCTCTGGGGTGTTCTCTGCTTCACCAGTGAGTGTTGGTGAAGTGGGTAGAGAGTTTTGGGCTTCTGATTTTCTCAGTTCTTGTTATCTTTGCAACAAGCAGCTTCATGGACTGGACATTTTCATGTACAGGTAAAAAAAAAATTATGTTTATATATGTTCATATATTTATGTTCTTTTGATGTATTGTTATGAATTAATTCAGTTTGAAATTTATATAGGATCAGTGTTTAGTGTGTATGTGGTAGTCTTTCTCCCCTTTCGATGAATGATTTGGTGAAGTATGATTTAGAAGATTTTGGATTATGAATATGGCTTAGTTAAAATTTTAGAAAATTTTGAATATGGCTTAGTTAAAATTTTAGAAAATTTTGAATATGGCTTAGTCAAAATTTTAGAAATTTTTGAATATGGCTTAGTCAAAATTTTAGAAATTTTTGAATATGGCTTAGTCAAACTTTTACCGAACTTTGCATATGACTTAATTTTTGCGTATTGATTATGGTGTCTTGTGTGGGTAATTGTGTGTTGAGTGGATTTGAATTTCGGTTGATTGTTATTTTAGAGGTATGGATGAATTGACCAATCTTGGAGATGTACGATGCTTCGCTTCTTTGCTAGTTTAGCAATAGATTTTAAGTTCAGGGTGATACCGTTCATGCTTGACAAATTGGTCAGTTCATTACATAGGATTTTGATCTATGGTAATTCGTTGGTCTTGGCGGGAGGATCTGTATCCGCAGCTTGATACTTTTTCCTTATTTGTAATTTTCTCTTTTGAGTAGAGATTACCTTATGTGGTATAGGCAGTCGGTGTTCTTCTACTTGTTCTACTAACAAATTTTGCTCGATTTTTATTTATTAATCAAGGTTTAAGTTATGAGTTGTCATTGAATGTTTCTTAAATGATTTAGTTCCTTTGTTAAACATCTTGTTAAGAATGATTTTGCCTTCTTCATTGACTGCTGTAAGTACAGAAGCTGTATGAATGGTTGTTTCCATTAGGATTTGGATATTATTTCGGAAATGTAGATTGGAAATCTTATGTGATTGTTATGTAGACTGTAAATGTTGTTATCTGCAAGGAACATGTACAGCTTGATTCAGCTGATTATTAGTTCTGGCCTTGTCATTTTCCAAACTTCTAGTAGTTATTCCAGTAATGTTTTGAAGTGTAAAATACAAGCAGGCCAGGCAAAGTAATTTAAGTCGGTCAATGCTGATTGGACTTGAGTACTCTAACAGCAATATATAGCTCATGGATTGATTATCACTCTCAAATCCTCAATCTAGGTTCTCATTTTGTTGATTGGAACAGATTCTATTCCATGTTAATGTTATATGGAAATTGGTACATGTCAGTATAATTTTTTATGCCAGGCTGTAAACCAATCATTTGACTATTAATTGTCATTAGACTGTTGCATGCTTAAGAAGTAATGCCAGGTTTTCTTTGCCTTAGTATTCATTGAAGCTAGCCTCCCCAGAAACTTAGGATAGAATGACAGCTGTTTCCTTAATAACCACTTGCTAGTTACATCTTTGAATGGAGTCATTGTTCGGTATTAAAAATACCGTTGAGTGGGTAGATGTGTACTGGTACTCCTATAAGAAAGTGGTCATTTCTTTTGGAAGACAATTTTGCCGACCGCTTTTTACCATGATGTAGCGTTACCACTCTGCTCAATGCATCCACATGTTATATGTATTATCTAAGGTTAATTTTTGTAATAAATACAACCACACCTGTTAGACGTGGAAAACGTTGAGTAGGGCGGTAATGCTGCACCATGACTGAACAAAATTGATCTCTTTTGAGCAAAGTTCTCTTTTCTTTATCTTCTTAGCAAAAAATTGGAGTAGTGATTGCTTTTCAGTTATGTAGCATCCATAATTTAGAGAATCACTTTGACATTTAATACTACTGCTGTCTCTTTCTGGCAACAAAATGAAGCAGTAATATTTGTCAGTTATATGTGTATATGAAATTCTTCTCTTTCCTGCGCTTGCATATGTGGTTAGGAGAATTGCATTGGATTAAATCTTCTAACTTTTGAGTTATGCTTGAAAGTATACTTCAAAGTCTTAGAATCTTGAAATTTCGTCTCGACAACTTTCTGAATGAATATATGCATTGTGTTAAGAGATATAACATTATTGTAGACAAGATTCAAGGTAGGCCAGTTTTAAAGTCCAGGTTGGTGAGATATTTAGGTGCAATTCTTGATTGACAAAATTCCACCTGGTTTTGTTTTGTTCCAATATCTGATTTTCAATTCTCTTAATAATTGAGATATTTTGTGATAGCGAAAGAATTTGCTTTTGGAATTGTGGTTCTTGTTTGCTATTGCATGTGGTGCTTAATTGTTTGGAATGGTTGGGATGTCAACTGATGACTTTGAAAATGGGGATGGTCTTTGCAATATACTTGGCATCTTCTGTCCTGATGCAACTTAGATTCTTCACTAACAAAGCATTCAATTCCCCTTGTTTGCAGAGGTGAAAAAGCATTTTGCAGTGCTGAGTGCCGCGACAAACACATTAGAAGTGACGATCACAAAGAGAAGTGCAGATCCGAAGCAATAAAATCAATGGATTACTCTGTGTCACCCTGCTCTAGTCCGCTTGTCTTCTTGGCTGGGGTCGCTGTGGCATGAACATTTTTACAAACCTATAATAAGTAAATAATAGAAAAGGGTGGGAAAGGTTATGAGAATAAAACTGGGTATAACCAGGATAAGACACGGTAGACAAAAATTGAGAGGGTTCAAGCAGGCAGTCTCTACAGTCTTCTATTCAAATTGCCAGAATTTTTTAATTAGATTGGAGAAATTTTATTGAGAAATTGTGAACTTATATGAACCTGAAAGAGAGACATTTATAGTTTGGATTGTATGAAATGCCAGTCATAATTGTTACAAGGAGCACATGACGTTATGCTATTTTTCATACTTTAATTTTTTTTTTTTAAGTACAAATGATTGGGGAGGGAGTTTACACAAATATTCATTGGGTGTTTGGTTTACACAAATATTCATTAGGTGCTTGGAAGTTTCAAACTTCCGCTCACATGAGTGGAGATAAAAGAGCTCAATCAACTGAGCTATATTTTTTGGACTCGAAAAAAGTTTTATAAAATGGGGCATGTTATTCGACCGAAAAATAAAAGTTGGGGCATATTATACACTTAGAGATGGGCTTATATTTTCTAGCCCGACCAGAAGCATTTTAATTCTTCTATAATGTCTACATCACTCGGTATTGTTATTTATATTTCCAACTAATAACTTTTTTCATAAAACTGTTTTAAGATTTGTGTCATGGTTAGATCAACATACATGTCATACACCAGAAGTTGAAAAGTAAAACCATCACTCAGAGTCCTTGAAATAAAAATCCAGATTATGGCAAAACCTAAAACAACCCTCTCATTCTACAAAGATTCACATAATACTATATTACTGCTATCAAGAGTCACATTGAGACTCTAAATTGCAGCAATATAGTCACAACGAAGTGTATAAGCAGAAAGTAATTTAGTAATATAATCACTTTGAGACTTTAACGCAGAGAGCCAGTACATTGTGATCTTTAACAAAGAATCACGTTCAACTTAGCATCAAAAAACCAAAATAAAGTCGATAACAAAGAAGGAAAGCCAGAACTTCATTGAGCTCCAAGTAAAATCTAGTCCTCAACCTGCCAAAGAGAAGTAAAATGCAATCACTAAGTTAGTTGTTCAAAGAGTAACAGAGAATGATTAGAAAACAGATCTGAACAACCAAATCTATGTGCAGAAACTCTGTCAAACATATATGTCTATATAAAAGACACTATTTTTCTTCTGCCTATATAAAAGACACTATTTTTCTTCTGCTTTCTTTTTTATTTTATTATAGAATACTATATTTTCTTTTCCTTTAAATATGCGGGATCAGTTCAAACAAGTTTCACATTGGCCAAAGCATTAAACAATTTAAGATGTCGAGTGCGAGTAGTTAAGCTTAAGCCCATGTATATCCGATACGCTTGTTCCACACTAAATTGTTGGCCATTTCGACCCCCAAAACGTTTGTCAACAGGAACTCTGCATACAGAAGAAAAGTAGAAAGCACTGGACCACTCATGACAATACAACTTCATTCCTCCAACACTAAAATTCATCCAACATTGTGAAAGCTAAACCGGACAGGACAGATTGTTCATCCTGACTGGACCAGAGAAAGTGGTGCTCTTCAATAGTTCTGTTTCTTAGAATCAGCGTACTAGTTTAACCCACATCCCATTTTACAAACTCATAAACCATTATACAATTGGAACACATCAACTCATATGTGACTCCAAATCACTGCAAAAGCAGTCATCTAAGAATAGCGCAATTTCATGGCTCAATAAATTATTTATGAAGCAAGAGCTTTAATTAATGTTTTTGGAAAAATTTCACAAAGTATGCTTTTCCATAGAAAAACATGTCCCCACCAATTATTAAACACTTTGATCAATCAAAACAATGAGCTTGTCATTATTAAAAAAAATCAAATACAAACATTGACAAAGTCAACATAAGTAATGAGATGCAAGTCTATGAACTATTCGATATGGCATTATCATTTGGAGCAGAGCCAAAGTTCATTGAGTGTGTAAATTGCTCACAGAGAGTTGCAGCTATGAGATCATTACAAAGATGAAAGTCAAACGTAACTAGAAAATTAATCAAAGAACCCATGATTCCCCTCTCCCTGCCAAAGTTCCTGTGACTCCAATCTCCAGCATTATGCCCCTCTAAGCTCTTTTCTCAATCGTTTGTGGTGTGGTCTATTTCTCTCAGTTAAAGTTTCAGACATTTCCCCAACATATGAGCATGATGATGTTTGCCTTCACACTACATCAATCTTATTCTTGTACTTTACTCTAACCAAACTTACTGAACTCAGACAACATCTAATTACTTTCATCTATCAATTTTCCAAGAAAAACTCATCTTAGACAATCTACTTTATGGCTCCACTTGGTGCCAATGGATGACACATCATAAATTTAGGCATATATTTGTAATCATGATCGAGATACTCCACATTGGTTTTTTTCCCACTCAGAAACAGACACAAGAGAAAGAGAGTAACTTGACATACAAATATGCTAATCTAAATTGAGGAACAATTCATGCCATATGCTTTGAGATGTCTTTACTTTGGACAAATGTTCGCAAAGTTCCATCAGCAATTTCATCGAGACATGCACTTTATGACCAATACCCATTTAGAAAATCATTGGCATTGTTAAAACTCACCATCTATGCTTAACAATTGTCCTTATTTTGAAATTTATGAGATGGGTCTTGGGTAACAATTAGTTCTAACAAAATTGGGATGAATGGGTCAAGAGCATTAGCATAAAACTATCAGAAATTCAACAAAATCACAAAAATAATACAAAATGAAATCAAATAAAACCAAAACCTGAGCGGGATTCGGCTCTGATAAAGAACGCTCGAGGTTCACGATTCTACCTTCAAGAGCATCAAACTTTTGCTTCACCTACAAAACCCCCCAAAGAAAAATGAAAACTTGAAAGGAAAACGAGAGAGAGAGAGAGAGAGAGAGAGAGAGAGAGAGTTGATGGGTTGGAGGTTACATCAGAGGAAAGCGCGCAGCGGTCCACCAGAAGATCTTTCCAAACCAGGTGAGAAATCGCAGCTCCTGTCAACGAAAACCCAAGACCGAACCAGAGCAAACGAGTTCTTAACATATTTTATTTTCTTTTCTTGGGGTTTTGCGATTCACAGAAATGTTACGAGCTTAATGTTCTGATCAAGCCGAGGACGAATGTTTAATCACAATCATAGAGTGAGAGCTTCTAAAACGTTAGAAAAACTGAAATTCTCAACACCTTCAAGAAAAAGACTTTTTTGTTAACGATTTTTTTTAAAATAATAAATAACTAGAGTTTTTTTTATATAAAACAAAGTAAATTTTGCACAAATTCCAACAGAATTATTAGGGCCGTGTGCATTTACCACCCGAAGATAGTTTGTACCGACTATTTGCGACTAATGATTTTTTTGGCTGAATCTAATAATACATACGAAAAATTCAAGGTTTAAGTCACATTGATAACAGATGGACATGTAACTGAAACACGAAATCCTTAAAATTTGGTTAATTTACTTTATTTCATTTTTAGGCTATTGACTATATAATTTGAACCTCTTCTAAAAATGTTTCTAATGTTGGATGTTTGAATAGGGAACTTATTTTGTGAAATGCATTTTATTTTAGTTTTTAGTTTTTAGTTTTTTTTTTTAATTTCTATTTACTATAACGGGTGAAACGTCAAAATGGTATTTTTAGATTAAACCTAACAATGAAGGAAGCATCTTTGCTTAATATGGATAGTTTGCAAGACCCTCATCATTTCTACGTATATGGTGCGCAATACAAGTTTGAAAACCCAATTGAAACAGAAGAACATATCAAATTTTCAAATGGAATTTTCATATGCAAGGCATGTCAATGTTCCTAGTGCTATAAAAAAAAAAAAAAAACAAGAACACAAATTAAATAACTAAAATACCAAAAAATAGAAAAAAAAAAAAGTGAATGATTTGCAGCTTTTCTAATGTGGTCGACTAGAGCAGATGGTAGCACTTCAAGCAGATGCAGCAGCTAGTTCTTTGGCACCAAATGTTGGGGCTGTAGGCACAGAAGAGGGTATCAGTAAATATAACAAAAGTTTGATGAATAAAAACCTATCACAAGGGAATAAACAATAACCCACTAAAACGTAATGAAATTTGTTTTTTGCTTTTAAATATAAAAATTATTGTGCAAGTAAAATCTCCACTTCATCTAATGATACTAAGTTATGGATTAAAATGATACAATTTCTTCAGAATGAGTAAGGTGACGTAATATATCAAATGCCAGATGCAAAGATAATAAACTCTCCAGGACTCACATACTGGATGTAGAGCTGAGTGTTAAATAACTTACGAAGATCCAAAGTTATTTGACTGATTAAACCTTTAAAACCCTAATCACCTAATTAGAGTTTGAAGCCTGTTTCTAGTTGACTTACTTCACACACACACACACACACAAAAATAAATAAAATAAAATAAAATAAAATAAAATTGGGAACACCTGACCAGCAAAATTATGTTCAGGGTCAGACTAGCTTCTTACCGCGGCGAGCTCTTCTTCATGCTTTGGAATAAAAGCAGTATCAACCTTCCCATTTTTGAAATCCTCTATATCAAGGATAAGTTTATGATATTCAATGGTTGTGGGAACCCCTGTGGAATAAAGGCAATAACTAAATTAACAGCCATGAATAAAGAGAAAAATATATCTAGCTAACGACACAGCCATGAATAAACAGAAAAATATATCTAGCTAACTACATTCACAGTCATGAATAAAGAAAAAATTGTAGATTGACAATATGAATTGAACTGACTGGAAACTTTAAACAAGAAATCAACAAATACAACTAAACCCCTCTATTTACTTTCTTTTTAGGTACAAGGGAGGGACGAAGCCTGGGCCTACTGGCCTACCCTTCTGTTCTATGGACAATGCTATGAGTTGGCTCACTCAAAGTACAATTATGCAGACACAAATAGTAAGTAAACAGAAGGATTACAACAATGAACTTTATTACTTACCTGTTATAATAGTGTCGCCAAGAGCCCTCTTCATTCGTTCAATTGCCTTTTCTCTTGTTGGTGCCCAAACAATAAGCTACATTAAGAGAGAAAAATTGCCAAAGTGATTAGATAAAGGAGCCTGAAACCTAAAATTTATACTGTACATACGTATATGAGAAACCATGGCTAGCAACGGAATATTGGTCCACAAACCTTTCCAAGAAGGGAATCATAGTTTGGAGGAACCACATAATCAGGATAAACATGGCTATCCATTCTAACAAAGGGACCTCCAGATGGTAAGTAGGCAGTTATTCTTCCTGTAAAAAAGGCAAAAGATTACGTATGCTAAAGATAAAATGAGTACAAAATGTCATTGTTAAATCCAGTGCACGCACGAACGTAATAAAATCCATGGAAACCTTGACTGCTGAACTAACTTTGAACCCATTCATCAGGGTTTGGCTGCACCCGGTAAAACCAATATAAGATAGCAGAAATGACCATGGGAACCAGTACATAGCTATGTACACATACCTGGCCCAGGTCGGAATCCTTTAAAAGCATCTTCTGCATTGATACGACATTCAATTGAGTGTCCTCTGAGCACTATCTCATCCTGTAGACGGAGCGACCTCCATCAGACATTGAACAGGAAGCGTCATATATGTCCTACCACAATTAATTACTAATTACCTGTGTGTATCGAAGTTTTTCTCCCATAGCTACACGAATTTGTTCTTCAATCAAGTCAACAGAGGAAATCATCTCTGTCACAGGATGCTCAACCTGTGGTTCCATTGCAGGAGAAAAAAAAAAGTAATTTAGCATAACTAAGCAAATTTTTTTTTGCCAAACAAAGCCATCCTCAAAAGATTAGTTTAACCTGAATACGAGTGTTCATTTCCATGAAGTAAAAGGAGCCTCTTTCATCCAAAAGGAATTCAACGGTTCCAACACCAATGTAACCAATTGATGCTGCTGCGGCAACTGCTGCATCACCCATAGCTTTACGCAATTCTGGGGTCAATGCGGGGGAGGGTGCTTCTTCCAGCAGCTTTTGGTTCCTTCTCTGAGATGATCGCATTCAACACATAAAATGGAAGGAGTTTCTTAAGAAAAAATAAAAATAAAAATTGAATGGATAGTATATCCTAGAGTTGCGAAGAGTCAGTTATATGGTATGGTTATGACCTTTTTTGCTTGCTTTAAAGAAATCAGAAGTAAGATTTTTAAGAAGACAAACTGTATTACAATAATTAAAAATAAAACCTTCACAGAGATTCATGCAAGCAATAAGTCTGCTTGAAGTACCTGGATACTGCAATCCCGCTCTCCAAAGTGAACAACATTACCATATTTATCTGCAAGAACCTGTACACAAGGGATGGATCAAGGGGTTGCAGGCAGGCATCAAATGTCAAATTGAATACTAATTATAAAGAATAAGATTACTTGACAAAAAATATATATATAAATAACATTAGAAAACCAGGAACTTTTACAAGTACATTACCTGAAATTCAATGTGTCTAGGATTTTGGATGTACTTTTCCAAATAAACTCCATCATTTCCAAAAGCAGCTGCAGCCTCACTCTTCGCTTGCTGCAAACAATTAAATTGAGGAAGAAAATTAAGATAATGGAAGCAACATGAAATACAAAAATATAAAATTCAGTTGCAGATAACAAGACCAAGTAAACTAAGAACCCAACAGTTCAAAGTTGTAGTGTTAAACTTAATTAATATCAAATTTAAAATATATCTCCAAAGATGATTTTAGAAATACTTTCACACAAGACAAACAAAAAAAGAAGGCATCATCAAAGACAAAATAGGATGATAACGCATACCTGCAACAACTTCACAAACTCTTCAGGTTCTTTAGCAAGACGCATGCCACGTCCTCCGCCTCCTGCTGTTGCCTTAAATAGAAAAACATGCTTATCACTTCAAAGAAACAAATCAAATAACAGATAACAAGTATATCGGCTCCGTTAATACAGAGTTAGAAGGATAATATCAATGTAACGTCAGAATCCTAAAATAACCATTCATCTAGTAACTGTGTTATAGTTCATTGAAGTCTTAAAATTTTCATGTTTGATTCATTAATATAGATAAATACCATACTAGTAAATAAGATCGTTTATATTTTTTCTGCCAAATACCTTATCCGGAGATCAGAGGTAACAGTCCAAATTCCCTATAGGTACTAGGAATTAAGCCAAGTCTTTCTTAGCCACTCCATGCATGATTCAAACTCAAACTTTAAAACCCGTAAAAACTATCTTCCACCTTCATTGAGATAGTAAGTTGTCAAAGTCTAACACTATAGCAAGGTTACTGGGTAGCCTTCTGTCTTTCCTAATCAAACAGTTACAATTCTTGAGCAACTAACCTACATATATAGGCATGTATTCCTCTAAATTAATCACATTTACAATTGATACTTAATAAATGTCTATAATATTAAATCAATAGGTTTTATTTTTTTTTTGAATAGAAACACTTTTTATTCAAAATGAAGGATAAAATAAGAACATTTAGACCAAACGAAAGAAACACTATCCTGAAGAGCAGACACAATACCACTCAACACAGAAAATAAAACAGCCAAACTTAAGAGACCCCTTATGATACTACAGCTAGCAGATTACGCATAATTGTAGGATAGGGTATATTCTTAAAAGCAGGTGAAGTTGATGCCCAAAGAGCAGCCCAAAACTTCACTCTTTCCCATAACTCTTCCACCCCCACCCCCTTATACTCCTCGAATATTCTCCTGTTACGTTCCAGCCAAAGGCTCCAGACCACTGCTTGCATCAGACTGCCCCAAAGAATTTTAGCCTTCTTTCCCCTTCCCAAAGCATCAAATCTGATTGAAAAAAGTTCAAAGCAGCCTTCCGGTATTACCCACACCGTGTTTACTTCCTTTAGTAACGTTTCCCACAATTTTAGGGAGAAAGGACAGTGAAGGAGAAGGTGGTCCACACTCTCCCCTGCCTTATTACATAAAGCACACCAGTGCGGGCTAATGCACATATAGGGACAGTGTCTCTGGAGTGTATCTCCCGTATTAATTTTTCCCAACACCGCTTGCCACACAAAGATCTTAACTTTTGGAGGAGTTTTGGCCTTCCAAATTTGAGTGTACGGAGAGAAAACCTCCCCTTCACCTCTACTCTGAATATAGGAACATAGAGACGACAGGAAAAAAACCCGGAGGGATCTAGCTTCCATCTTCTCTTATCCACTCTAGAAGTGACCAATCTCACTCCCTCTAAAAAGTCCAATAATCTAGCCACCTCCGCAATCTCTAATTCGTTAAGATTCCTCCTGAAACTAAAATCCCAACTGAGAGGGAACTCATTCGATACCGTAAAGGAGGAAATCATGTGGTTTTGCTTCCTGGACAGATTGAAAAGTCTTGGAAACACCTCTTTCAAAACACCACCCCGGCTCCAATCATCCTCCCAGAATCTGACCCTAACTCCCTCTCCAACCACAAAGACACAGCCTTGACGGAATAAGTTATAGCCACTAGAGATGTCTCTCCAAGGACTGCGGCAAGATCCTTGTCTCGCAGGTTTAGCATCCCACCCGTTTGTATCCATTCCATAAATACTTCTGATCACTTTATGCCATAGAGCATGAATTTCATTAGGAAATCGCCACAGCCATTTGGCTCTCAAAGCCTCACTCCTAGCTTTCAACGAACCCACTCCTAGTCCTCCAAAGATTTTTGCTTTGCCCACAATCTCCCATCTCACAACGTGGTTTTTCTTCCCATCCAAGCCTTCCCACAAGAAATCCCTCATAAGTTTCTCAATTCTATTGGCTACTCCAATGGGAATCCTAAAAAGGGACATGTAGTAAATCGGAATACTACTCAACACTGCCCTGAATCATTGTGAGTCTTCCCCCTTTGGATAAGCAAGCTTTCTTCCATTTTTGTAATCTATTCTCCACCTTTTCCACTACGGGGTCCCAAAACTTGATTGCTCTGGGGTTCCCACCTAGGGAAGACCCAGATACGACATAGGCCAAGCCCCCACTTCACATCCCCAAGCTCCTGCCAGCTCATTCAACAGCCCGTCCTCTACATTAATGCCAACTAGAGAGCATTTCGATTTGTTGATCTTCATTCCTGACATGAAACAGAATAAATCCAAGATCTGAAGGAGATTGTTCCAGGACTCTTCTTTATCCTCAATGAAAAAAATGGTATCATCTTCAGCTGAAGATGAGAAACCTCCACCGTCTCATGCCCCAAAATAAGACCATGAAACTGATCATCAGCTTGGGCTTTCTCTATAATTCTACTCAACACATCTATTACCAAAGTGAACAGAAAGGGGGAGAGTGGGTCACCTTGTCTCAGACCCTGAGGCCCAAAATTTACCCCTAGGCCTTCCATTAATCATCACAGAGTAATTAGCCGACTCAAGACATCCTCGAATCCAGCTTCTCCACCCTCCCCCAAAACCTTTCCTTATCATAACCTCATCTACAAATCTCCATTCCACATGATCATAGGCTTTCTCAAAGTCTATTTTGAACACCATTCCTGATTTGTTAAGCTTTCGACTTTCCTCCACCACCTCGTTGGCAATCAAGGCAGCATCAAAAATCTGTCTACCCCTCACAAAAGCACCCTGAGAGCTAGATATAGTGCTGCCCAAAACTTCCCGCAATCTAGAAGCCAAAACTTTCGACACCATTTTGTACAAACTTGTCACCAGGCTTATAGGTCGGAAATCAGTAACTTTAATGGATTCCTTCTTTTTGGGAATGAGGCAAATAAACGTCTCATTAGTGATTGCATTGATTATACCACAATCGAAGAAATCCACCATGACTTTCATAAGATCCTTTTTCACAATATCCCAGCATGATTGAAAAAGAAGCATGGAAAACCCATCTGGACCTGCGATTCATCCGTCCCACAGTCAAAAACAGCCCTTTTAACTTCCTCCTCTTCAAAGGGTCTTTCCAACCATTCAGCCTCCTCAACACTAATTGCATTCCAGTTCAAGCCTTCCAAACACCACCCCGCCTCTGCGTTGCTACTGTATAAGTTTTTGAAGAAATTAATGATCTCCATTTCTATTTCCCCTTCACTGACAACCACACCAGAGCCCTCTACTTCCAGCTTTTGAATAAAATTCCTGTTCCTTCTGCCGCTTGCTATACGATGAAAAAACTTAGTGTTGCTGTCCCCATCTCTTGCCCATCTGAATTTTCCCCCTTTGTCTCCACTTCACCTCTTCTTTGTGGACTAGATCACTCACCAGAAGATATAAATCTTCCCTTTCTTTTCTAAGATTAATATTTAGCCCACCCTGTCCCTTCCAACAAATCAATAGCAGCGATTCTAGCCTCTGCCACTTTCTTTGTAGAGACCAAATCCCCAAATATTTCTTTATTCCAGTCCTTCATTTTCTGTTTTAGAGTCTTCACCTTCTAGAGAATTTGTAACCCTCCCACCCGATAATCCTGGTCTTCCTCCCACCATTGTTTGAATTTCTTCTTAAAATCAGGGTGTTCCAGCCACATATTTTCAAAACGGAAAGGGCCGGGACCCCATTTCAACTTAGAAGTGTCCAGCAAAATGGGACAATGATCTGAGGTGACTCTAGCCGCGCCGTATGTTTAACCTGGGGGAAAGAGTCTTCCCAAACTTCTAAAAGAGAAATCTATCAAGTCTTCTGCACACTGCGTTTTCTCTAAAATTTGACCATGTAAAGGAAGCGTTCAAAAGACATGGATCACGCAGATTTGTGTCATCAATAAATTCATTGAAACTCTTCATACTACTTGTCATCCTTCCTCCATTAGATTTCTCAGATACAAACCTGACCACGTTGAAATCCCCCCAATACACCATTTGTTATCGCACAGACCGAACAACCCCGCTAGTTCCTCCCAAAATCTTCTCCTATCCCTAGGATGACAAGGGCCATAAATACCTGATAGCCACCAATCCCCTCTAGAAGCATCCAGAATTCTTATAGAAAAGAGAATTCCCCAATTTCAAAATCGAGAAATGGAGACAGTTTGAGAATTCCACATTACCACAATCCCACCAGACCTGCCCCTTGAAGGGGCATACACCCACTCTTTGAATCTAGACCCCCAAATACTAGCTGCAAGTCTTCTGTCAAAAACTTCTTTCTTAGTCTCCTGCAAGATAACAATATCTGGATTAACCCGTACCAGCTCCTCCTTTACCACAACCCTTTTCCTTCTACTCCCAAGGCCTCTCACATTCCAAGATATGATCTTCATTGATTTAACTTGGCCTCCCTCTTAAACAAAGTAGACTGCGCACTATCCGCTTCCATTTCGACCCTAGCCGAATACGTCTCCCCTTCTCCCCGGTTCACCATTTGTTCGGCTTGATTTCGAGAGGCACCCTTGTGACAGCTGCTTCCTGATGGGAACAATCGTGAGATTCATTTCAGCCGTAATTCGGGAATGTTTCTCTTGACCCAGTCTTCTTCTTCTCCTGTAACTAACTAGTTCAGTTGCTTTGGTCGTTTTCCCCACCATCCCCTCGTCGGCCTTCCCTTCCATGTCTTGTGAAGTCAAATGTACGATATCGCCTACCCTGATTTTCATTGTCATCTTCGGCCTCCCCTTCCATGTCTTGTGAAATCAAATGCACGACATCGCCTACCTGATTTTCTTTGTCATCGTCTTCCATAGCCGTAATCCTACCGGAACCCCTTTTTGCATATTTCTGAATTCCTTCGCATACCCATTATCTTTTTTGTTACCGTCCCCCTCCATTCCCGTCTTATCATCGCCACCATGGTTGTCTGTACCAAACTTAATATCCTCCATCCCACCGCGATCCTCCAAGACAATCCCTTCGGTCTGCCCAACAAAAATTCCAGCGATAGACCCGTCGTTGCATTCAATTACTTCAATTGACTCCTCCACCTCAGATGGGAGGTCATCCTCCTGCTGTCGCTCCTGAATCGATAGATCTGCCGTCCTAGAATTGCATGATTCATCTCCTTTTCTCGTTTCAGTCACTGTAGCAAACTCTCCTCTCGTGACCAGGTCGTAGATCCTGAGTAAAAGAGACGCATCGTCTTTTAGATAGGGTCCTCCTTCCTTTAGCAGAGCTAAACTTGGATAAAAATCTGCTTCTATGTTGAACAGGTCCAGCCCAGTTTCTATTACCCTGACTATTAGGTAGTGGTTCACAATTGCCTCCAAGCCCCAAGCAAGATAAAATTGTTTTTGCTGGGTTGGGCTCAGAATTAGTTTCCATAGCAGGCCCAACTTTTGGGCCCAATTCAGTATTCCAAGTGGTAGATTTTTTAACATCCACCATGTTTGACTTTCCAACTATATCTTCTGGAAATTGGCAAGGTTCCGTAGATGGCTCCGGCGCTGGAACCTGCCACCCATATGATCTGCCGTTCCCGCAAATCCCGCTTCCGCATTCCAAAGTTTTAGCCGCCAAACTACAGTGCTCCTCCTCGGTACCTTCGGAGTTTCTCTTCCCGATGTGACCTGCCCCTTTCCCCCAGATTGAAAGGCCTTGCCGGACCGTCTCCGTCGCATGGTACCCATGATTTCCGGCTGTCCGTATTTTTAGCCAAAGGCAGCCGATCAGTGGTGGGGTCTAATCGTAGGAGATAGAGGTCTGATCTTCACGAAATAACTCTCTGAACCTTCATTGATAATCACGATCTCGGAAGAAATCCGACGTGATTTTTCCTTGTTTTGATTCTTGCTTCGAACAGATACTTGAAATTTTCCGTCCTCTGATCCACTTCAATCAGCCCCCCGCATTCATTCCCTATACGCTCAAAGAAGTCTTTTCTCCACCAATGCATAGGAAGGCCAGAGACACCAATCCAACCTCCATAGCTAACAATTTTAGGGGTATTATTTTCCAGACCCCGTTCCCAAGTATGCAAGAGTACATCTGTTTGTCCCTCCACAGCCACTTTACCGATTCTACTAATTCTCATGGCTTCCTCTTTACCTTCACAAACGAAGAACGCCCTGTTAATCCTGGTAGGGAAATAGTTCAACCTCTTTATCTAACCATCTTGATAAGGCCATCCTGATATCACACCAAGCTTGATGTAGAACTTGCCTCTCACAGGACTACCACCCAACTCCAGTTTCGATTTCCCAGCCATATTGTTGTTCTCAGTAGCTGTCCTTTCTGGCCCATTCTCACTTTGTGCCGCCTCCTTGTAAGTTTTGCCCAACGCTCCGCCTCTGCCACTCGAGTTAATACCAACAACTTTCTCCGATGAGTTGAACCTGTTCGAGCTGCTTCTTCCTGTCAAGATGACCTCTAAGTTTTCCTTCATCAAGGCCCATCCAAAGTTGTTTTGTCCCTGAGGAACAACCACAGACCTGAGTACTCCGTTTACGCACTTCGTCAGTCGCAAATGAACTCCCTTCCCATTAATAAGCTTCTCCACCCACATTTGATATGAATCTCCCTTATACTGTCGGAAAAATCTTTGTTCTTTATTTTCCAAGAGTACCTGCAGCTCTTTGACTAGCCATTTCACACATCTAAGTTCAAGAGAAACATGGAATAACCGCATTCGAACCTTCTCTGTAATTAGAATTGACCCTCCAAAGGAGAGATCATCCACCTTAATTCGGAATTCCTTTGCTTCTATGTTAAAGAATCTAGGTGTATGTCTCACACTCACCACCCCCCCACCCTCTCTCTTACTTTCTCTCATCACTCGAAAAACAGAGGCTGTTAAATCAATAGGTTTTATTGAAAAACAAAATTCAATTTGTTGCTTAAGAAATATGTTTTAACTTCTGAATTTTCAGAGTTAACATGAAAGGGCGTGCACTGCAAATTCTAAGACACAGTAAGGTAAAATGGGTTTTGATTATCATGAGATATATTAAGACAGACACTTTACCTTGATCATAACAGGAAAGCCAATCTCATCGGCAAGCCTGATTCCTTCCTCTGTGCTCTGTTGACAACAAAGAAAAAAGTGACAACAATAAACACAAAATCAATTCATATGACCACCTAGGTCTGGAGGTGTTGAAATGTATAATAACTGAGGATAAAGTAGATACCTGTAGTAATCCATCACTTCCTGGTACAGTTGGAACACCTGCTTTCTTCATTGTGTCTCTGGCAGTCGATTTATCACCCATAACACGGATGCTGTCAGGCTGTAACCCGAATTGCAAACAGTTGTCCCACATCAGTGCATGAATTAACTAATGAGTAACTAAATACAGAGCCATGTGCTCATATCTTCATGACCTAAATGGATCAATGACTATTCCCACTAAGACATAGGGAATATTTAGAGTGAGATAAATGCAATTAAAACACAACTCAAGAAACAAAAAATAAAAAATTTGTTTTAGGATAGGATCAGAATAATTTTCTTCTGAGTTGAATATTGTATTCATTACTAAAATGCTAGTTAATCTGTCTTTCTGAATTTACATGAAATTTTGACAGACTCTATGTTAACTTATCAGGGTTGCATTACATCTAAATCTGAATGAAGAGAAAAAAGTCAAAAACTTCCTAGCTTGAAGCTTTTTATTTCAAGTATTTTACCTTAGGCCCAATAAAGTTAATTCCGTGTTCTCCGCACATTTCAACAAATGATGCATTCTCAGCCAGGAAACCATATCCCGGATGCAGCATTGTACATTTCCGACTGATAGCAGCAGATAGAACATTTGGAACAACCAAGTACCTGTAGAAAGACAGATCAAAGTGCACCATTCAACCATTGTCATCTGTAACAGAAACTGAGACAAAGGATAAACAAAAACTTATTGTGATACTAAGCTAAAGAATGTAGTGCACAAGTGATTCCTTGATCTCTCCACATAACCTCCATGTTAAACTATTCCAATTTTTCATTTAATCACAACATAACAGAGGTATAGGGGGGAAAGGAGGGAAAACAACGAAACAAAATTTAACTGATCAACCACTTACGACTGACTGCTTGCTGCTTCACCAATACAAACTGATTCATCAGCCAATTTCACATGAAGTGCGTCCTTGTCTATTGTTGAGTAAACAGCCACACAAGGTATTCCCATCTCATGGGCAGTTCGAATAATGCGAACAGCAATTTCTCCTCTATTTGCCACCAGAATTTTTTCAGCTCGACATGTAGCACAGAGAGCTCCCCCTTGCTTCCTGGATTTGAAACTAACTTGAGCACCCTGAGCTCTCTGCCTTAAAAAGTTGACTTTATTTCCCACCATAAAGTTACATTGGGAACTCCGTATCTCTCTAGTTCTCCCAAAAAATAAGCCCTTCCATTGACAATAGAAACCCAAGAACAAATGTAAATAAATAAATAAACCAGAAAACAGATCTGGAGATCATAATAGAAGCAAAAAGATGCAGCATTCTGAATACCACATAACAAGCAGACCTCATTGGTTTCGTAAATGCTAATTTATCTAGGAATTCCAATATTTTACTTTTGCCTAGTAGTCGGTTAGGATCTTTCACTTATCATCTGTTTGGCTGCATTGGATAAAGCATAAAGTTTTGAACTTTCCTACAAAACTGAAGATATAAAAGGTAATTATCTACAAAGCCACATCCTTCAGTCCATACAGAAATAAAAATTAAATCAATTCAGTACCTAGGAACTTAAACTAACTAACACGCATTTGCAAAGTGGATCCATTTCACTATATATAAGCATCCATCTTACATGATTCAGTATCACACACTATCAACTTCGCATTAAGATCCATTGATTACCCACTCGAGTTCCAACGAATCAGAACGCAACTCAACATTCAAAACCAAACCCAATTCCAAAAGTACAATAAATATGGGTAACAGAGGTACTTACAGGAGTTGGAGTTACAGTCTTGCAAATGGGCATTATGGCATCCATTTTGAAAACAAAGCGACCTAAGTAAACCCAAATACACCAAACAAACAAAAACCAATATTAGCGTCACTACCATTGCAGAACAATAACAACAGAAAAGGTAAAATTGGTTGGAAATGGTAAAACTCTTTCGACAGAATCAGATAGTAGAGTGCATCAGCCAGGAAACCACAACAACCCAAAGAGATGGGATGTTGCTACCATTTTAAAACTATTCAAAGATAGAAAATTTGATACTGGGGCATGGAAATACCTTACTCAATTGTCTCGGAACAAGATCAAAATGAATGAATGAATGAAGGGTTGAATGTGAACAGAAAAGGGAAGGCTTTTGGGACCCGAAGAGCTGAGGAGCGAGAAAGCAGAAAGGGAGAGATAATGAGAGTGAGCAAAGAGAAGAAGAAGGTGGGAAGGTCCGAGGAGAGATATCAAGATTGAGTTGTCCATGAAAACGGGGGAGTTGCTGCTTGAAAAGCTCCGCCCAAATGGAGAGAAATCTGTCTTCAAAGTGTTGATGACGCCGTCCAATGATATTCTGCCACCTGTACAATTCAAAGTTACCATCAGAGAAAAAAAAAACTACTAAAGAGAAATCAGAAATGGCTATGTTTACTGGATTGGTGTAAACATTTCAGAATTGTTACGTGGTGTCAATATGGTTTCAAAGACAATCTGTCACACCCAAAACTTGCCACCCAATCTTAAAATTAAGCTCTCCATCTATAGATATTGGCTATATCAATGCCAGCATATACAGAAGAACTTTTATGCAACAGTAGTGTCATTGTGACGATATTTTACGTGTTATATGATAAAGTTAAAATGTATGACAATGCGTTATTGGTTTGGTATGCCACCACATTGACATTCCAGCGTAAGTTAATTTTTCTCCAATAAAAGGAGAGCTTAATACCAAGTCAGGTTTAGGTTTGTTTGGGCCCAAATTTGGCACGCCAAAACCAAAAGCAAAAAGCCCACATCATTTCCTGGGCCGCTTGTTTTAAACGCTTTCAGCCCATTTAGCACGTCCCAGCCCATTAAGCGAAGTAAACATGCCAATATCACGTGGCCCAAAGAACGTTAGGAAATCTAGGCTGCAATGTAGGCCAAAATAGTTTCGAGCCAAAAGAAAAAATTGGTCTGGCAGTTTTGATTAAAGAGAAACATACCCACGTGACCCCGAACTTGGAGAAGTCAATAAAATCGGCTCAAATTAAAGTTTGAGCAGAAAAGGTATAAAGAAGAACGCTTCTAAAAGAAAACTCGCTGCCAGAGGATCAAATTCCGTTTAGTTTATCTAAAGATATTATGATATTTTTAGAAAAACACCATTTTCAAAGAATAAGCAACTCTGGCTCTCTGAAAGGAAGATAAGCGGGAAAGCGAGAGCGTTCAAAACTTAAGAACTTACCATCTCAAAACTCAGACTCTTACAAAAAGCAATTGAAAAGAAAGAAAGGCATGGCACCCCATCAAAATCAGAGAAGTGGTCACTTCAGGGGCTAATCGTTGAGTGCTCGCTTGCTAGAAAATGGATGGAACCCCTGTTTGTTTCAATTAAAAATGAAAAAGATCTTTTGATTACTTGCCGCCCACTCTCAAAGAACATTTCATATATATACAAGAGAAAGTGAACAGAACAAAACACAACCAACCAACTCAACCAAAAACTCGAGTCAAAAGACAAACACTCAAAATGATCACTTGATCTCAAGAAGATTTTCAAAGAACCTAGAGTCTAAAACATTCCAATCTCAAAAGCTTTTCAACAAGCTTGTAGAATCATCTTGTTGTCCTTCCAGCAAGAACAAGTTAAAATCACTGTTTCCAGTTCAACAAGTCAACAATAACGAGATTTCTCTCGTTACAAATTTGGTTCAAGCAAAAGCCAAGACAAGCAGAGTTTGAGTTTTCTCAAATACAAAAACCTCAACAAATTTATGGAAAGCTCTGACTAAGCAGGTCCAGGTGTCCAGTACAGTTCCAAGCTCAAGTCCAGCCACTTCTGCCCCTTTCAGACTGGAGAAATCTCAGCTTCTGCCCATCCAAAAGCCTTCTAGGGCTTGAAATAGATTGAAGTTCTGCCAAATTTGGAGCTTTGGTATCGAATTTGCAGCCAAAACCTTTCAGTTAAAGCTGTTTAAGGTCCAGTCCAGGCACAGACACATCCAGTCCAGCCCAGAACGAGAGGCAACTATCCAGGCAGAAATGGAAGCGCAGCCCTCCTCTTGTCTTTGTATAGTCAGTTTTCCCTTTTTGAGTCTTGTAAAAGGGAGTTCTGCCCTGAAAATAGTTCAATCTGTTATCATTTATTTTGGCCAGAACTACCGGTTATATGTTGAGAAAAATAATGAAGTTCTTACCAGTCTAAGGCATAGAAAAGAACTTACTTGAGAGATATTACTCACCCAAATTCACAATCGTTTGTTCAAAGTCAATAGCTTGAGGCGCAAGCTATTCTTATTCTCAAGTCTGTTAGAATCAAAGGTTGCTAACAGTGGCACGCTCAACACATAAAGAAAGTTAATTTACTGACCAAATTATGGTCTTTGAATTAATGGGGAACTTTACCCTACCATTAACAGAAACGGGTGAACAAGGTTTTAACAAGAAACATTTGACACCTCTTGAAGAGCACATATATATACCAAAAGCAAGCAAATATGATTACCTTAACAGCTAGTTCATAATTATTTCTGTAATATAAACATTTAATTTTGGATATTATAATAAGGCTAAACAGACCGCAAATCTTCTCTCTCTATCTCCTCTCTCTCTTCTAAACTGGTTTTGTCTTTTCTGTTTCCGTTCTTAGTCCCTTGCAAATTGGAATGTGGTGTGAAACCAAGAAAAGAACCAACCTGTATTGGTTTGTCAAACCAAAAACCTTGTCGCTTTTGCATACCTACCCAGATTTCAAAGGCATTTGCTTGGCCTTCTAATCGCTAGCTTTCGTATGGGGTCAAATCCAAGTTACAAATTAGAATTCACCATATTTCATGCCTTGCTTTCTTACCCAAAAATAATACTTGAGAACCAACACTCAAGTCCTCATCAGCAGCTGGAGACGTCATCCTTACAACTATATTTCATAAGATTATATTTCTTCACATAATTAACCAAACAAGAAAATGTTGGAGGTTAATGGTAATATAAGACTAAGACATGCACAAAGCATACAACTACAATCCTTATAGGTTTGGTTTGGATGTGGTTTCTTGTTGCGATCATTTGCTTTCTCTTTGTCCAATCTTTTAGAAGTTAATTTGACTATAAAATTCTCTTTAAAACGAAAAAATAATTATCGTATAGAATTGTCATATGTGACAACCTCACTTAAGAATTCCTCCTAATTTTCAGTCTGATCTTTTATTTGACCCTGCCTCGTGCAAGATCATCAACAATTATTGTTAGTGAAAATTTTTACACATCCTCAAGGAATATTAAGCCATTAATATGAGTGGTGGAAGTAGGCCGGTTATAAGGAAAACAAGGCAAGTTGGACTATCTAAATGAAAGTGCTTTTGTCACAAGCATTTTAGATTTTTACCTACCAACTATAGTCTTGACTTTGTATAAGGGTTACGTACCTACCCACCTAGGCCTCATCATTTGGCCTGCGGGCTCATGGCCCGATGGGGGCCCCGCCCGCCCATCGAAAAAAAGCCCGGTCCGGTCCGTTATGGGTTTTGAGATGGCCCGGCCCGCCTTGGGTAGGACCGGGCTTGGGCTTGAGTGTTTGAAGCCCGGCCCGGCCCATAAGTCCGGCCCGATTAGGCCCAAGAAAGCCCAACCCGGCCCGCCCACAAAAGCCCGGCCCGTTAGGCCCGCATACATATATAATTATGTATAAACAAGAGTTTAGGATTAGGATTATATCACTTAAATCACATATATAATTTGTTTCATTTCATTTACTTTTCTTTACTCATTCCTAGTTTATAATTGGATGATTAGCACATTAATTTAATTTGTGTCAATTATTAATACAACAATTATATATATATAAAAGATGAACAACATATCATATCACCAAATATAATCATATCACGAAACATAATCGTACCACCAAATATAATAATGCTTTTCTTGAACACATCACCAAACATTTGCATATTTATTCATACAATCCTTTAAAAAAATATTGTTTTTTATACTTATTATTTTTTAAAATTATTTCTTAAAACGTATTATGGTCTAATAATGTAATAACCTCAAAAACAATACTTGGTTTTATTCTTTTTGTAGAAAATCTTATTAAGTTGTGTGACTTTATTAGGTGTTTTATGAATTTGGTTTGATGTGAAAATATTGGAATTAAGTGAGTTTAATCTCAAATTTGGACTAAAATGCCCTTATGATTAAATTTATGATTTTTTTCGATTGAAGTAGGCCCGTTTTGGCCCGGCCCGGCTCGGCCCGATGGGCTTTCTCAAGCCCGACTCATGGGTCGGGCTTGGGCTTTGAATTTTCTAAAAAAACCCGGCCCGGCCCGCTATTTTTCTCTCTCCTCTTTAAAACTCGGCCCGGCCTGGCCCATTGACGAGCCCTATACCCACCCCTCTCCTACCTTGATTTAGATAGAGCCCATCGATTCTCTTAAAAACCATTTGAGAGACCAACTCTCTTACCACCATTTCAAGCCTATATAAAAACCCAATTCCCTCCTTTCAATTCTGAAACTTTAAACATAACAATACTTCCTTTGTCTAAACCCACATCCTCTCTCTCTCTCTCTCTCTCTCTCTCAGCATGGGTTATAAATCCACCTTTTGCACTCTTCTCACGTTCACATTGCTTTCATATTTCACCAAAGTCTCAAGCTCTCATCTTTCCCTCCCTCTCCTTCCAACTTTCTCAGTCATATTCCTCCCACTAATTCCCATTATTGCCTACTTCTTGATCCACTTCATCTCTAACCATTCCTCAAATCTTCCTCCAGGTCCTCTCTCCATCCCAATCTTTGGCAATTGGCTCCAAGTTGGCAATGACTTAAACCATCGCCTTCTTGCATCCATGTCACAAACCTAAGGCTCCATATTCCTCCTCAAACTTGGCTCCAAAAACTTGGCTGTGGTCTCGGACCCCGCCCTAGCCACCCAAGTCCTCCACAACCAAGGCATAGAGTTTGGCTCCCGCCCTCGAAATGTGGTGTTCGACATATTCACCGGCAATGGACAAGACATGGTCTTCACCATCTACGGCGATCACTGGCGTAAAATGCGTCGAATCATGACGCTGCCATTTTTCACTAACAAAGTTGTGCAGCATTACAGCAACATGTGGGAGGAGGAAATGGACCAAGTTGTGCATGATCTAAACAAAGATGAAGGAGCAAAAACAGAAGGGATAGTAATTAGGAAGCGTCTGCAATTGATGTTGTACAATATTATGTATAGGATGATGTTCGATGCCAAGTTTGAATCACAAGAGGACCCTTTGTTCATTGAAGCTACCAGGTTTAATTCTGAGAGAAGTCGGCTGGCTCAGAGCTTCGAGTATAACTATGGTGATTTCATTCCTTTGTTGAGACCATTTCTAAGAGGGTACTTGAACAAGTGCAGAGACTTGCAGAGTAGGCGGCTGGCTTTTTTCAACCATTATTTTGTTGAGCAAAGAAGGTAATTTCCATTTTATTTTTTCCTAAAATTTGTGTTATGTATGTTCGAACTTAAGAGTAATGCTAGCTAGTGATTACCGCATTGCTTACCACACCTCTTACAGTCTATATAGTTAGATAAGTCAGTTTTAATGTGAAAGATATGATCAGTAATGTGATCAGTAAATATGGTACAAATAGTTATTTCACGTAATTAATAGTTTGTATGTCTGCTTTCATCTAAACAAGTTACATAAGCAAAATTTTATGTGTTACAGGAAAATTATGGCTGCCAATGGAGAGAAGCACAAGATAAGTTGTGCCATCGACCACATAATAGATGCTCAAAACAAGGGGGAAATCAGTGAAGAAAATGTGCTCTACATTGTGGAGAACATTAACGTTGCGGCAATAGAAACAACACTATGGTCCATGGAGTGGGCCATAGCTGAGCTAGTCAACCATCCAACCATTCAACGCAAGATCCGTGATGAAATTTCAATCGTCCATAAAGGAGCTCCAGTAACAGAATCCAACCTGCATGAGTTACCATACTTACAAGCCACGGTAAAAGAGACATTAAGATTACATAGCCCAATACCTTTGTTAGTGCCTCATATGAACCTTGAAGAAGCAAAGCTAGGAGGCTACATCATCCCCAAAGAGTCTAAGGTGGTTGTCAATGCATGGTGGCTGGCCAACAACCCTGCATGGTGGAAAGACCCGGAGGAGTTTCGACCGGAGCGGTTCTTGGACGAAGAATGCTGTACGGAGGCTGTGGCAGGAGGGAAGGTCGATTTTCGGTACTTGCCATTTGGCATGGGAAGGAGGAGCTGCCCCGGGATCATACTTGCATTGCCAATCCTAGGCCTTGTGATTGCCAAATTGGTGTCAACTTTTGAGATGAAGGCTCCTCAAGGGGTGGAGAAGATTGATGTGAGTGAAAAAGGAGGGCAATTCAGCTTACACATCGCAAACCATTCAACTGTTGTATTCAACCCGATCAAAGCATGACTTGATAACAAATCGGTTTCATGATTGATCAAGATTTAAATGCTATAGCAACATATAAATGTTTTGTGCTACTATTGGTAATTTTCAAATTTCCACTTTTCCATTATGTACTCTTTTTTTTCTCCATTGGAAATAAAAGCTCTCTTTTGTTATGCAATTATAATTTATACGTTGTATTGTTAGATTATCAATAATCACTATTTCGTTATTGAATATTATCAAATTTTCAAACATCACCATTTGGCATTGTCAAATGAATTCAGGTCATAGCACTACTTGAGAATCTATTTAAGCTTGTTATACAAAACTTGCTTCGAAGGTTAATTATGTTGATGGTTATCAAACGAACCCTTGGTTTCTTTGAGATTAGAAAAGAAAGATGAAGATATTTGGATTGTTGGCTTTAATCATCATACTACAAATTCGATTGAATGCTCAAATCCAATTAAACATAGTGGAATCTCCATTTGGGTCCAACCTGATATTCATCCATGAATCATGGATAATAAAGAGGGCCGAAACTCAAGCAAATTATAGATAAAAAGACTTCCAATATCTTTAATTTTCATTAATGCTTCCACATAGGTCTCCAAAATTTGGATGTATACAATGTGGATTAACAGAAACAAAAACAAAACAAAAAACAAAAAGAGAAAAAGAACATATATATTTGGCAATGAAAGAAACTTGATACAACAAGAACAAAAACACACTACCGTGAAGGAAACCTTTGTCTCCCGCATGCATGTGATGGCCTGCGGGAAGAAATCTACAGATAAAGGGAGTTCGCAAACATGATACCTCGCCGAAGGCTTTCACTTGCCCCAGCAAATTTCTCCTCTAAAGCAACTTCTCCTACAGCATGAGCGGCAGTACGCAACTGAAAAAAGGCCAGTCCATTAAAACCGTAAGATAATTCTAATGCTATCCCTGTTCTCAAGCAATTAATATCTGCGCACATTTCTTGGAAATTCAAGTCGGTGTTTCAGAAATTCTAACCCCACCAGTGGTGAAGTTAGCATATAAAAAACCTTTACTCGAAGAGCCAGAGCAAGTTAAGCTACACCCCCTTTTCAGTGTTGGCTATCAATTGTGCTATGAAGAGTTAAATTTCATCATAACCCAGATTACTAACTATAAATGGAAGCTAATAACCAAGCCCAGGTCCTGCCCAAAACTCTATTACGCCTGGCAGTAAGGTGATCTGAGAAAGGACACAGACAGCTGTAAATAAGGCTACAGCAGTAAACACCTGTACATGTTTTTTTTCTCACCCCTAGACTCACCAAATTTGTATCATAAAGCCTCGATGATTAACCGAATCTATTGTAGTATCACCAATCGTAAATGTTAGTTTTCCCGGTGTATTATAAATGTTATCTTGGTCAAATAAACTTCCACTCCTTTCAAATGGGTTCTGTAGTAAAAGAGGCCCTTGAATCCTCACAAAACCAAATTATGAGATACGTTGTGCTTCCTAACAAAAGCGTTTTCTCAATCAATCAGAAAACTTTAGTACAAACACAAGGGTATTTCAAGCCTCAATCAAGTTCCTAATTTTTGTCTTTCTTTTCAAAGCAGAAGCTATATATGAGTATATACCCGAGATACAAAGCGAGATCTACCACCAATTACTACAGAAACAAACCCATGAGAGCTCGGAAGACCCAAACTTACTTGTATGGTTTACCCTAACAACCACAAGATCCTGTTTACAATTGCAATTCTGGGATTTGAAGGAAGGTAGAGACACTACTCGAGTTTTAATCTCTATCAGAAAATAAATAAATAAAAAAGACTTTTATGCGAGGTTGTTCTGGAATCTCACATACATGTTACCAAATATTTACTACTCAAATTTTATGCAAAATTATAATGGAACATTGCAGTGCAGACACTAATAGCTTACTAATTCATTCTTTTTCATAGCAATTCAAGTCACGTGCCAAAGATTCCTCAGTGCTGATACCCAAGCAGTCAATTGAAGAAGAATCTATCATGCAGTTTATACATGCATTCCACCACTTCTATGAAACAACTGTTTTCTACTATCATAGTTCTTCATGATCATTTGATGCAAAGGAACTTGAATTGGAAAAATTGAAAACCCTCTAAGTAGGAAGAATGCAATACTTCCTCACACATCACTTTAGGTTACATTTAACAGAACGAAAAAATGAAAAATATTTAGTTAAATACCTGATTCAAAAATTCATCAAGTCTTCTAGCACTTCTAATGATACTACCCTCAAATATATCTGTCATTTGTGTAACATCCGCAAAACTTGCACCCTGATGAAATATTTATTAGAAAAAAGAGAAAGGGAAAGAAAAGCAGTCCTTATTAAACAAATTATGACTTGAAAACAATCAGAGGGTTAGAGGTTGAACCCTCTAATAAAAAAACTAACAAAGTTGAACCGTCCAAGCATTACAACTTCCGATAACCCAATACACTACATTAGACAAACCAGTATAGTCAAAAAAGCCAGAAAATGATTGGACACCAATCGTAAAGTGACTCAAACATATCCAAAGTATGAGCAACAGACAAATAAAATTATGTTGCACGAGTAACATGAAAAAATAATCTGTCATTTCTATCTTGTAAAACATTCCCGCCTTTGGGACTTACAGTTTAATATCTATTACCCACATGCAGCATCCCATGGAGGTTGAATCATAAAGAGATTTACAAGACTAAGTTTTCATCATAACAACAGTGGTACAAGAGTTATAAGTATAAATAAAACAACCCTTTGTAAAAAAATAAAATCAAATAAGAAAACATTTAGTTACCAATTGCTTTCCTGATTAACATTTCAAGCATATCAAAGCATAAATATAAACCCTTCAACTATGATCACCTCAAATGACATGTAGTAAATCCACAACCCGCAATTATACCCATCACACATTTACTTACACGTTTCAATTGATATCTAAATCAATTTGATGTTATTTCTTTGCACCACTTCTATCATCAATTACTGAGGTTACCAACACACAGCCATGAAAGAGAGAATTTAATGCATGGAAGCAACAAATTGTGTCACATAATAACACACTAACCTTCGACCAACAATAAATCACATCCATCAAGTATGGCCTCACTGTTGATTCCACATACTCATCAACATTCACTTCTAATTTGCATTCATGTTGTATCTGCAGCCATGTAGAGGTATTAGTAGCTGTTCATAATAAAAAATACATAAATAATTTACACAATGACCAGTATGTGAAGCTAAACATTACAACACCTCTGCGATTCTTCTTGCACTCTCTTGGAGTTGTTGTAATGGTCTAGCAAGCTCTGTCCTCAATTGTATCTGCTCATTCGATTTATCTCCTGGAATAAAACAACTTGCAAGAGCCGCAATTTGATGATGATCCAAATCGTTGAACGTACCTGTTCAACATACAGCATTTATACTTACAGAACGCTTACACAACATTGAAGTGAGGGCTGAACAAAGGTGTTTTAAACTGATAAGTCGACCAGCTTCACTGCCCCAGTGGGCATAGCTAAGCCCAAAATCAGCTTTATTAGCTTTCAGAAGTTCTCAATCTTATCATATGTTTCTATTGTTAATGCATTGGCCAAATTGTTCGATAAGAGGCCTCAAGTAATAAAAGCTTTTGCAGGCTGGTGAAAGGAAAAGTGCATGGCAACTACCATTAAACATCAGTTCAGTAACAAGGAGTTCATCTCCTGTGTCTATCAAGCAGGCTGCTCGCCCCTTTAACTGAACAACACCCTCAGTATCAATGTGACCAAGCTTCTTCAAGACTCGTGAACGGTTCTTAAGTTCATCACGAAACTTTTGAAGCTGCATAATTAATGGAAATCAAATTAACCAAAGAAACAGGTGGGAAAACAGCAGAGTTGAGTAGGTATACTCTTTTACAAATTTTGGTACATGCAATATCAAAAGACCAGTGTAACATTTTACGCCCATCCCATACAAATCATTACACTCTGTATGGTTCTACCACGTGTCAGAACTGCTTAAGACTGGACTGTCCAAACCAGGCATACCTGGGACTCACGCATCTTGGACTTAAGTTGTTGAATTTCATGATCCACCTCTGCTTTCCGTTGAAAACATTTAATCTGCTGAACATCTTGAGACTGCAGTGACCAAATAGTAAGAACATAGCGTAATAGTGAAGTAAATTCCTTGAAAATAATATTTTGTCCAGACAGTACAATGCCTTTGGAATTTGAAATACTTTAAATATATGACAAACCTTATGCAGCGGATGTGCATATAATTTCTGTTCAAGGGCCTCTATTTGATTAACCAACTCAACAATTTCAGGATCTTCAATGCCCATATCCTAAAATTCAATATAAATTTTGAGAAATATATCACAGAAGAAATATCAAAAGTGGTGTTAATGCTGATATTGACACCAATAAATGGTTTAGTGAAAAAGGTATGACCATTTTTTATTTTTTCATTTTTCAAAATTAAAGGTAAAAATGTTAACAATTAAAAGGCAAGGTACAGGAAACTTCTGTAACAATATGGTAGAAAACCAAAGTCTTTTCATACCCCGAGTGTACCAAAGACAGTGGATCATTACCTTTACAGGATTCAGCTTTGGAAGGCCTTGTGGAAATCGAGTTCCCAGCTCCTGGACTGCAAGCAGAATACTTTGCCTCGCCTCCAATGGCCGCAAATCAGAAGGAATGGATATTCTGAGTTTGCTTAGAGCAGAAATCAGGGGCAATTGGACAGGGACCTAAACCAGATGGATAGCAATATCAGAAACTTCGGAAAACCAGTTCAACTACTTGAAAACTTAATAAACCATATCTAAAATTTATAACTTCGTTGCTTCACGCGCATGAACTTACTACATGCATTTCACCCTTTTCTCCCGGACGAGGAGGGCATGGTTTTGGTTGTGAACTGTTCTCACTTGAACCAGGAGAACAGTGAAGCAAAGTATCCACTATATAACCACCACCACGTGAATTCAGTGAGCCTAATGCGGATGACGGCTTTTTAACCACATTAACTACAACTCCCCAGCCCCAATCTGTACCACCTTCTCGAATCTTGACCTGCAACAATCAAAACGCCTTCTGATTAAGAACAAGCAAAAACATGACCTGCAACCTTTGGAATATAAAATCAATAGCTGAAGCAACTATTGGCCTTAAGCCAGTGTATATACTATATAATGACAGCTGAACAAAGAAGCTTAAAGACAAGGCACAATATGAAAAATTAATATCAATAAATTATTAGGTAATACATCGATGTGAGAAGAAAAGGTAAATATTTTCTTATTCTACCTATCAGAATAGCACTTGTACTCAGAAATACATATTTGAGAATTAAATAGAAATTAGGAGAAAACAGTAGACCGCATTACTCAGTTCCAAAACTATTTAAAAACACCTATAAAAATTAAATTACAATTACAACAAAGAGACCGCATTATTCAATTTCAATGCTATTAGAAACAACTAGATTATGATCATAATCAAATTTCAACCAGCTTGACCACTCTCAGCACATACCAGGCGACCAGGAAGAAGAAAATACAGAACTCTTTCAGGCCTCGTTATCTCGGTCATCATTTTCTTTTCAAGTTGGGCTATATCAAGTTTTATCTTATGATACTCAGCAACTTCAGCCTGCATATAAAACATTAAACTATAAGTATACAACACAAACAAGAAAAACATATATAATCACAATGGAAAATACTACCTCTCCTGATGCATCAAGTATTGCCACTTCCTGCTCAAGATTTGAAACCTTTTTCCCTATATCGGGTAAAGCCTAAATAAGAGAGAAAGATCCGAAGCGGTTAGTCACTACGCACCAGGTGGTTGGGTGCAGTACAAAAAAAATATGTGCTTCGGTAGAAACCTTTTCGTGCTGAAATTGGTGGAATGAATTCTTTATCACGTGTTCAGCTGTGAATTGGCCTTCCGCACGGCTCAGCAAATTTAAAATTGAGTAGTAGCTGAGTCTGAAAGTACTAACTAAAGGAGCTGGTTTACCCAAAACCATGTCCTTGAGTGTGTTCATTTCCATCTGCAAGAAGTAACAATATAAACATTCATTTCATGACCTAAGCTTGTTCTCAAACATCACACTGGGCTGTGATATTCAAGAAAACAAAAGAGTTCTTTTTCTCCTTTTACCCTTTATAAATATGAATTTAGCTCTGAAAATATAAAATAATAAAACATAACAAAGCAACAAAAAATCTGAAGGTGACTAAATGGAAACTTCAACATATGGAAGGACTTCTAATGGTTAATGTATAATGATCAATTTCTCAATTTATGAATCAATATAGAAATTAGTGAGTGGGACTTGTATACTACAGAGAGATAAGTAGTGGTGGAATCACCTGCTCATCAATCATTATGATACAAATACCACGATCATCTTTGCCACGACGCCCAGCCCTTCCACTCATCTACAGGAATTAAGATAACAGTTAATAATTTAAAATATATATCTAAGCATGCAGCACATACAAATATACAACCATATGTCTCCTTCACCTATTGTTTCTTCTAAAGAAAAAAGCAGCGAAATTTTCACTTACCTGAATGTACTCACCAGATCCTATATATCGATGACTATCACCATCCCACTTCTTAACAGCTGTGAAAACAACAGTTTTTGCTGGCATGTTTAAGCCCATTGCAAACTGTCACAAACGACAGATATTAATAAGTTAATCAATCTTAACATAGAAACTAAAAAAGCTACAGCTATAAACCAAAACTTTAGCAAATGACACAGAAGAGCGAGAAAAGAATGCTTAAGAGATGTTCTTACTGTCTCAGTGGCAAAAAGTGCCTTTACAAGGCCTTCCTGGAAAAGAAGTTCAACCAGTTCCTTGATAACAGGAAGAAGGCCAGAATGATGAACAGCAATGCCTCGCTGAAGGAGTGGCAACATTAACTCAATAGCAGGCAACTGCCTGTCTTCCTCGTTTAAGCAGAGCACTGCCTTACGAAAAACATCTTCTACATCATCCTTTTCTGCTTGGGTGTTAAAATCAAGCTTAGACATGGACATTGCATGTTGTTCACACTCTCTTCTACTGAAGCTGAAAATTATAACTGGCTGAAATTTCCGTTCCATAATCATCTGAAATTTGAGGAAGAAAATTGTAACTAAATAAATGAATGAACGTAGAAAGAAAGAAAGGCATATGAATAATGTCAATTGGAGAAGGCACCAATGATGGTAGGTAGATGCATAAACAGGTCAGCCAGAGCGACATCAAGAAATGTAAAATAACATCTCACAGAAAATGTTTAGTACATCATGGCCGAAAGAGAAGGAGGACAGTAACTCCTATTCTACTGCAAGTGCAATAAGACTTGCAGAGTAAGAATGATGTAGCAGAAGTGAGGGAAAACATTAACACCTATTATTTTCAGGAATCTTTTTTAAATCGCCCATTCCAATAGATAAAAGTTTGCAAAGGTTATGCTTGGCAAGGACCTCTCTAAAAGTTCCGCTCCAACAGCCCTCAGATGGCAAGAGTAACCTATTTGTGATAAACCCAACCCTTAGGCAATTTGCCAAACCGGCTACTAAAGAAAACATTTGGCTCTGAAAACCTCTAGTGTTCTACTTTTCATTTTGTTTCTTCTCTCTTTGTTTTTAATAAGTATAACCTTTTGATGTCCTACTTGATACCCTAAACGACCAAATTACTTTTCAGGCAAGCATATTATATTAGACCAGAAAACTGCCATCCAGATTCTCATTTCTATCCACCAGTGTCTTCATGAACACTTAAAAGAAACAAACATTGCATCTTTGCCAAAAATGGTCCAAACTTGCCATAAATAAACAACACCATGCAATTCATAGTACAAATAAAAGATTAAACGATTTCAGGTCAGAAAATTCCATACTCCTCCATAGTAGCATGTGCGAAACCTTTTATTGTTAAAATCGACCATCCCACCAACATTCATTGATATCAATGAAAGTTTTTTTATATTGCTCACCAAAATAAGATGCATCAGGAAAACCAAACTCTCTCTTGGAAACCGTAGCTTCAAAAGTGAAGAGATTTCTCCAAAAAGAGAAACATACTCAACAATTATCAAGACAAAAATATAATAATAAATGAAGATGTCGTTAAAAAGTTATATCCACCAAAAATGCTGCATTTTCTTGTGTATATGGGATATTGAATTAAATGCATGGCCATACAAAATCTTAAATTATTGGTTAATAGAGCACCATAGGTTAACTATTACGAGTAAAAGTTATAACACAAGAAGAAAACCGTAGGTTAACTATCCTATGTTTGAACAAATAAGAAAACCCACCCATCAGTATAACACAAGAAGGAAGAGCAAAAGTTAAAAATGAAGAGCGCACCTTAACAATTTTGAAGATATCAGAACCCCCAGATGCAGTCCCACCTTTTGCAGTTCTCCCACTTGCCTTGCCATTTGAACTCCTGTGACCATCACTTTTCTGCTTTGAAAAACTATCATGCAGCTTCACAAAATTTTCCTCCCTGAACTGTTCATTCTCGTCCACCACAAGATACAACCCATTCCCACCCACTGGAAAAACGTAATGCTGCAGAGGAGTTGGTCGAAAATCTGTGTACACCACATGGCAAGGCTGTTTGTGCAAATTACAAATCCACTCTGCAAACTCAGTGGCATTGGACATTGTGGCTGAAAGAAAAACCATTTTAACAGCTGGAGGCATAAATATAATACTCTCTTCCCAAACAACCCCTCTTTCGCGATCCTTCATGTAATGAATTTCATCAAAGATAACCCAGGCAACTTCCTTTAAAACCTCCGAACCCCTGTAAAGCATTCCCCTAAGGATCTCAGTTGTCATGACCAAACAACTAGCATTAGGTGAGATTGTAACATCTCCAGTCATCAATCCAACATCTTTAAACTCCTGGCTGAGCTCTCTATACTTCTGATTGCTCAAAGCCTTCAGTGGTGAAGTATATATAACCCTCTGCAGATCTCTAAAAGCCATGGCAATTGCATACTCTGCGACTGCAGTCTTACCTGCTGAAGTATGGGCAGAAACCAAAACCGACTCATTCCGTTCCAAGCATGCCACAGATATCTGCTGAAATGGGTCAAGGGTAAATTCATATGTCTTGGCCGCCTTGCCATTATACACAGGATTCGAGAGGGTTCCGTGAACCGACTCATCCTCGGTCGAAGTGTACTCACTGGGAACTGCAACCTCATGCACACATGTTCGAGTCAAATGGCGTCGCTTCTGGGGAGATTCATGGATGGGGGTTTCTGTGATCTCTGACACTTCAGGCTCTTTTCGTTTCGCAACTGTTGGAGATTCTTCCATTCCTAAAATTGAATCCACTTTAAGCCAAACTGAACAAAAGCCTCCTATTAATATTGAGTTTTTCTTCTTCTGCAAAAATTTGAAAAAGAAAACACGAAGGAAACTGGTGTTTGTTCACAGAAGAGTAATTTTTTTTATAATTGAATATATATACTGTGGAAACAAATTAAATCAGAACTCTAGGTCAACCCTAAACCTAATTGGAAATTACTAAAACTAATTAGGGTTATTCCATTTAATTGGGGGTTATCCAATTAAATTGAGAAATACCTAATCAAGTTAAAAACTGATTTTATTCCTACCATATTTCCCAATTAAATGAGTAATTACCTAATCAGATTGGAAATTAACCACCTACCTACCACCATTAGGGATTTGATTAAATTCCCTAATTAATCAAATCTCAACCTCACCAACCTCACCTACCTCACTAACCACACCAACCTCGTCAAGGTCCCCTATAAATACTTGGCCACGCACAAGGAATGAGGTACGTCAGAATTTCTCCTAGAACTCTAGAGAGCTCTTCCCTTCACAAATCCTAGTCACCTCCTCTCTCTCTCTCTCTCTTTTACATAAGGCTCCAGCCGCGACTTACACCTTACATATATATATCTCCGTACCCTATTTAGCTATTGGTTTTTCCCTAAATCAATTTAACTAACTTAGGCATCGGAGAGCCTTTGGCCAACACCCCCCGGGTGTGGTCCTCTTATCCAATTTATTTTACAGGGAGAAAGAGCGGCGAAAAAGAAAGGGGAATCTTTCAATCGAATATTCTCGTGGGAGGAAATTTGCTCCCACAAATTGGTGCTTTCATTAAGAGCAAGAGTTATACTCAAAGCGTGCTCTAAATCCATTTTCCACAATTTTCCAATCCACCGAAGCCTTCCGAACAACCATGGTTGGAAGCAAGAAGACAAGAGGCAAAGCCGCGATGGCTCGATCCGCGACGGCCCAAAGCCACTCCACCCACGATCCCGCGATCGACATGGTGGCCCCACCACCTCTCACCACCGTGCCACCTACCGAACTTGGAGTTGAGACCACCGCGCCAGCCACCGCCGTTGCCATATCCACCCAAGGCCCGTGGCTAGATCTAGCCATCTACATGGCGCCACCGCGAGCATGGTGGAAACTCTCATCAAGGTGGACTCATTACCACCGCCGACTTAGGCCCGATCTTGGAACAACTTCAAGGATTCCCTTCATTGCCTCCACGCTCGACACACGCTCCCGCGCACACCTCCAATGAAACCCTAGCCCGTATGCAATTGTGTTCCACACACTTCTCTCCTCCTGATCCACGAATTCAAGCAGACCTTAATCTGAGAGTTGACTAGCTAGCTCAGAGAATGGACGGCCAAAGCAATTTGATGAGGCAGCTCCTCAACCAAATCAATCTGGTTCAAAATCTTGGCCTTAGACAACTGGGCGAAGAGAGAAGGATTGACGACGCGCTCAGAGGCAGCTCGATGGGTACCAAGTAGGTCGAGCAGGAGCAAGCAGACAAGGAGAGGGACAACAACGTGATCAGCTTGCCAACATGTCACAAGCCCCATTGAGAGAAACATGCTTGAAAGGCTAGGCCCACGACTTGACATTCGCGCCGCACCGGGCCGGCAGGGAAATGTTCTTCAAATGTTAGGCTCCAGGGACGTCAACCTGACACCCATCGCAATGTGGATAGTGAAGAAAGACGCTTCGTTGACCACTCACAGAAGAACATTCATGAAAGGCTAGGCTCCCAGGGATGTCAACCTGACAACCTTCGCAATGTGGATCACGAGGAAAGGCGCTCCGTTGCTCATCTCGAAGAGTCGATTCTCATCGACAAGCTACAAAAAAACCCTTCGAGGCGCAGTCCACCAATGCGCCGCCCAGGCAACACAGCCGAGAAAATCGAATCTTGCGAGTCAATGAGGAAGTTGATCAGCGTCGCCTAAATCGTGAGGGTCGCCAACGTAACCAACTAGTAATGCATGCGAAAGACGTTGAGAAGCTTGTGAATGACCGACTTCGAGACTTGAGGACCGGCAGGAACTTCGAAAATGCACTACGCAAGGAGATGGACCAGGCAAACTCTACGCCTTTCATTGCCGAGATTGAGCAGGCTGCTCCCCCCGAAGCGATTCTCGACACCTTCGTTTACCCACTTCAAAGGGGACTCCGATCCCGAAAGCCACCTAAAATACTTCAAAAGTATCATGATCCTTCACAAGACCGACGACGCATTGATGTGCAAGGTGTTTGTAATGACCTTGCGAGGAGCAGCCCAAGATTGGTTTCACACATTGTCATCCGGGTCGATCAGCAACTTCAAGGAGCTAGCTTACGCCTTCACCAAAGAATACACTTCTTCCGGACGATCAAGAAGAACCCTTACCACATGTTCAACCTACGCAAGAAGTATGATGAATCCCTCCAAGATTACATCAAGAGGTTCAAAGCAGAAAGGGCAAACATTGTTGGATGTGACGATCGAATCGCATCATCGGCCTTCAAGAGAGGCTTGCCAACTGAGTGTGAGCTGTATAGCGAGCTAACCATCTCTCCCTGCCAAACACTGGTAGAAATCTTCACGATAGCAGAGCGCTACGCACTTTGGGACGATGACCAGACCGCGCAAAGAAGCTGTCAAGCAAGCTAATCAACCGGTCAGCAGGCAAGACAAAGGAACGCAGGATAAATGATAAAGATGGAGGCAAGCGCGGATTACAACCTCATGAAAGTGCTCCAGTGGCCGAGAGCTATACCAAGTTCACTATCCCGATACACCGGATCCTGGCCCAAGTAAAGAACATGCTGGTTGAAGAAACCAACGCCTTTGAAGGGAAACGCAGCTAAGAAGGATACCAGGAGGTTCTGCGAATTCCATGAAGGGCACGGTCATTACACAAATGACTACTTTGCCTGGAAAAAACACCTCGAAGAACTGGTCAAAAATGGCCATTGTACGAAATTCATCGCAAAGGGAGCCGTCCAGCAAATCAAGAATCGTGACGTAGCTGCTAACGAGCCTCCACGAAAAAAGTCATACGGATTAGCACGATCCTAGCCGACTCTAAGAGCTCCAGCTGACCACCGGGAGCAGCAAAGAAGGATCAAGTAAGCGACCTTTGTCTCCCAAGCTGTCACCGGCTACCTAGTCATGGAAAACGATCCTGGCATCATCTTTTAAGAGAAGGAAATTCCAAGACAACGGAATGCCCATCATCTCCGAAGGTACTATCCACGAAGTTCCTCGCCTGTGAGCTCGGCCCCAAGCAGGCGGCCAAGCCTCCCTCACCTCCATTGAAGACAAGTTACTTTTGATGTTACCCCTGCAACTCATCTCTTTTGTTCAATTAAGCAATGTAGTCACGCAGACATCAATACAAGTTCTAGGTTTTCTCTCTAATGGAGTGTTCACAAATGCAATCGACACATCTCTCTGGACGTAGGCCAAACAGGCCACACTCATCGACACGTCTCCGGACGTAAGCCAAACGGGCCACACTCAACGACACGTCTCCGAACGTAGGCCAAACGGGGCACTCTCAATGACACGTCTCCGGACGTAGGCCAAATGGACCACACTCATTGACACGTCTCCGGACGTAGGCCAAACGGGCTACTCTCAACGACACGTTTAGCTAGAAGCTTGTCATAACTAGCCAGAAGCTTGTCATAACTAAAGGAGACATTAGTAATCTTGAGCCCAAGATGGAAGTAGGCATATTTTCGACTAACCAAGTCACCGGCAGAAGAGGGGACTACGCAGGGACGAGTTTCGGATAGTTTCAGCAGCAAAAAACTACTCATTTTTTGAGCATATGAAATGTTGCTTCCCTTTGTTTTTCCCAGATCAGACACACCTACATCCCCTGGAGGGTTGGGCTTGTCTACCTTGGGATCAGCCGCTGACGTTGTAGAAGAACACTTCACCCGGACAGATAACTCTTTCGTCTTCTCAACCGCAGCCATCCTTTCCTCCAAAAGAGTCAACGATGCTAAATCAACTCCACACTTGACTACTTGTGACTTAACAGCTGGATCGCGATAGTTGGGCGGATGAACACACCTCCCAGTTCGATCTCCATCCCTTAACTGGTGCAGGCGACTCGAACTTCGGAGAGGAATATCAACATCTCTTTGCTTCTCGGGAGGTGAACTAGTTCGTGAGCGGACTAATTCATGGAGCAGATCACAGTTTCCAAGCTTGTTAGCAGGAGGCTTGAGCAGAACATCCTGAGTGTCTCGCATAGCGCCAACCTTCTTGTTGTCTACACCCAGGAGGGGAACTGGAGAACACTTCTCCTGCCCAACTAGCAGATCATAAGAGTCTGGACGATTCCTGCTCCCATCTCTCAACATCCTGGGCTAGGGCAGGACCACCAACTTCCTCCACTCAGGAGCCCAAATCAAAGAAAAAAGCCCAGTTACAACTGGACAGCCCAAACAGATGATTTACATCTCCTACATGCCACCACGCGCCATGCAGAAGCTGGGGGGCATTTGTGGGAACCAAATTAAATCAGAACCTTAGGTCAAGTAATTCCTTCCATTTGGGGATTATTTGACCTAATTGGGAATTACTAAACTTAATTGGGGGTTATTCAATTTAATTGGAGGTTATCCAATTAAATTGAGAAAATACCTCGTTAAGTTAAAAACTGATTTTATTCCTACCACATTTCCCAATTAAATGAGGAATTACCTAATTATATTGGAAATTAACCACCTACCTACCACCATTAGGGATTTGATTAAATTCCCTAATTAATCAAATCCCTAAATGTACCAACCTCACCAACCTCACCTATCTCACCAACCACATCAACCTCGTCAAGGCCCCCTATAAATACTTGGCCATGCACAAGGAATGAGGTACGTCAGAATTTCTACTAGAACTCTAGAGAGCTTTTCCCTTCACAAATCCTAGCCACCTCCTCTCTCTCTCTCTCTCTCTCTCTCTCTCTCTCTCTCTCTCTCTCTCTCTCTCTCTCTCTTTTACATAAGGCTCCGCCCGCCCGGTTTACACCTTACATATATATCTCTGTATCCTATTTAGCTATTGGTTTTTCCCTAAATCAATTGAACTAACTTAGGTATCGGAGGGCCATTGGCCAACACCCCCGGGTGTGGTCCTCTTATCCAATTTATTTTACAAGGAGAAATAGGCGGCGAAGAAGAAAGGGGAATCTTTCAATCGAATATTCTCGTGGGAGGAAATTTGCTCCCATATATACTGTGTCAAATCATCAAGCTACACAATACTTGCATTATAAAATCGTCAAAAATATTCCAGAAATACAAATACAGTGGAAATTCATTTAAGAAAACTACTTTGGATTCCAGGTATCAATAACCAATTCCTAAGGAACCATAAACCCTGACCAGCGTCAACTATATTTCCCTATAGAATATTCTGATTATTTAAACGAGAGAATAAAAAGAAGAACAGAGAAACATAAAACAGAAAAACATCCTTTAAAATGAAACAAAGTTTTGAAATTGGCTTACTTGAAACCGAGCTTTCTCAGCAACCCAAGGCCCTAGCTTGACATAAAGAAGAACAAATTAGGGTTTTATTCGAAGAGCTAATTGGGGTTTTACAGGTAGCTATTCGGAGAACTGCCCAATTTGAGGAGAAAAAGTTTCCTGTCACAGGTATGCCACGTCAGCAAACCACGTAAGTATCCCAAGCCAATAAAATGTCGACAGCTGGCAACTAATTTTACTTTCAATTTTAAATATTAAAAAATATTTTGCAACCATTTTCTCCTCTCTCTTCTGCATCCCTCTCTCTCATCCATTCATCTCTCTCTTTCTTCACTATAGTCACTAAATGTTCTTAACCCCATCTTCTCCTCTCTTTCGCATCCCTCTCTCTCATCTATTAATCTCTCTCTTAAATGACTCCTCCACCATCATTCACTCCTCTTTTTCTCTTCAATCACTCTGCCCACACAATCAATTTGTTTTTCAATTTAAAATTTTACAAAGTATTTTCACCCATGTTCGTCCTCTCTCTCTCTCTCTCTCCCTCATTCCTCTTGCAGTCCGTAAAAAAAAAAAACTTTGTTCTTCTTCTATTTCTGGTGTTTCACTTCCTTTGTAGTCACTCCTTTGACACCCACACATCATATATTGATTTCTCTCTGTGTTTTTTTTTTTTTTGCCTTAAGATATTTAACTGAAAAGGTGAAAAAGGATAATACTTTATGATAATGGAATGGCAGGAGAAGAAAGCAATACATGGTGCGATTTTTCTCCCCAAAATCGCACCTTCACTGTCCCCTGGCAGAACCCAAGCTCTCTCAGCTTCACCTTTCCAAATTTTCCAAAACTGCCCAATAGTTAATAAAATTTGAAGAAAAAAAGAGGAAAGAGATTCCTCAAATCTTGGAGGAGAGAGAGTGACGCCGGAGAATGTTTCTCAACTCCACCGGTATATTGTTCCCCCACAAAACCGAAGCCAACCCAATATTTCTCAACTCCACCATTTACAAATTTTCCAAATTTCTCCAATAAATATACCTTACTAAAATTAAAACTGAGAGATCAATACCAAGTGTCGGTTATGAAGGATTACTGATTGAGGAGAAAAATAGGAATGCTGGGGTGTGTGGATGATGATGGAGGAGTGACTAAAGTGAAGAAAGAGAGAGATGAATGGATGAGAGAGCGGGATGCGGAAGAGAGAAGAGAAAATGGTTGCGGAACATTTTTTAATATTCAAAATTGAAAGTAAATTTAGTTGCCAGCTGTCGACATTTTATTGGCTTGTAATACTTACGTGGTATGCTTACGGTGGCATACCTGTGGCAGGAAAGTTTTTCTCCAATTTTTTTGAGGGCCTTCTTGATTTTATTTCTTTTACCGAAGCTAGTCAAAATTTGCACGAGTTTTTAACCCAAAAATGAAAAAGCGGGAATAACTTCTTTAAAATAAAATTGGAAGTTTAAACCTTTAGAGCATCTCCAAGGGAGATGTCAAATACCAAATATCAAATTTAAATTTGATGGCTGATGTGGCAATTTGATATTTACACAGTTTTACACTCCACTTGATATGTCAAATTAAATTATTATTTTATTACATTTCAGTGTTGATTTATTTACTACTTCTTAAAATATAATTTTTATATTTTTGATTAAAATCCAAGCATGATCAAGGTTGAACTTTGCTTTGTATATTGCTTCATAGGTAGCCTTCGCATCCGAAATCTAAAGGTTAAAAAAACAAAACAAAACTCCACATGAGAATAAATTTAATAATTAAATACACTAATACCATTTAAATTTACCTTATCTTGCTCAATTTTGCCATTCTGATTTCTCATTTATAGTGGCAGTACATCCAGAAAATCTATTGACCTCCTTTTGAATTTTTTGCCACAGTTGAGATAGCATTCGGTCAGTTCTACTACTTTCAAACCACTGCCTCAGCAATTGACAACCAAAAGAGAAACAATAATACAAAATCAGTTTCACTGCCTACAAATTGACAACCAAAATTATAGAGTGAACATTAATTAGAAGAAATTCAAACCTTAATGATCTTTTTGGTTTAATTTTAAATATTAAAAAAGTCAAACGGTCTCAAACCAAATCGGATCATTATAATTTGGTTCAACTGTGATTTTGAGTTTTTGAAAATCAACCTAAACCGAATTGGACCGATTTATATATTTATGTATTTTTATTTTATTGTACATGTGTAGTTCTCTTTGTTGCATACTTAGAGAGAATTGTAACTAATAACTAGATAAGAATATTAAGTTTTAAGTTTAATGAAGCTGTTGAAGTTATTTATCTTTAGGTTGTAACTATATTAGTTATTGAACTTTCAAATTTGATGGCATGTTGACCTCTAGGATGGTTTGATATGTTAAAAAATGACAAATATGTAGGAGGTTATGGAATATTATTGGTGTAATTTGGCTAAGAAAGTTGAAAATTGTAAAAGAAAAACATATTGGACTTAGGCCTAAACGGGCCAAGCAAAACCAATCCAAACCATTAAACATAAGTTTAATTTGGTTCGATTTCTTCAATTATTTTTGCTAAAGTCAAATCATACCAAACTATTATATTATCACTAGTTCGTTTGCAATTTTGGGGTAAAATCGATTCAATCTGGACATTGCCCTCTCTTATTAGTGCTCTTGTCAACCTTGTTATTGAGCTTGCTACAACCCATTGTTGTTTGATTATCCATTAACTCTTACTCTAGTAATATTTCTTTTCATAATATTGAAACATGAGTTAAGTTCGAATATAAGACAGGAAACATTATATCTTGAACATAATATTAGTAGGGGGTTAAATACTATTTTTGCCCCATAATTATGTCATAATTTTCAATTTACTCCTTAGACAATTTTTTCGGTAAATTGAGAACTTAAACTATATGCAAAATGGCCAATATAGGACTCAATGTCAATTTTTGGATGTCCATCCAAATTTCTATCAACATTAATGGCAAATTCGTAATTTTAAAGAAAATAAAATTATACATTTCTAAAATACTAAATAATAGTACAAATGTATTTTAAAATTAGAAACAAGAGAAAACAAAAAACACCACCACCACCGGCCTCTGATAAGCCCACCCCGTCCACATCGACCACATCAACGCTAGCTCATGTGACGTTTCACCTCCTCTCTCTCTTCCTCCACTTCTCTTTTTTTTCTCCTCACATCCTCTCTCAATCTCCATCCTTTTTGTCTCTCCCTCCTAGCGCCAGCTCCTCTCTCGATCTCCCTCCATCTTTTTTTCTCTCTCTTCACCAATACTACAGCATACACCAAAACACAAAAAATAAAAAACAACCAAAACCACTCCTACAAAACCATAACAACCACTAGTTGCATTGAGACCCACACATGAAGAACCACTTCTGCAGAACCCACACCCAACCAAACTAGCATTCATGACCTAAATGAATCATCCGTAGAAGATCGCACACCACCGCTAGCGCATCACCACTATTCAATCCTTGCTCTACAATTTTCGACGTCATTTGCTCTTCCTCCACTAGTCTAGCCACCAAATTAACATGCTCACATTGTCAAACCACCACCACCAACAACCTAGCACCATCAAGTCCTTAATTTACCAAAACCCTAGTTTAATGGGCAAATTGACAATTATGACATAGTTTAGGAAGCCACAACGACAGTTTGAGTGATCATGTAAGTCTTGTTATGAGGCAAGAAACATGTTTGTCGTTTTCTTTTCTTTTTTGTCAATAAACATGTTTTTCTTTGGTCATGGCATATGACATGTTTACCTTAGTTGTGAGGAATGTGACGTGTTTGTTTTGGAGGCATGGCCATCATGTCAAACTAATTTCATAGTTTCATTTTCGTGATCATGGATAATGTTGACCTCAAATAACCTCAGCCCGTTTATTAATGATAAATTAATAAAGTGATATTTCCCCGCAGAGAAAATGATAGCAACGGACGTCCTTCTTGGGATGTGTGGATGGGAGGTGTGGCAGCACGATGGCCTTTGCTTTTTTTGGTGGTCTTCTTTGTTTTTTTCTTGGGCTTTTGTTTCAGCAATTTCTTTGTCAAGGCAATTGCTTTGTGTACTTCTTCTTTTAAGAGTCCTTTTGATGGTTTTGCCTTTCTAAAATGCCTTGTTCTGAAGGTTGATGTGTATTTTTCATTGTCAAGTTTGGCAGATTTTCCTTCATTTGGCAGTTCTAGAATTTCAGTCACTGCATCTGATGTGATCTTGAATGATTTGGTGCCGAATTTGAAAGACTTTGTAGCATGATCAAACTGCTTAAGCAGTTTTACTAAGTCAGACCTCACTAGTCTTAATATTGTTCATTTTTCATATTCCATTATGTTTGGTTTAATTCATGTTACTTTTAGTAGAGTGCATTGAAAAAACCCTAAATTCAAAACATAAACCCAAAACATAAAGGGAGATTCACTATTATACTCAATACAGGAGCCCAAATTATAAATAAAAAAAAACCCTATATGAAATAGACTTTAGAAACACACTTAAAGCCTATTTACAACATAACAAAAAGGCTTTTAACTTCTTATAAATTACAAAACTGTCATCAATTTCTTAAAACAAACTCAACTCCAAAACCTCATTTAAAAAAAACTCAAAACACTCAATAGGGGATAAGAGTAATTTAATAATCAAAATTAAATTTAATAGGGTCAGTTGTCATTTTTTGGGTTTTTTCTGGATTTGTTTATAGAAATTAAGGGCTAGTTTGGCATTGCTGTGCCTGTGAAAATAATTAATGTTAGATTTGCTGAGAGAAATGAGCTGTAAGAAAGCAGTTTGGCGTTTGGTAAAATTTTTGTTAAAAGTGTTGTTGATATTGATTTCAACAAAATCAGAAAATAATTGTTGCATAATCATTAAACCCAAAACCTCTTGAAACTGATTTCTGCATAATCAAAAATGACAGAACCTCATTAGCTGTTTTCCCTTATAGCTTTCTCTCACATCATTTTTTAACAATAAGTGATTTTCTCACAGTTTACCAAAACGGGTTGGGCTTCCCAAAATTTTTTAAAAATCACTTATCACCCCAAATAAGCAATGCCAAACAAGCACTAAATAGTGTAGAGTTTATCTATATTATTAATGCTAAGAATGGGTATAGACTAAATATCTCAAACATAAACTACATTGCATGCAAGCATAAACCCAAAAACTACTGTGTTATAGTGTGCCTTCCAGCTTGTGTTTGTTAAAATGCCCAAACCAAAAGTAGTTATTAATCGAAAGAGTCATGCATTTTTTCAAATGCATAATCAACAATACCTAAAATCCCTAAAGTCTCTAATCCCTAAAATCCCTAAAACTGCTATGTAGTTTGCGAAATAGGCGAAGAAGATTTTAGAAATTAAGGCAAATGTGTTAGATCCATTAGGCACTACGATGTAGTTTCCAATTTAGTGAGGGAGTGAGAGAGAGTTTCTTACATAGTTTTCAAATGCGTTGTAGTGTGTTTTCGTTGATGTCTGCTTTTCAGAGTTTCTGATTTGTTTTCGATTTCAAAAATAATTTTGAGAGCAAAATAGTGAGTGTTTTTGCGAAATTTCAGAGTGAAGTGACGGAGAAGAAATGAGGAGTGGGAAGATAGGTTGAGCGTGTTTGAAGTTGTAGCGTGAGTTCCGGTTTTGATGTTGTTGCGATTTTTGTTGTCGTTTTGGGCGTGGGCTGTAGGAGTTGATGTCGTTTGAAGGTAGAAGCTGATGTCACTTGTGTTGGGCCTATACGAGTTGGGCTGGGCTCACAGATCAGTGAACAGCTAGAGGTTGACCTCAAATGAATTAACGAAATTATTTATAAAAAAAGCTGTAATGGCAATCATTGTAATTTATGGGATTTGTTAGTTGTAGTTTTGTAATTTGAGGTTGATTTATTAGTCATTGACTTCAAGTTAATTAGGTGAAATTTGTTTCCTATTTATCACAATATGGAACTGCCTATTGATTTTAAACCAAAACTCCCTAAAATATATGGAGTGCCACTTGGAAGGACAATTTTAGAGCAACCTTTTTCTATTAGATGTGTGTTTTCATCAACAGTTCTATTTTGTTTTTCAATTTCTTGTCTTTATGTTTTCGTTGTTATTTCCCTTGTCCTGGTTGGAATGGTTTGCCTTGTAATTGAATTTCACCTTCGTACACTTGCTTATGAGTTGGTGAAAGCTTTTTGTTACTTTAGGGGCCGTTCGGTTAAGTTTTCAGCGCCCGTTTTCATTTTCTGAGAATGAAAACAAACCAAGAATCCGTTCGGTAGACTAAAACAGAAAACAGTGAGAATGTTTTCATAAAATGAAAACAACATCACATGTACTTCGGAAAAAAGAAAAAATATGTTTTCATTCTCACAGAAAACAAACTCCTAAACCATAAACAGAAACCCACAACCCCATCACTCTACCCAGCAAAACAGAAACGAAACGAAAATCACACCAAAACATAAACCAAAACCAAACATACCACGGCCACGATTGTCAGACCATCATCATCTCAACCGCCACTGACTGACTCTGCCATTGCCACCAAACCTCACAGACCCAGTCCCCACATCACCACCACCTATCAAACCCAACCGACACCAACACCATGCCAACGGAATCACGACCAAACACCCAATCGAACCCAATACACATCTCCCCACCTAGTAAAAAAGCAATCGACCCCTAGCACCTCCACCACCCATACCCAATCAAAGCATTACCATCGCCATCACCACCCAATTAAGGAGGGGGGGGAGAGAGAGAGAGAGAGAGAGAGAGAGAGAGGTGGGTTGGTGGGATTCATGCCATGGAAGGAAGGAGTGGGTGCGGCGGTATGAAGAGATAGTAAAAAAGAGGGAAGGGAGAATGAAAGAGAAAGTAGAGGAAGAAAGAAAGGAACGGGCTGGAAAGGGAGAAGAAAAGAGAAAGGAGAGAGGAAGAAAGAAAAGGAAAAAAGAAGAAAAGAGGAAGAAAAAAGGAAGAGATAAAAATAAATTTAACTCTTAAAAGACAATATAACTTTTTATTTGTCAAATTATACTTTAAAAAAAATGTTTTTTAGAACATAAATTAGCAAAAATATGCTTACAAAATAACTCACATATTATTATTATTATCAAATTGTACTACCAGACACGTTTTCATTGTTTTTGTTTTCTGAAGATGTTTTCCAATTAATCTACCAGACACATTTTCATTTCCTGAAAATGCAAATTTGTTTTCTTGTTTTCATTCTCTGAAAATATTCTTAGAAAACACTCTCTGAAAACGTTACCAGACGGGCCCTTAATATATTAGGCTCCTTTTACAATAAGCATATTAAATTTTAGGCTTCATAGCAAATTCTTTATGGCACGCTATCATCATAAGGTGTAAAATTTATTATAATTGTACTTAAATTGTTTGGTTGAGTAAATGCACATGAAATCAAATCAACATACTCACATCGACAAACAACCACCATCAAAAAACTCACACCATCAAGTCCTTAGTCTACCAAAAAATTATTTAAGGGGCAAATTGACAATTATGACATAATTTAGGAGGGTAAAACGACAATTATGATCATGAATAGTGTTGACTTCAAATAACTTCAGCCCCTTTATTAATAGCAGCAAACGTCCTTCTTAGCATGTGTGGATGTGAAGCATGCTAGCACGGTAACCTTTACGGCCGAGAGTACGAGTTGTGTTGATGACGAGGATGATGCACTGGATCTTGGACTTCATCAAAAGATTGTGACCGAGGAAGGAACACCTATCTGTTATGGATTCACCTAACTGTCCAGTGTTGAGATTGGTGTCCTGAAACCTGGTATGGTTGTGACTTTTGGGCCTCCTGGACTAATCATTGAAGTTAAATATGTAGAGATGCACTATGAGTCGATTGCTACTAGGGGTGGGCACTGAAACCGAAACCGGAAATCCGAGCCGAACCACACCGATCCAAACCGAAAAAAATCGAGTTGACCAAAAAGTCAAAAACCGATCAAAAACCGAACCGGAACCGGTTTGGACCGATTTTGGATCCGGTTTCATGTCTTCAAAAACCGGACCGGGCCAAACCCAACCGGTCACATTAAAAAATATATAATTTAAATATTTATTTATATTTAATGCTATATTTTTAATCTAATAACTAATATTTATTCAAGTTTAATTTCAAAATATCTATCTTTTCTAACTTTAATATTTATTTTTGTATAATATTGAATAATTTGTTCATTTTCAAGTTAAAAAAAATAAATTTTCAGTTGAAAATTGAATTAAAAAGTAATTTTAAAAAAATAATGTTTACGATCCGGTTTAACCCAAAGGGACCAAAAAATCGGTTCAAATGGAAACCGGACAGTTTTTGAATTTTTTTTTAATAAAAACCGAACCAATCCAAACCGAATGAATAGTACTAGATCGGTTCTAATTTGAGGCAAAAACCGGTCCAACCCGAACCGTGCCCACTCCTAATTGCTACACCTGCCACATTGCTATCAAGTTCGATAAGCTCCTAACTAAGATTGACATGTGATCTGGTAAGGAGCTTGAGAAAAAGCCCAAGTTCTTGAAGAACGGTGATGTAGGGCTTATTGGTCGATTTGCTATGAGGGACATGCATCAGACTATGGCTGTGGGAGTCATCAAGAATGTGGATAAGAAGGATCCTACTGGAGCCAAGGTCACCAAGTCTGTAACCAAGAAAGGCAAATGAATTGTGCGTTTCGGGGTTTCAACAAGTGATGGTTGTGCTGCCCATGACTATGTTTACATAAATTGCATTAAAATTCTTGCCAGATCTTCAACTGTCCTGTGTGCAAAGTTAAAGCCATTGAGATTTAGTCATTGTATCTAATGTTGAATCAACGCATTTACAATGAATTCAAGGCAAAAGTCATTTTTATACCTGGCATGTTTCAAGTATATTGTGTCCAATATTCTTCATTGAAACGGGAGTTCAGACTAACAAATAGTTTCATGAGCCTGCTACTACTAAATTAGATGAGAATATGGGCCTTTGCTCTGCATATGTTAACAAATATAATTCACTTGATAATTCGACACAAAAAAGTGTGTTCGTCGCTCTCGCTTAAGCTAGAATTTTCGTTCCCGTATTTTAAAATAAATTATTTTTTTTAAAAAAAATCTTCTATTAATTCTTCTTTTCTCAATATGGAACGAGGTCGTTAGCTTAAATTCAATGAACAAAAACATTTAGGTGCCCGAGATAACTAGTCACTCAAGTTTATATTTATGCTTCCGAATGGATAGTTCATATATCCCATTTTGTTATGGCAATGACCATGCTTGACCATGCTTGTCTCAAAGCTGACACGTAAAATATACATTAAATTATTTATTCTTCCGTAAGTTGTCAAGAAAGGGCATTTGGTCTAGTGGTATGATTCTCGCTTAGGGTGCGAGAGGTCCCGAGTTCAATTCTCGGAATGCCCCATTTCTATTTTTTATATATATGTATATTTTTTTCCCTTTTTTTAATTTTTTTTTTTTTAAAACTTGGTTTTTTCTTTTCCTCCCACACAAGAAAGAAAGCAGTGCTTTTTCCTCCTACTGGTCTCCGACTCTCTGCTGCCTTATTTCTCTTCCAATCTCGACTTCTGGCGTCGCGGCTTTTCTGAAAATGGATCAGTCTATACAGAATGACCTGAATGCCCCTCACTCCATGGGCACCACCATCATCGGCGTCACCTACAATGGCGGCGTCGTCCTCGGTGCCGATTCTCGAACCAGCACTGGTAATCCCTCTCTCTTTGATTTTCGATACACCTAACAACTTTGAGATTTCTGCAAACTTTCACGTCAAGTTCAAATTTACTGGAGAAAAAAATGTGGATTTTTTATTTGATTTTTCACGGAATTTGGCTTTTGTTGTTGTTGTTGTTGATTATTAGGTGTTTATGTTGCGAATCGGGCATCCGATAAGATCACTCAGCTTACTGGTAATGTCTACTTGTGCCGTTCCGGATCGGTATCTCTTTCTCTCTGGTTCCTCTTATTTCTTTTTCTTTTTTAAATTTATTGTTTTTATTTAATGCTGTTGTTCTTGCTTATGATTTCGGTTGTTTGCATACATGTGTAAAGTTGTTTTTGTTTTCTTTCTTGCTAAAGTATCTCTTGTATTGTATACTTCCGTTTGAGTATACTAACAAAATAGCTGAACTACTTCAATCGATCATATACAGAAAGATGTTAACTTTTCACTTAGCTGCATGGTTGAAGCATTTCTTACAACAAAAATTCTTTGAGTAAGAAAAATCAGCAAGATAAAGTCATCTCAGTGTCCTCAAATTTTGGGCAAAGAAAAGGTCAGGCTTGGTGTCTGGTTAGTCTTTTAGGCTTTAGTAGCATGCCATAGAAACAAGAACAACTCAATTCGACTCACCCTTAATCCCTATTTGGGGTTGGTCACATGGATCCTTATCAGAATTTAATTCCGATTGGCCGCATAAATTTTCTTTTGCTGCTTAATATATCTAGAGCTAATATCCTCCAATGAATATTGGCAGATATATCCTTCCTAACCACTTTTGCCTATTTCATTCTTTATCTCCCTTTTCTCTTGCTCTGTTATTTTCCTTTTGGATCATAATCCCTCAGGAACATTGTTTGACAGATAAGTAACTTTAAGGATTTTGTCTTTTGGGTGTGTTGGTTGAAGATTTTGTAGTTGCTCTACTTCTGTTGTTAATCTATTTAATTTTCTATTCTCAGGCTGCAGATTCTCAAGTTCTATCAGATTATGTCCGTCATTTTCTCCATCAGCACACGTAAGTGAATGAGCAACTTCTGGATTTACTTTAACTGTTTTTTCTTCCCTTTTGTAGTTAAAACTTCTGGATCCACCCTATGATGATTTATAAAAAAAATCAACTTACTAATGCCTTTGGTGCATCTCTTGGATTTCATTTTGTTGCACCACCATATGTTTTTGGGCTTGCAGAATGCTTTACTTTCTTTGAGCATTACTTTTTCTTGCTGAAAATTTAATGAAACGTTAACCATCATGGAACTGATAAATAGTATTCAAAGTTATGCATAAAAGATTGAAGTTGTAAACATTTGAAAGTTGTGGTAGTAAGCAATTTTTAAATTTTGGAAATTAAGATGCCAGATTTAAGCTTTGCACTGCATTGTGTTTTTCTGTTCATTATTGTTTACTACTATTTCAATTGTCATTCAAAATTCTCTCTTTTATGTAGGATACAGCAGGGACAGCCTGCAACAGTCAAGGTTGCTGCAAACCTTATCAGGTTGTTTGCATACAATAACAAGGTTTGCATCTATTATTCTTTTATTTTACCTTTAGTTTCTGTTTTTGTCATTCAAAAACTTTGAGAACGTTGATTGTTCTAACTTCTACACAAAATTATCTTTGTTTAGATTCTTTTAGTTTTCCTATTTGTTTTCACAATTTCCACTGATGCACATTTGAATGTTTGGTAAGTAAACAAGATTAAATGTCATAGGTTTACAAGTACTCCATAACAAAAGTGTGGGAATTGGATTTGTTACTTTTCAATGATAATAGTTTATCAGAAAGTACAAAGAGTTTAAAAGTGAGCTGGATAGAGGTCAAGATATTTCTAGCAACTTCCTAGAAACTATTTTGAAAATTTGTTAGACTGACCGTGGAGTTTACTTATTATTGAAGTATAACATTTCATAAGATTGCTATGGTTCTTCAGGTATTTCCTTATTTCCTATTGTATTTCTTATTTCTTATGTGTTATTTTTAAAATTGGTAGAATATGCTACAAACTGGCTTGATTATTGGTGGTTGGGACAAGTACGAAGGAGGTAAAATATATGGAGTGCCACTTGGAGGGACAATTTTGGAGCAACCTTTTGCTATTGGAGGTATGATTTCATCAACTTTTTCTATTGTTTCCCTTGTCATGATTGAAATGGTTTTAAGTAAATGCACATGCACTCTGTTTAAATTTTTGTTGCCACTTGAATGCAATTAAAGTTTATGGCTCTCAACAATATTTTGTCATCCAGGATCTGGCTCCACTTATCTGTATGGCTTCTTTGATCAAGAGTGGAAGGAAGGAATGACCAAAGAGGAAGCTGAGGTATATAGTCATTATGTTTCTTACAGACTTATGTACTGCTTCATTCGTGGCTTCCTTGTTACTAGTAATGTGCTAAGAGTTGGTTATGTCATCATTGTTGATATTTATGCATCTCCAAGCTTCAGTATTCATCGACACCAATACGCAGTTCCTTGATCGCATCCACCTTGTCCGTAGAAACTAACTTTTTCCTTGATGCATTAGTACTTTCTAGAATTGATCATTAAAGCAATGGCTGTTAATTTACTGTAGAGATTGGTGGTGAAGGCAGTTTCTCTTGCTATTGCTCGGGATGGTGCTAGTGGTGGTGTTGTTCGGACTGTCATTGTGAGTTTTTCTTTTATTGTACACTATGCAATTACTTTATGGTTTGGGGAGTAGAAAGATCTAGTTCCCTGCCGATGTACCTGCAGCCATAGCCTCGCTTCTAACTTGTTCAAGATTCCAATTCTCAAAAAAACAAAAACAAAAGGGCATAAGTGCAATGCTTGTTATTGCAGTGACATGCTTCTCTTGTTAGCTTGAAATTAAGCAGTATATGATGCTTACATCAAGCTATTTACTTATGTAGCATATAGTAATGCCTGTGGCAACACCAATCTTTTGCCTTCCTAATGCGCTGTATTTGTTGTTTTGTTAATTGGAGGTTGTGAGGATTGAACTCAAACCTTTCAGGAAAAGAACTTGCTTCCTAACAGTATTTCTTTTTTTAAATTACCGTTTTTCCCTGAAAAATAGCCAAGTACCTATGGACTTTATATGGTTTTTGTTCTTGTATGGCCATCTATCTTCCTTCCGCTTATTTTCTTTTGATTGTGTACTCTGTTCTGCAGATTAATTCAGAGGGGGTGACAAGAAACTACTATCCAGGTGACACCCTTCCACTCTGGCATGAGGAGCTAGAACCCCAAAATTCACTGCTGGATATATTGTCATCATCTGGTCCTGACATGATGGTAACATGAGGATTTTCATCTCCTATAAGACTAGGTAATCCCCGGTGACACAATGAATGACACACTTTCTCTTATCCTAGTTTTCGCCGGGGGGCATTTCAGTATGTATTTGGAAAGTTTTACTTTGCAGTTTCATTACCATCTCGTACAATGAAATGATTTGATTGAACTGATCTTTTCTACCTGGTTCGATAAGTAGCTTATAAAAAGAATAAGATGGATTCTTGAACTATTGAAATTATTTGTGTGCCTTTCAAACTAGAAGTTGATGCATGGGTGCTTGGATTCTTAGCTGTTTGATGATCTTAATTTTGAAACAATCAAATTGACTGGCCCTCGGGAAATATGTTGATACCTAGAATTGCTAGAGGAAAGACTTGAAAGTTGTGAGAAGCAAAAGGCCCCGTTTCATTTCATGTGGAACGAGTGGGATTGGACCCTCTTGGTTCAATTTCACTTCACGTTTGGCAAACTAAATTTTGGGTTGGATTGGACTGGACTAAAAATAGTCTCCTAATTCAATGTTTTACAAAAACTTATAACCTTATATTCCATGGGGAATAAGCCCTCCGAACTAGTTTGGATATTTTATCCCAAGATAAATTAAGCCATTGACACGACCTCAGTTCAAGCAAGAGATTGAATTGATACGGCCCATCCCGTTCAGTATAAATCTAGTTATGGCATGTTTACTAATCAGGAATTGGAATTCTCATTTGGAATTGAATTCCACCTATGGAGAATTGCTTTGTTTACTTCACATCAAGGAATTGAAAAGTAAGCGATGCCTACACAAAATTAGGAATTGAATTCTTGATTTTGGAGGTGGTATTCTAATTTCTAGGAATTCATCTTTTTTATCCATTATATCCTCACACAATTTTCAAATTTCCAAATATGCCATCTACTTTAACCAAAAAATGTGAACATTTTAGTAATTAGTACAACTCCTATCCCAATTTTATATGGTTTAGTAAACAACTTCAATGGGAATTCAGAATCTAACTCCCCTCAATCTATATGGTTTAGTAAACAACTTCATTAGGAATCCGGAATCTAATTCTCCTCAATCCAACTCCTCCTCAATTCAATTCCCCCTAATTGAATTCCGGATTAATAAACATGCCATTAATCCTCAAACGCATATGTATGTTGCTTTGTTCGGCTTAATTTGGTTGGCAATATTTTTCCGTCAACATTTTTAACACAACATTTTGTTCCATTGGTACCCAATTGTAGTCTTGGACAGTCTGTTTGACACAATGTGATACATCAATCACTTTCGAAATTTATATAACCGATTTCACTTTCGAAATCTAATATACACTCGAAACTGAACGATAAGAATTCCATGCTACAATGCTCTTTACAATGTACTTGCGTGGGAGAATTCCAATGTGGAAGAAAAAGAAAAGTACAAGGCAAATGAATCTTAAATTGACTTCAGAACATCATCTTCGTATCAGCAAATATAAATATGCCATGCTACGTTGTTCACTTGCCCAGAATTTGGTCCTCCCTTGAACAGAACTCAGACCAACTAGAAACTCAAGAAATCTCAGACAAGGATACTCTGTTCAGAACTTCAGCTTCTTTCCACTGCTTGTGTAAGCTGGACCACAAAGTTGGAAGCCAACCTCAACTATTAAAAGATCACTTCTCAAATTGCTTGCTCCAGCAAGTGGTAAGTGACCGGAAAGACCAAACTTTGGTCATACCATGCTGATTACCATGAAAGATTTTCTTGAAAATATCTAAAGACTCCTACTAGGAAGAAAAATTGTCAGCATTTTGGTACACTACATTAGGCATTCCCACCATCTGAGCTGCTGCAAGCTTGATTTGGAAGCACAGCGTTGCCACCAAAGTCTCCATCCAAACTCATTTGCTGGACTTCTTGTGGGGACAGGATCTTGATGCAGCGAACACAGTTTACAAACTCCCTGGAATAGGAAAGACCAACAATTAAGAAACAAGTACAATGAAAAATCATGTACAAGACTCTTAATTCTTTTGGCCCTTAATGTTACATAATAAACAAGTCTTAATGCAAAACACTGCCCAGGTACAAAAATATGTCATGCTAATTTGGCACAATCGAACATTCAACTTCAGGAACTTGAAAATCTCCAGACAAGTTATTCAAACAGGAAACTTATGCGTAGATGTGTGCATGAGCATGATACATTCAAAATTTTAAGCAGAAATGGGACTAAAAGACTTACTCCCAAGGGTCATCTCCAACTAGCAGAACATCACTCTCATGATCTACATACACAAGTTTCCAGCCTACTCTCCCTTGGTCCTCTAACTGCCCCTCTATACCAAACCTACGAGCCAGATCTTGTTTAAGCTCACCATAACCTGAATAGCGTGCAATATCTATGGATCTCCCTACAGCTCCACGTTTGTACACCTTTACAGAAACAATAGCCAAGTTAGAGCAAAAGAAAAAATAATCTTAAATACTCAAAATGGATAGCTTCATAATGTATTTTGAATTTTAATTTAAAATATCAAACCTTGGTGTATGTCCTCATTCGCTGAAATTGAGGTGCTGGAGCCCATGGGCCACTGTCCAGAAAGCCGCTATCATTTATGGTTGAGTCAATTGAATTGAATGCCATATCTGGAACTCCAAAGGACTGGGAAACCATTGAAGATGAAAGTTCCTGCTGAGCATCTTTTGCATTTTCATAGTTGCCAATCATGCCTCCTGAAGGGAGATTATTTGAAAAATCCTTTCCTAACCCCACCGTGCCCTTGGCCAACATAGGATCAGGATTCAAGGGTATCCCCAATTGGCCATCAACGTTAGAACCATATGAAACATTGTTTCTATGATCTGCCTGAACTTCCGCTTCTTGACTGGCTTCTCTGAATAACATTGACTGTGGATTGAAAGACAATGGGGCATTATTCTGCTGTAAATTGACATCATTTTGAGAGACGCCTACTGAAGTTGTTGAAGATGATGTGTCCAAGTAATCTGTCTGGGCAGCTGCACTGTTCAGGTATGTTTGTGCTGTAAGAATTCCTTGACTTTGATTGCTAGCAATGTTCACTGAAGGCTTAACATCAGACTTAAGCTGGAAATCTTTCAATAAGTTACCATTCAATGGCATTGTTTCTATGGCACTAGGACTCAAGATTGTGGTGGCAGACTGAGCCATGTCCTCCCCGACTAATGAGTTTCGATGGGCTCTGTTGTTCATCAATGGTTGAATTAAACTTGGACAGTTGTTTGTGGATGGTGAATTTGAACAAGATGGAACCTCATCTGTAATCCCAGACTGCCCTGCTCCTGCACCTCCTGTCATTACATTGCTTACAGCTGTAGAGAGTTGATTGGTTGTTGGGGTTGGGAGAAGTCCCATATGCCCGGACATTTCAGGCACCATAACGGGTTGCTGCTGTTGAAGCTTTGGCTGCTGAGGTGGATGAGAAAACCGAACATTAGTTTGGCTGTTATTATTCTTTGTCAGCTGCTGTGGCATTGTTCTCGACTGAGGATGCGAGGTTGGTGCCATTTGAGGCATATCTTGCATTTGGGGGGGAGTCAAAGGCCTGGAGAAGCTCTGGGACACATCTAACAGTTGCCTCTGCTGGTCCTGGAGTTGGATAAGTTGAGCAGGCTGTTGCAGTGCCTGCTGTGTCAAAAGCGACTGCTGTTGCTGTTGAAGCTTCTGTAACAGCTGAAGTTGAAGCTGATTATCAGAAAGATGTTGCAACTGTTGGTTTATTTGATCGGGAAGTTGAGAGTGAAATTGCTGTTGATTTTGACCCGCAATTTGTTGTTGATGCTGCTGCTGCTGTTGATGCTGCTGCTGTTGTTGATGCAGCTGCTGCTGTTGTTGCTGCTGTTGTTGCTGCTGATGCTGCTGCAGGTTCTGAGGGAGGTTTCTTTGAAGATGGTTTTGACTAGATGATTGCTGCTGAAGGATACTATTAGTTTGGACAAGGGTCTGAGGTTGCAGAAGCTGGGATTGAACTTGGCTGGAGGGTAGAGATTGATTAAAAGAATTTTGCCTGGGTTGTTGAGTAATATCACCCAACTGTTGCTGTCGTTGAATCATGGATGCTAATGGGTTCATTGTGGATGGCAGCTTTTGGAGTTGATCAAGCTGTTGTGCTTGCTGAGGTAGTCTCTGGGCATTAAATTGTAAATTGCTCAACTGAGGTATTTGAGGCCCTGACATGCCCAACTGCCGCGAAAGATCCGCTCCAGCAAGGTTTTGCAGAGCAGAACCGGGAAAGGAATGCATGTAATTTGACTGTATTGAGTTACCCGCGGAAGAATTTTGCTGCATGTTCATCCACTGGACTAAGCTCAGGCCAGGTACAACCTGGGGATCCTTCATGCACATATCATCACCAAGCCAAGGCATTGTCCTCTTAAAAAGATTATCTAAATCAGAGGATTCCTCATCTGCAAAAGGAAAAATCAAAGGTTGTTAGATGTCTTTCCACTAAAATTCAAAATTCAAAATTCAAAATGTCATTAAGTTTTTAAGGGCCTGTTTCTGGATGGCTCACACTGAGGTATAAAATCACGCCAGGAAAAGAATAAAGAAGCTTCCAAAGGACTTAAACATCATTTAGTATGTTTTGTGCCATGTCACATACAACGGATCACAGAAAAGATACTATTGAAGTCAAAAGATCAAACATTGATCATAACAAGATGAATGACAAAAATCAGTCCAATCAATCCATCCCATATCATTCACTGTTTTTATTATTTTCGTTTGTGATAAATTCAGCGGATACCATCTGCTACTATCCCAGACAGTTCTTACCAAGCAGAAAGCAATATGCACTATTGTCTTAACTGACACCCGGTCTAGGTACAATCTAAGTAGGGAAATTTCATCCCTTTTACTTGTTAAGAGTTGCTTAAAGATTATACAAATTAAGCTGAGACAATAAAGAACTAGTAGAATTTATGGTTGCTATATTATGTCTTTTACCTGGCATTCCTGGTTGCCGAGGACGCTTTGATCTGAAGAATGGTGGGGGGCAAATGAAAAATGGAGCGGTAACAGGCTCAATTTCCCACATTGACACCCGATTACGCCTTTCCCCAGCAGTTGACTCATCCCAACCAACCTATTCAAAGATATGTCGGGGATTTTGGGTTATTTTACATGAACAAGTTGACCAACAAGATGACTGGAAGCAACAAGGGGAGAGAGGATAACAAGAAGTTTCCATCACATTTACCTGCAAATTGCGCCATTGTGAGCTCTTCCATCTAACAGGATCGAGATCACTAATTCCTGTAATTGTACCCATGTACCTGTACAACAAAAGCTTCTCATGTTCAATTCCAAAACTACCGTAAGGTTTTTATTTGTCAAAACTCAAGGAACTGGACGAATAACTAAAAAACCCTGTCAAATCATCAGCATCTCTAGTTTGTAAAGTCTAATTGTGAATTATCTGCCAGATCACTATTGCCAGGATTGCCAAAATCCTGAACAATAGACTGAAAGACAAGTATACAACTACCTTCTTGTTCCTGACTCTTCAGTTTCGAACATCATACGAAAATCGCATCCCAAGTGATAGTTGGTTGCCACACGCTGCCTTGTAGTACTTGGCTAATGGAATAACAAATTCTGATGGACTGGCTCTGCATATAGGAAGGAACATTTCAATACAATTTCAGAAAAAATATACTGAATTCTGTTTAAATAGTGACAATAAGTGATTCACTCCCACAATCTAGGATTCTATACATGTAGAATAAAGAAGATATTTTAAAGAATGAAAAATGTTAACCTAGGATTGTAGAACACTGTGAAGGGGCTATTATTAGCGGCAGCATGAGCTGCAGCTGCTAGAATCCCAATGTGCATACTATCACTTGATAATACTGAAGATGATAGGTTGGTGGGTTGCCTGTTAGCGCGTCTAATTCCCAAAAGAAGCTGCTGCTTTTCATCCCTGATCACGGAAAGTGTGTATCACCATAAGAGTTTGTTTTTGCGCTTCATATATTTTCAAGTGCAAAAGAGGGAAGAAAAATAAAAACCTAAATATGTAAATTGAATGAGGCCTTGTTACCAATGAATCCTACTTACAAGCAGAAATTAATGCTCAAAAACAGAAACCCCTAAGATTTTCAATTCATTGTGAATACCTAATGAACAAGACAGAATCGCCAGCGAAAAGCCTCTTCCCACTAACAAATAGGCTCCATCCTGTTGTAAGCAAGTGGCGTTTTGGTTGCCCTGCATTAAGCAAAACGACGAATAACAGATGTTTAGAGATATGATCATGATGGCACCTTATTGATCCATGAATGCAACATTCCAATGGCCAAACAAAGAACATACCACGATAGATATGGCGGAAAGTCCAAACAGTATCATGCAAATCCCTGGCGACAAGTTCTTGAGCAGGTGGTTGCATGGAGAAATTCTATTTAGAAACAGGAGCACTATTAAACTTTGTAATTAGTGTGGCAAACCTTGGAAATGAAAAACTGCTTACGAGAGGAGGGAAAATCTTTTCTGCTGCACGACGGGGCACCGAGAAACCTCCATGAGTGCTTGTATCACTTGCTGTCAATGTTTTACAGAAAAACTCTGGTTGGGGCTTATTTGACTTGAGGGTAAGATCAGATCCCAACAATGCATCCCTGTCAAACTGCAGACCAAGAAGTTGAGGAATTCAGTTTCCAGAAATTTTTACCACGTTTTTTTTCATAGAAATTTTATTAGCATCTAAAGAACAAAGGAATTTTACTTAAAGTGACAGAAGGGTATGTCTAAAGTATTATCAGAACATAATGACTTACTAGTCATTTTGAAAAGCCCTTACCGAGGGAACAGGCTGAAGTGTCATCTGAGCATAAACTTCGTCCGTTTCGGGGTCCGCCTAGAACATCATACATTAGTGAGAAAATCGTTTAGAAATGATCAAGAATATAATCTATTTGCAAGGTAATACTTAAAAACAGATAAAATCAGCCATACATGCAAGGTGACATTGTGAAGGAGACATAGTAGCTTGGAGGGAAGATTCGGGTAGTTTGGTATTTGACCATCCACATCCTTTTTCATAGATGCCGCAACCTGAAATCAGAAATTTCACTCTCAAATCAGGACATAATACAACTTCATACATATTATAACTTGCAAATAGCAAACTTATCCTGTATGATGATTGCTCAATACATAAAAACTAAAACTTTCAATAACTAAATGTAATTACTTAAATCTAACCAAGTACTTAGCTACCACAACAATGTTGAACAAAAACAACAAGAGTAAATATAATGGGGAGACCCACAACAACAAAAATAAATAGTATTGTTTTCTTTTTCCGTTATTCCTAAATTGTTCAAACCCATCAACCCCATCTGCTTTATTAGGTGAAAATTTATATCCCACTAAAAAAAAAATTAAAAAAATTACATACAAAACCATGTGTTTTCTAAAATTAACAAAGCGTTGAAAAGGAAGGTCAACAACAGATTGCTATTAACAGAAGCGGCCTGCACAATAAATGAACTCAAAAATCATGATAATCATTTATGAGTTCAGGAAAGTAGAGAGTATAGAATGTTAAGGATAAGCAGAAGCGCTCAGGCGGCGCACGCTAGCAACAACATTTAAACACCCACTTGTTCGCTGTGACCTTGAGGGAAGTAGACCACGTGGGTCCCAGCCGGAGGCAAGTTCACCAGCGGCCCGGCGCACGCTTGCCATAGCTCCGGGTTTATGATCTTCACATTCTCTCCCCCTGCACACGTGACACCGGTTCATTCGTCAGAAACTCCCACAAACAATCAAAAAAGCCCCGTTTTTTCCGTTTGTTTCCCGAGAAAACGCAAACGAGAAAGAAAATAAAGGACCAACTGAAACAGAGAAGAATCTGGATTCTGGGAATCTCTTAACATAACTGCCGAGGAGCAGAGGCAGTTAGTTAGAGAGTCCCGAGTCCGTACAAAAATACTTGTAACGAACAAAACGAAGTCAAAAACAGACCCAAACAAATTTCACAACAAACAACCGTATCGATCGATCCATCCACCGATTTTCGTGTTTTTTAGAGAGAGAGAGAGAGACAGAGCGCAGCTCATAGATAAATATAGAGAGAGAAAGTGCCGACCTTCGCATGAATTGGATGGACCGTTGGCCGCCGCAGCTCCGGCGCCGTTCGCGGGCGGCTTCATTGTTTGCTCCGGCGACTTGGGTTCTTCGAAAGACTGGATATATTTCCGGAAAATCTCACTTGCTCATCTCGCCGGAGATATATCAGGGATAAATAGGAGCTCCTTTTCGAGCTCTTCTCAGCCCCCAGACCACGCACTCAGATCAACGAACTAGATTTTCAAGTTCTCAGCTGAGCTCAGATCAGCTAGCAAAGTCTACAGCCCCCAAAAAAGATTTTAAAAAATGGAAAAGAAAAAACTTTCCCGGAAAAAGGTTGCAGATTTTCCCGGGAAAGGTTATGGGCTTTTCCGGCGAGGTGAAGGGGGCAATACGGCGACGTAAAAGGAGGGAACAGAGGGGCAGAGAAAAAGGAAGGTTTGCTGAGATTAAGAGAGACCAAATGCTGAAGCTTTGCCCCCTATCTTCCCCTACACCACCCAGACATTTCCTTTCTTTCTCTCTTCTCTCTTTCTTCTCTCTCTTCTTCCCAATGCTCAATGCTCCCTTTTCTCTCACTTTCTCTCTACATCAAAATAAACAATTTTCTTTTTCTCCTTGTGTGTGTTTCTTTTCTCTCTCTACCTGTCCTTGAAAATGGCACTGACTAATGGGGCTTTGGCTATTAGTTGACCCTATGGAGTTGTGTTTGTGGTTAGTTCTGTTTTTATCTTGTTAACCATGGTTAATGTAGCTTAATCTTAGAACAACAGTGATGACAAGTAAGATTGAAAGTACAGTGCTAGCCATAGTTGCCCACACACAAACAGACAGACGAGCATTGCTCAATTAAACGTGATCATATCAATTTATATACAGAATATTGAGATTTGTTTCAAAATTATGCTAGATCAACTTAATATTCTTCTTCTTATGCTTACACTAGCTGGATTTTACATGCTATCAGGAGAGTCGAGAAAAAGAAAAAAAAAGTTAGTAATGGTAAGAAATTTTGCTTTGTTTTGATGTTTTTTGAAAGCATTATCGTTGATCTTGCAATTGTTCTAGTTTATTAGAAAATTACCCTTTTGTCCCTTTTGCAATGTCAACTAACCCACCACAAGTAAAGTAACACATGATTATTTGTTATTGGCTAAAATTGCCAAATATGATTATGTGTTATTGACCATTTTGTTGACCGTCACCATCGCCATCCATTGTGCAGCACATGATGAAAGTTATTTGTATATTGGTTCTTTGTGTTTCCTTGTTCTTTTCATCTCCAACATGATGTTTTTTGTGGGTTTTTTTGTGTGCTAAATTTCTCATCTAATAAATAGTTTTTTTATTGTCTTAAAAACCTAGAAAATGAAAATAAAAACAAAACTCATTTATATGATTTATTAATTTGTATTTAATGTTTATGACAAATATGGATAAATTGCATATTTAAAAGTCTCAATGCCTTGTTGTTACTAAACCTAACGATATAGCTGTAGGGTTCATATACAGAGGTAGTTGCCTCTTGAGGCTGAAAACTCAAATACGTAAGAAAATAGGGCAAGTGGTTGTGGTTCAGAAATCATTGAAGCTTTGCTTTAATTCCATAATAGTGAATCACAAGACTCGCATCACTAATTAATGGCATGCTTGCACTAATTAATGGCATCACCATCTATTTTCCATCTTTAACCTTCCGGTTAGTAATTAATAAGCAAATCTTGCAAATCGAATGAGTAAAAGTTTACGAATCGAGTAAAATACGAGGGTTGTAAACTATGTGTACATTCATAGTTTAAGATAATGTCCTAAATAATATCAGAGATACCTCAAATCACTTAATACTATGTGTACAAAACAAAGTGCACTTTACTAGTTTATATAGGCTACATCGTTCCCTAACGACGCATGTAAGTTGATACCTTTCTTCACTTATCAACAATTCCTTCATGCCAAAATTAATTCTTTAATTTTGACTAAAAATTATCTGAGTTCTTTTTTTTTTTTATATCCACACAATTTACGAACTTCATTTGTTTATAACACATAAAATACTAATATCTAACATGCTACATTATTATTTTTTTAATACAAGTGATTGTCTAAACTATAAGGGGAGGGGGATTTTTCATACACACACTACCAAGGTGTCAATCGGGGTTTGAACCTGAAAACGTTAGTATTGCAAGTCAATGCATTTTTTCACTAGGTTAGATCATGTTTGTGTTTTTCTTTCTCTTTAATCAATGAGAGAGAATTAATTCGAACTAAGGATATTTTCTAATTTTGAGAACAAAAACATATCATTAAATTTGGAGTTAGTTGAAGAATTGGAATAATTCTAATTGTTGCATTTCAATCCCTAAAACCTAAATATGAACACTTCCTATTGTTTTACCAACCCGACGTTTTATTGACCAAAAATGAAAAATCTTCTTGTGATGGTTGTGGGTTGACAGTTGACATGATGAGTAAGTTCCCAAATAGTAAAAAGGACCCAAAAAAAGAGTGGGTTCATTGTATTCAAAGGGCAACAATAATTACGAAAAAGAAAAATTAATATATAGAAAAAGAGGGGCAAATGGGTCATTACAAACCACCACTATGGGGGTAATAATAAGACCCTTGTAGACTCTCGAATGGGTCCTCTATTATTGGCTCTGAGATTCAAGGCTTGCGTGATGATGACCGACCACATAATCTGCACATGCAAAATTGCACAAAGAATGGTCGCCTCATTTAATTATAAGCTAACAAATCATTATTAGAGTCTGAATAAGTGGAAATTAAGAAACTTACTTTTGCTTTGCTTTCTTGTTAATTGTTACTTTACTACTCGTTTACAAACCTTTTACTTGTCCTTAATAACCACTCCATGACGTAGTAAATAATGTCAGCTGCCGCTGCGCTAGGGTTTTTTTGGTAGGAGAAATTCTTAAGTCTAACTGCCGGACCAATTCATCCGTGCAATTACATCTACAAACATGTGAGACTCCGGCATTTTAATCCTACACATCTCACATTGACTCTATCTCATATTGTATGTAGAATGTCTGGTGTGTTTGCAAGTGTGCTCGTATGGATAAGTTGGTCCGAATTCGAAAATCTCTTTTCATATATGACTTTCTTGAATTTTCTGTTTTTAACCTTTTTCAAAATTTGCATTTTTAACCAACTGGTTACTGGTGAATTAAAAAATAATTGAAATTTATAGGGGACGCTAAAAATTGTTTCCAACCTTGCAAGCTTCATTGGTCTTTTTCATAGACCCAAGACTTTCATAGTTGAACCAGTGATCTTACTTTTTCATGCCTACTTTTTTCTCTTTGTATATATCCATATAACATACCTTTTACTATAACATATCATTTTCAATACGAGTGTAAGTAGATAGAAAATGAGTGTGAAAATCACTTCCCATAAATAAATATGAAAGTTGTATATAACTTTAGATCTCATAAAATTCAATAAAGAAATTATACACCAAAGTTTATAAAAATAAGGAGTCTTCAAGTGATAACTACATTAGCTGAATTAATTATAAATTTTTTTTTTTCCTTCTACTTTTTCCTTGTAGTAGCTTGGTAACTACAATATTATAACTCGTGTTGTTCTAAGCAAAGTTATGGCATTTATAAGGATGAGGTAAGGCTTAAAACCCCATTTCTTTTAGTTGAAAAAAAGAAAGAGTAAAACATGTAGCATAGCTAGGGTCACACCATATTTGATAGTGACTTTACGAGTATTCAATAATTCATTCTTACACGTAAATTATAATTTAACGTACAAACGACTGAATGAGAAAAATGAAAGTGAATACTTTTCAACTTTATGATTTTCTTGTAAAAAATAATATATGTAACACATTAAATGACATATATGATATGGGCAAACGGATAAAAGCCCATCTCTTTTTTTAAAAAAAAAAATACAAACAATAGTCTAAACTCCAGGGGAGAAGGGGTTTCACACACACACACACACTATCCAAGTGCCATGAAATTTTTTAACTGAGACTACTAGTCTGCAAATCAATGTCATTTACCTTCTAAACTAGGAGGAATAGTGAGTAACAAAGATTGTGCGTAAGCTTATTGTTGTGATTTGCTTCCTATTTTGTAAAGAAAAAAATGGAGCATTTCAATGGCTTTATATTAGAAAGGGAATGCATCGGCTGTAATCCCGCTTCCAAGCATCGATGGGAAATTGAGGTCATCGTCTTCCCAATTCATAGCTTGTTGAAAATTCGTTATGATCTTTTGTTTCCCATCTCTTTTTTAACCGTCAATCTTAGAATCTATACGATTTATTTTGTCAGAAATAAAAAGTGAGGGAATTTTTTTTTATCGACAAGACTTTTACTGTTGACACTGATAACCTCCAAATGACTTGGCCATTTTTCCTTGTCCCCTACTATCCTATATAATTGCATCACAATTTTATTCGCTTTTGTGCTTGTAGGTTTTACCTATAGCTATTTTTTAAAGGTCATTTACTCCTTGTCTTGCCGGAAGGTTGTGAGAGATGACTCCTGGTGTGGCGTAGGAGGCCAATTATGCTAAGTTGTGTGGTCGGGTCGACCGACAAGGTTGACGATTTATTTGGTTTAATTCATTTTGAAACCTTTTTTAGAGTCGATAGGATATTTCCGGACAAGTTATTCGTACAGTCACTTATTTTTTGTATGTTTTAAATTTATAATCTCATTTGATCACTTTCACCGTGCTCAAGTTTCTATTAATAAAATACCTCAAAGAATAATTTTTTTTTTATACAAGCGATATTAGAGAAGGGGAAATCGAAAGTATGAATAAATGCTCTTAATCACTTGAATTACGAAATCTTTATATTAATAACTTAAATGAATAGTTATTTGTTTAATGATTTATTTTTGGTACATCATAGTTATTTAATCCCATAAGCAAATGCCATTGGTGTCACGTGTTTTCTGGGAGAGGTGGGTGGTAGGGCCTGCTGGTAAGCTGGCTTGGTACAATCGGCGGCCAATAATAATTTTCCTACAAGTCATTATTGAAAGGAAAATTAATAAGTATCATAATAATTGAGATAATATAGGTTGGTTCAAATTGAATTTAGTTATTAGCAAGTGAATTTGCTACTCAACCCCGGTTTGCTACATGAATTCATACTTTATCTTAACATTTTTTTTATGAGCAAAAAGTTCAAGGGGGAAATTGACTACTCTCACTATCACGTATCAGGACTTTACCTTAACATTTTCGAAGTACTTAAGATTTGATTTCAAACTCATATTGCATGTATTTTATCTTAAAATATTCTTCGTACTTAAAGAAACAGTGAGTGCTATGAAATTTCCTGATTAATTAAAAAAACTTGGAAGATATTGTTGAAAAAAAATTCGAATTTAATTTAAAAAATTGGATGGTGGTACCATGATCATCCTAAGGTGGATGTGTTGTCATTATCAATCATGGCCACAGAATTTGAATAATAAGGTATTTCGAATGACAAAACAACACAAACTAATGATTGATGGATGTTCATTTTCATGATTCTATTCTCTTCATTACCCAAATATTTGTTGAATCATAAGGATAAAATTTAAGGATTCCTCGCTGAATTTATTTTATTTTATTTTACGAATATAGAAAAAGAAACTTTAAATATTCCGATAAATAAATAAATTCAGCTTGTAAGAATCATGTAAAATATGGACTAATTCTTACAAAAAGAAAAAAACTTCAACAAAAAAACAGTTTTCCAAATTTTTTAATGCTTTCCCAAATGCATAAGTAGCAAACAATTTCAGCATGATATATTTTTTTAATCAAATTATTATTACTACAACAAGTAGTCACTTCATCATAATTTCAATTTCATTCGAATCATTTCAATATATGATTGTTCGTCTGAATTGACATTAAATCGAAGCCATTCGATGCTTGAGAAAGAGGTGGTTGTAATCTTATCCGCAAAAATAGGGCATGCGCATAGATTGTTGAAGTAGGAGAAAATTACAAACTTGTTGACAATCAACTTACCAAGAAGGCTTTTAAAAAACAAGAAGCGTAACTAAATCTGCAAAATATAGAGATTGATCACTTCAGAGGCGTTGTCATCTCTCTTAAGTTTCTCGTGTGATAATAATTTTGTGTGATCACCACTGGCAGATTTACAGAGGTATAGGAAGGTGCAGTTGCACCTTCTATTGCCGGAAAATGCTATGGTGATGCTGGAATATGCCCATTTGCTGGTGCCCATGAACTGTTCGACAAAATGCCTAAAAAAGGATGAGTTTTTGTTTGCTGGTTGAGCATCTGCTGCGCGCAGCTGTGTGGGCATATATATATTTTTAAAGTCCTGACCAAAACGATGTTGTTTTGGCCATGACAAAAAAGAAAAAGAAAAACGGGTCGTCTTCATAAGAGGAAACCCATTGCGTGGTAATATCATCCATCCATGTTTGACGGATAACTTGTCAGATGAGAGATACATAAATTAACTTACAAGTTATCCATCCATCCATGTCATATCTATAAGTACGAAGTCTTGGCATGATCACTTGCTAACGTAAGATGACTAATTAACTTAAATTATAGCGCTTATACAATCATTAATACTAAACTTTGAATTGCAAATCCTCAACCTAATACATTATAGTATTACTAGGTTAGTAGCAACGCAGTGTATCTTCCCCATACTTTTCCGATTTTTAACCTATACGAGTGTTAGGGTTCATGTCAATAGATGATATTTATTTAATCTCTGAAAATGGAAGGTAACTTACATTCCAACTTGAGTATCAAATTACAAAGTGCATTTGCCGCAAATACAAAAGAAAACCCAACTTCTATTACTAGGGCATGTACCTACAAGGGTACAATTTTGTGAAAATTCCTCATCATATACAATGCATTGTACTACAAATAATATGCTAAGTTAATGCTTTATATGCTACATTTGGAAATTAAAAATATAACTGACAAAAATACTCAATCCTTTTGTATATATTTACGATGAGTTTGATATTTATTCGTAACTAGTCTAGTTTTATTGTAAGAGCAATCCCAGTACACCGATCTCATTTTTTTCCGTTTCCATTTCCTTTATTTTTTTAATTCACCGCTCTTTCAATGAAAAAAGGAAGAAGAAGAAGAAGAAAACTTTGGGAATATATAATGCCTTTATCCGGTTATCCTTTGTAGGGAGGCGCGAGCGTGCATGCAACCAGCTGAAAACCCGGCCGGTTTGACGGACTCACAAAGTCACAGTGCCCGACGCAATGGCACGCGAGTGTCACCGCTATACAGAGAACGGCACGTGTCCTGAAAAAGCAAAATGGGTAACTTTGGAAAGCAGATAGAAGGGGGATTTGAGCCATCCAATTAGACAATTGATTTTCCCTCTCCCCCACAGGCCCTCCAGTACGTGGGGCCCACAATCAACATCAAATCTCCCATATGGGATTTGGGAAAGTGGGGAAAAAAAAAAAGGCTAGTGGTGGAAACTGGGGGAGGGCTGCTTCTGGGAGAGCACGCCTGCGATTTTGCTTTGTGTTTGTGGTGCCTCTTGGGATTAGCGTCCCTAAACTTTTAGTCTCTCTCTTTTTATTCTTTATTTTTCTTCTCTTCACTTTTTCTGAAATGCCAAAATCAAATCGTTTCTCTCACCTAATTTTTGGCTTTGGAAATGTGGAATCTCCCATCTGTTCATACTTGGTGCTTATGGATATGACATGTTTCTTTTGCTTTTAATGGGAAATTTTATTCGCAAAAACAAACAAGGTCTTTCACTTAGAGCATCTTAAAATGGTACGAGAAGGATTCCCATGTCACAAAGACACTTTAGTTGACATTGAAGCAAAAGGAGATTGTCTATGAGAGCTACTAAATTGGCTTATCTAAAAACATGACCAAGCGTAGCACCCTTCAATTGAGATAAGAGCAATCTGCATTATCCACTAAGCACCCTAACCTTGAATTATCTTTATGTGAGCCCAAAATAGCTAGGATAACACTCATAGTATTAGTAAGTTAATATGACGTTATTGAGTTGCAATAAGTAATGTCATATCATGATTCAAACCGTTTAATGTGGAGTGGACCCAAATAAGTGGTTAGCATCGTATTAACTTACTATCCGATTAGTGCTTCAACATAATCCAAAGATTACCATTGTAAAAGTATGCTAAATTAGACAACATTTATTCGTGTAACTTTGATCCAAAAAATAGATGAACTTTCTATAAACAATGAAAATGTTCAAGATAATAATCAAATCGTCAAACGATTTTTGATTTCGCTACTTTTTTGCAAGGCTGATATTTGAATGATGAACTAAAAAATGAAACGGTATGATCATGATATGACATTATGGAGGGAGTCCAACGAGTGGTTAGCCTCGAATTAACTTATTAACAGACTAGAAATCAAGCACTCCTATATGTATTAACATCACTTAATTAAAAAAGAGGAATTTTTGTAAAAATGTCACTTGAACTTATATTCTAATTTCAATTTGTCACATTAAAGAAAAATTTAAGAGAAATGTCACCTTAATTTTTTAAAATCCATGATTTGTCATTTAACTTTAACACCATTCATTTTAAGGGTTTTTAGTCTTTCTATTTTCACGGGTATTTTTAAAAATGGAAATATTATTATATAAACAATTAAAATTGAAAAAAAAATCTCACATTCCCCCATACCATGTGCGCCACCTACGGCTCCAATCAACCCCGCCCACCTTGAAATCCATTCCTCCTTCCCTCTTCACAGCCCCTTCCTCCATTCCCCTTCCCTCCTTCTCTCTCTATCATGGAACACCTATCCTCCCAAGCACAAATTCCCTCGGCCCATCTTTTTCTTCTTTTTATTTTTTATTTTTTATTTTGAGTTGGAATTTTCCCATTTGCATATTGAAATATTCCCAACAATTTGGTAGCCTATGTACCAAATGGTGACCAAGCAAACTTTAGATCCTAAAACAGAAACACAATGGCGTAAGTTAATGAAACTATGAAGACAAGAAGGGGGTTGGATTTTTGGTGGGAAACTTAATTAGTTTCAAGTATCTGAAAATTTCATACACGCTCAATGAACACCATAAAAAAGTTTATATATGCTAAGAGAGAGAGAGAGAGAGAGAGAGAGGTGTCCTATGCGATGTGTTTTTGGGGAAGGTGGACTTTTATTTTTTTGGTCAAAAGGTGATTGTTCATTGAAACAAGAATTCCAAATACAGACCACCAAACAAAAGGAGGCAAAGCCTCAAAGAACAGACTGAGGAAAAAAAAAAACTGGACTCGACAGAGACCAGCATGATACCTTTCCCCACAGAGACTGCGACCTTACATAGAGTTGCTAGGCGGGCACGGCAAGCCATTGGAGTGGGAGAGAAATGGAAAGAGAGGTATATTTTTTCTCCTTGTTTTTTTCCTTGAAAATGAAAAGACTAAAATACCCTTAAAAATAGATGGAAAATTGGATAGTGTTAAAGTTAGATAACAAATCATGGATTTTGAAAAATTAAGGTGACATTTCTCTTAAATTTTTCTTTAAAATGACATATTAAAATTAAAATATAAATTCAAATAATATTTCTACAAAAAATTCTTTAAAAAATAAAATCACTGGGCTTCCCACTTAAGAGAAAAATGATGAAAGACGCATGACTGAAATAAATAAATTCTCTGTTTCCCGACTTTATTTTTATCAAAAGTTACAACTTTTTTTTGTTATCTTGTAGGACCTCCATCACACAACCTCATAATATCCACCTACACCATTTGTTTATTTAATCCCGTATGTGCCCATTATTTTTAAGAGATGTCATTGATTGATAATAAAGGTTCTTCTGACTCTGAGCAAGAACATGGTTCAGGTAGAATAATTTATTAAAACATAACAATATTATAGTAAATAATGCACTGAAAAATGTTTGCCAATTGGATCATCGCTCAAAATGTCAACATCTTTGTACCAGTTCTCATTGTCACAATTGTTTTTAAATTCTTCCCCATGTGCGGTCGATTGAAGCCAAAAAATTGCTGTTTTTCCGCCCGATTTGATAATTTATATGTTTTTAAAAACTTAAGAAAGTGTGAGGCTGTGAGCTGTGCAAATATTTTTCAGCATTACTTTTTAAAGACGGATTACTTTTCACCTATTTGTAAGAGTTTTTTTATCTATATTTTGTGAGAGTTTTATTAGTATTGTTATGCCTTAGTTTCTTAAGTTTTATTTGCTTTTTATTATTCTAATTTGCAATCTTAGTTGGAATGCCATGTAGAGTTTCTTCAACCCTGCATGCATGATCGTTTGTAGAGGCGAACCAAATTGTCTTAATTTTAATGTTAGACCGTTTCGTTATTGTAATGGTCCTTTGTGGCTAATGACTTTTTTGGTTAAATTATAAATAAAATCCTAGAATTTCTATAATTAAAAACAAAAACAAAAAACAAAGAGGGATTGGATTTATGAGGTGCTTGAGAGATGGGAGGTCATCCTGTTGTGTCTAATTTATATATTATGGTTTGTGGATAGGAAAAATGGGTGTCCTATTGAAACCACCAATTTATATAGAGTTTAATTCAGCATAAAGTTTTAGGTTAGATGATATGAAATTATTATAATAGACTAGCAGTACTGATTTGGAAGTCCTCTTATTAATTTTCTTCACCATGAACATACCATCCAAAAGGTCCTCTTACATAGAATTAGATTTGTGTTTTATAATTTTTTTTAAAAAAAAACTTATTTGCAATAGAGATATAATTCATATGTTCCTTCTTCATGTGATGAGTGAGAGAGGAACATAGGAAATCATGTTACTTAAAGAATAAGTACTTAAAAAGTACAGATGTTTCGTGTTCAATTGCAGTAGTCACGATCACGAAACATTTGTGACTTTTGTGTGACTATTGACGTAAGAGATATATATTCTCGTTGCATGCAATTATGCTAGTATTTGAATGACAAGTCCCTATTTCACATTGAAAGTAACATTGTGCATCAATGTTTCCTTAAATGAAACTTCCACAAGTGACCTTATAGAAGTATATACTCTCATAAGGGGGTTGACAAATTTGGAGGGGCTATAGTTTTCAATGACCACAGTGCTAGTTGTTTTAGCAGTAGAAGACTTTGGTATGGGTATGGGTAAAGAAGAAGAAGAGCCAACAAGACAAAGTATCCCTATATGTTGGTCTTTGAGTTGTTATAAGTGGTAGGGCCCATCTTAGTGACTTGTCTTGGCAATAGGGGTCCCATGGTCCCTCATGTCTTAGTATATGTTGGGTCAAAGAAGCACATAGTTGGCACATACAGCGAATGGAGTTTGGACACGTAAGGTGAGTATGGGGTCCAGAACATGATTTGATTGGTGCTTGAACACAAGGAAAAACCATGGGTGGACAAGTTGACAAGTAAATGGTCATGATGTCGCCAACCAGGCCACTGTGGAATATATATTGGATTGACTTTGACGTGTGGAATGTGGATGTCCCATGATTTTGTGCTAATAACTAAAATTTGTACCCAAATTAAATTTGTTTTAGTTTTTGTTAAGTGTAGTTAGTGGCTTCTTATGTCATAGAATTTGACTTCCAATGTTGGATTGCAACATAGAGAAAGAAACTCTAAAGTTAAACACTCATTGAGGTTTGTGTTATTCCATTGCGACTTCATGGGTATCAAAAATGTGTTTGATTCCCTAATACAGTCTTATTTTTTACCTGTTCAATTCTTTTAGATTTGTATTTTTTGAGTTTTTTTGTCGAACTCTTGTGTAATTTTTTGGTGTGACAGAAATGTTGTCATGTGATAATATTGATTCGCTCATGCTGTAACACGTATAGGGTATCTATTTATTATTACAAAGTTCAACGTCCATGACATCTAAATTCTATCATCCACTCATATTTCAATATGTAAATTAGTAACATTAAAAAATTTCTCTTAAACTACGAAATAATATTTTAGTTTTTGTTGTTGAAAAAATAACGATAGTATTTTATTGATATGAGAATAAGATCATAAGTATAAAAAAGCAGATTATATCATAGAGAATTAAACGAGCATCTCTTCATATCACACCCAGCTCAGAGATTAGTAGTTGAGTAAAATCGAGACATGCAAATATTTTACTAAAAGTATTAGTAACAATGTTCAATTTCTACTGTCCAAAAGTGAATCACAAAAAGGAAAAAAAATAAAAAGAAAAGTGGTGCCAATGGAATTGTGAGTGCATCTCAATAACCTACGAGCAATATGTTGGTCTTGAATGAAATTTTAAAGTCTTGTATATCTTTCCAGACCTAAAACAGAGCTTCACCAAGTTCCAAGAGACGCTTAGTCAACTAAGCTAGCTAGCAGGCCACATGCATTTACAGGTATAGAATTCCTCCTTGTTTTCTAGCTATTGGCCATTTCTAGTGTCTTTGTGATGTCACGAGGAGGGTTATGGGAAAAAGAAAAAAGAAGAAGCTATTTAAGTTTACCTTACTCTAAAAAAAAGTGTCTACTTGCAAGCATGGCAAATTGTAAAAATCCCATCAAATAATACCATAATGCAGATAGAGATTTCTCTATGGGTTTTGATTAGCATTTAGTGGCACACATACCATGATATAATTGATATCAACTATATGTGACGCAGGTACACAAAATATATAGAGCTTTCATTGAGGGATCCCTCAAATACTTATTTGAGAGACACCCTTGTAGAGCTCACTTAGCATTGTATTTCACTAATCTAAACCGTCTATTTTGAATATATTCGTTAACGATTATCGTTACAAAAAATCACTTGAATCCGATATTATTTGACTACTTAATTATATTATTGAAATTCAAGTACTTTATTAAATTATCATGTTCATTGAGTTTGTTGATCTCAATTAGATGCCTTAATGATTTTCAATTTGCAAGAGTTTTTATAAGAATGATCTTTGAATGAAGATGTGAAAAGTAGATGTTTGGATCGTTAAAAAAAAAATTCGTATGGGGTGTCCCTCAAATAAAATTATTTGAGGAATCCCTCAATAAAAGGACACTATATATACCTCACATGCAGGAAAGTAGGGATGGATAATACAAAATACATGGCGTTCGGACGATAATAAAGTCCGTAACTGTAGGAGGCGGAAAATGCAGGGAGATCAATTTGTGTACCATATCTCTAATATAAGGTGGGAACCATTGTATTGGTGAACTCCACCTCTATTAGAGATAAAATGATCTTCCTAATATTATATATTATATATCTAAAGATGATCTCCATTGTTTCATGTTGGATCCGAAATGCCAGCTCATGATTCAAACTCATCCAATAATGCAAATGAATATCCTCCCACTGCTTGGAGCCAGAGGCAGAAGCTCTCAGCACTCAACCCTAGCAAGTGATGGAAGGTGGAGAATTTATGTTAAAAGTTTGGAGAGGGGCTTTTGTCATGGGGGGGGCCTCTTCAGTCCCCTCCATTATCTCTTTGTCACATAGACATCTAAAATATGCATTCGACTGCCACTATGTGTCTTCTTAATGATTGTCGACACCACATGAAAGACTGTCTTTCTTTTGTTCTTGCAAGGATTCGTCTCTATTTTGTATTAATGGAGAATTTATTGTAACATCATTAATTCATCTGTTCTAATATGAGTGGGCGGCTACTTTATACTTAAAGATATACTATGAGTAAAAATACATGGTAATGTCCTGCTCATGGGATGGAGCTATGCGAAGGCTATGTGTAAAAATACATGGTATAGTCCCGCTCTGGAACAAGTCTATGCCAAGGCTCGCCCCCCTCCTCCCCTAAATGTATATATTGGGGGAAGCATTTTTTGCTACTTCCTTAATCATAGGTGTACTCTTACTACCAGGTAATCCTCCTTTGCACGTGTAATAGGACGTAACCGGTAGTTAACTTTTGTTTTGTATTTATGGAATCATGGTTATGTCTATGGACATGTGTCAAGCATTGAGGATGATGGTGAGGTACACCTATGGTTAAAGTGGTGAGCAAAAATGTACCCTACATTGGGTGTGATAAATGGTAAATTCTAGAGAGACGGGTCCCAAATCCCAGTTACACGTGGATATTGTCTACAACTTAACCACTTATAAAGCTTAGTAGTGTGTAGTTTTGTCACAAAGATTCTAAGTGATATTATTTGTGGAATTAGGGTTTCTTAATTTATAACATTAGTGGTAACTTATCTCATCATGTTTTATTTTATTGTGGTATCATCGGGCTTTCGTAAATGAACTCAAATAGAAACTTCCTTAGAATATATAGAGAGCAGTACAGAATACCACTTATTTAGAATCATTCTCCTATTCAAACCTTTTGAAAAGAATATTATTATCTCTCTCAAATGTCAAAAACTTTAAGATGATAGAACCACACCTTTCTTGGTTGTAAGATTCTATGGTTTTTTTTTTCTTTCTTTCTTCCTAAAATAATTTTTTTATTTTTCACCTCCGAGAACACTATTTCTAATTGGGCTGGCCCCAATCCATGTGCAATTGCATTGTAAACATTAAATGTGAATACGACTCACCAACTGAGATAATAGACAAACGTGAAGTTGGTCTGTCACTCTGTGATTTTATATATTAGTTTACATCAACCTGTTCGGTTTGTCCAATTGTCTCCGTGGCTCATTCCTGTACCTAAGATTTGTAACTCAATTGATTAAGAGTAATTATTATGCACTCAAAATATTGAGTGTGAGTTCCGTACTCCTCTACATCGCTTTAATAAAAAAAGGCTATCCTGTAATAGTACAAGAGTTATTCTGGATCAACCCTCACTCTGTCGGGTTCAAGCCTACCTACGCTGGGCCCAATGCGCCATTAATTTGTTTTAGGGCGAGTTGATCGAACCAGAAGGAAAAAAAAGATTGAACTGCAGGTCAACTATATCCAAAATATGCATGATTTGAGCAAATTCAGGCTTAAGAGTATCGGCTACACCTTTTCCTTTTGCAAATTACATCTATATCTCTTTTAAAAAATAAAAAAATAAAAAAATCTACAGGGCTTACCCAGGTTAATATACCCCAGGCCACCTATAATGTTGGTTAAATTTGGGGCTCTCATTAAAAAAATGCAAGGATGGTTTGATTTCCCCTTATCCTAATATTACTTGGATAAACAAAAATTAAAAAAAGAAGGAACCAAAATGGTTATGGTGGCTAGGAAGTCGTTTCGTTTGAGGTTAAGAATGGCGTTGGGTTGGGTTTGTAGCCCGAGCCCAGCCTTAATGTTTGGGCTATAGGCGTCTGGTATTAGTATTTGGGTTATGGAATGGTCCAGCCCATTATTATGGGTGGACTCAGCTAGGCTCTTTGTGTAAAGGGTAGGATTTGGGCCTTAAATGTTAAGCCTATGGGCAGCCCGATCCGATAATTAAGTTAATAAATAATGTATTTATAAAATAAGCTAATATTAATTCTTGGCCCTTGGATTGGGCATGCGCTTAGCCTATTTAGATAAGATGAGCCCTACCTTACCCATTCAACCCTTAGGGCCGATGGGTAGGGTAAGCTAACCCTCAATGTCGGGCATACATGCCTTGTTTTTAGTCATCGTTATTGATTAGGATACTTGTTCGCTATTAAGCCATGTCTGCCGTTTACCCAAATCCCCCATGTTGTACAATTTCAAAACAGAATTCTTTATTTTAAATGGTCAAACAAGTAAAATAATAGTTTATAGGGTTAATTACTCAAATGGTCCTTAAGTTATACCTTATCTATATTTTGGTCCTTCAATTAAATTATTTGTTAAATCGTCTATCAACTTTATATTATTCGGTTAATTGGTCCTATAGTTATATTCTGTTGATATTGCGCCGTAAAATGTAAGGGTAAAACCGTCCATAATTCTATAGGTGATAAAGTCCTGATACTAGGTGATATAGTAGTGATACAATGGTGATAAAGGGATGATAGAAATTGATGTTTGTGTTTACTTTTGGTTTCTTGTTTTGTTTGATTTCTTCTACTTTTCTTTACTCATTTCTAGTATCCTGAATTGTATTTTCCTTTGTGTTGTGTTAAATAAGTGTTCTTTACTAATCAAACTAGAACTTTGTATAAGCCTCCAGTTCATCGTGAGTACAATCCCGTATTTACAATTCTATACTCCAATAAATTCGTATACTTGTAGGTATTTTTAATTGGTGATTAGCACATTAATTTGTGCCAGCCAATTTTTAATACAACATCAAGCAATGCATTATAATCCAGGACCCAAGGAATCCTCCAATTGAGACAAAAACCTATTTGGTCTTTAACATAAGGCTCTTTGAATACTAGCCAATCTAGCTAGAATAAGAGCTTTCTTTTCGTTTCAAGTGGCCAAAAATATTTGGTTCCACTTTTTTAGAGGAGCAATTAACCCATAGGACTTATCAAGACCAGAACCACCAGTCTACCTTCATTTTGTTTACAAATCTTTGAAACTTCCGTGCTGCATCCACATCATTTCAAATCTAAAGGGTCTGACATTTGCAGAAGAGATCATGCGGAATGGAGAGAGATTTTAATGGGACAATGGTAAATACAATTAGGATACTAGAAATGAGTAAAGAAAAATAGAAGAAATGAAACAAAACAAGAAATCAAAAGGTAAACACGAACATCAATTTCTATCACCTATTTATCACCATAGTATCACCCTGGATTACCACTGGATCACTACTTTCTCACCTATTTGGAGAACAGAGGACAATTATGGACGTTTTACCCTTATATTTCCGGCAACATCGACAGAATGTAAAAGATGACCAATGGACCGAATAATATAGAGTTGATGGACCATTTGATGAATAATTTAATTAGGGGACCAAATGTAAACCGGGTATAAGTTTGAGGACCATTTGAGTAATTAATCCTAGTTTATATTAAAATACAAATATTAAAAATAAAGAAAAGGGAATTGTCTACGCATAAAATAACAATTTCAATACCAAAACACCAGACCGGAGAAGTTCATCAAAAAATAAAAAAAAAAAAAAAAACACCAGACCTGGAGAATGAAACCAAGGAGAATCCCCAAATCTCATTTTGCGACACAAATTGCATGTTTCAAAATTTAATAGACTAAAATATGATCTAAGCCAAGTCAGGAAATATTAATAAAATTTACCATTTAAATTTCTGTAATGTATTTTCAACGTAAATAATGAAAAAGAAAAATTCACATGTCTGACTAATATGAAAAGAGAACCAAAAAAAGAGCCCATAATGTTGGTCAAAATTTGGGCCTATTAGAAAAAAAATTGAAAACTGGGTTTGGGTATAAAATTGCTTCAGTTTAATTTAGGGAAGCTTATACAATGAGGAATTTAAATACAATGATTATAACATAGTGACTTAAATGTAGATATTTTATTTTGTGAAAAAATATCCATTGTACATAAACAAAATTATTGATTTTAATTTCAATTTTACGTGTTTTGTATTGGCTCCTATGTCACATGTAACGGATTATGGGCATACCGCCATTATTGGCATCATGGGTAATTATCTCTAACAATGAACTTTCTCTTTTCAAAAAAATAAATATAAAATAAATAAACAAAATCAAGTTAACGTTAATGTTTGGTCCAATATATTCAATTAGATGTGTCATTAAAAAAATTTTCAATTAAGAGGAAAGTGATCCAATCTATTCAATTGTTGTTACATACACCTTTTAAAAGAGGGGTCAGATTTTTATTTTTATTTTTCGTTTACACCAGAGTTAGAATATCGCTTTGTCAAAAACAAAAACATAGAAAATTATTTAGGTTAAAAATTACAACTTACACAAGATTCCTGGTAAGACAACAAGTAAATCAACTGATATGTTGGTTAAAAATTTAGTTGACCAAGAGAACAGTACATTAAAAATATGCCAATTTAAAATAAGAATGGAAAGTGACTTTGATGTTTAGTTTCTAAAGAATACTTGCGTTATATTATGATGGTATAAAAGACAAAATTGGAAGTGAAAATTGAGGGGAGGTTTTTTTTTTTTTAAACTTTAATATGTGCCCTTATTATCATACAATCATTTTCTTAACTTCAACCATTAGTTGTTTTCTTTCTTGTTTTGTGGCTTAAATGTCATAATTAATCCATCATTAATCTTTAAAACTCAAAATAAACTTGGTGTGTGTTGAGAGTATCATACATTGAAGGATCATAGTTTTGTCTTAATATTTAAATGATTTTGGTCTTCTCCATGCATTGCTAATTTATTTTGCGATGAAAATATAGACAATACTATTTATGTGGAAGGATGGAAGTGTTGTCTTAATCTTTAAAGATCTTGAGCTCTTCATTAATTGTCGAATTGATTTTTAGTTCAATGCTCACATTTTTAATAGTGTGTACGTGAATAAATAATTATCTATTATCTTTCAATATATGGTAGTTGTTTAGCTTCTTGTTGCTATAATAAAGAAAACTTTTAAATCATAATTAACATAATTAAGGTCAATTGTAAAAAGCTATAGCGACTTTGTAATAAGATGATATTGGAGAACCTCTTGCCAAGGGAAGAGGCTGCCTGACTTAAAGGGTTGCCAATTTCTTTCTTTTATAAAGAGGAGGGGGAAAAGCTTTTGGCATTTGCTTGTACAATTACGAATTAGTTAATTGAGCTTAATTATTATTATCATTATCGTCACTTCATTATTAATTAGGTGTTGCTGTGATAAGAAAATGGGAGTAGTCATGAAAGAAGTTGGAATATTGGTTGTGATAGCTTTATACTTTGCTTCCATGATTATTCCATAAGGCACTAGATTTAGGGTATCCTGAAAGAAGAAATCGAACGCAACTTCCAAATTTTGTCCAAATTAAAGGTAGAAGATGGATAAGTCCATTATGATCCACACAAAATGGTAGAATATCAACATCGTATAACTTATCCTTTTTTAATTCTCAAAAATGGAAAGCTTCAACTCTGCTTTCATTTTTACATTGAATCTTATGAGTATATAATCAAATATAATCCAACCATAGACACCAAACGTGTCCTTGGATTTGCCTCCCACTCTCCAACATGAATTCAAGGGCTCCTAATGTTGATTGTCTTTTGGGCAGCTAGCCTGTGCAAATGGGTCAATTTTATGAATTTAAGTGTACGTGCACACGAAGAACTAGATAACTCATAGCTGTAAGTGCACACGAAGAACTAGAAAAGACAAGAAAGATATTTAATTCTTCTCGCCTTATTACAATTAAGGTAAGAAAAAAAAACAGAAACTTGCGGTTTTTTTCTTCAAAACACTCAAGTGAAACGACGTCTTTCAGTAGACATAACCTAAAAAACAAACGCGTGAGTCGTCCTCTTCGAGAGTCGCAGCCAATTTGCAGACTCACAAAATTTCTTCCGGTTAGAAGTGTCCAGATCTGGCTCGCCTGGCCACGCCTTGCAACGCTCCTTAAGCCTTCCCGCGCTAAACGTGCAACTCGCGAAACAGTTGACCGCCTCGGGGATTTCTGCCGCCTCCCTCCGACGCGCTCGCCGAGGCGCGCGAAGGCATGTCTTTAAAAACACTGATTGGAACTTCCCAACTTTCATGGCGGTTAAAATTTCAGGTCTGGACTATTACTTGTATGAAATGATCTCTTTGAAGAGGGTGAAATCATTGTCAAGTTTGTTACAATCATTGCCAATTGAAAAAGAAAAGAAAAAAGAAAGCCTGTAGATAGATTCTTGCATGGTTCTTGTGTTTTTGTTAGCTGTACATTTTTGGCTATAGGCTTTCGGAGCTAGAAACTGATTCCTACGTATCATTTGTTTAATGTCAACATTTTTTTTTTGAATCAACTTATGAAACAAAGTCTAATCTAGTTCACAATGGATGGAAATAAAAATGAGGATGCCAATAAAGGCCACAGATGGCGGAGGAGATTCTTATGGGTAGTAATGCAAGAGGAAAATAATTAGGCATGTCATCACTGTCATTTCAATACATGAAAGCCCTAGAGGTTGCTCAGATGACACTGGATTCAGTAAGCATAGGTATTAAGTTCGACTTCTCCGACCTTGGAGTCTCATAAATTGCTGTAGTGGCGTCTGAACTTACCAGTGTAAAAAGTGGGCATTGGAATCTATTACAATTAAATCAAAGAGTGCATGTGCTAATTTATTTTTCAGAAGTTTCTTTGTTCCTTCTTCTTTGGCTGTTGAGATGTCCACATTTGCATCCATTTACTCTTCTAATTTTCTTGCAGGAAAGTAGGAATTTAGAGCCAAGCAAGAAGCAAGATAAAACAAGTGGGATAGGAAAACCAGGTCTGCCACAAAGGATCAGATTGTCATTCTAGCCTTCGGATACTCAGCAGGAGAGCTCCCCTCCACTTGTTACTGCATTGAAGGCCTCAGCTGAACAAAATGCTGCTACCTTTCACTTCCCTGGGCACAACAGAGGTCGAGCTGCACCATCTTCTTTGACTCAGCTTATTGGTTTAAAACCATTTCTTTATTTACCTGAGCTTCCAGAGCTCGACAACCTCTTTCTCCAAGAGGGCCCATTTTAGATGCTCAACAACAGGCAGCTAGTCTCTTTGGGGTCATTGGAGACGTGGTTTCTTGTAGGTGGTACCACATGTGGAATACAGGCAGCGATTATGGCTACACGTTCCCCTGGAGAAATTTTAATCTCCCTCGCAATTCACATATATCAGCCATATCTGCTATGGTATTGTCCGTGGAGTACCCAGTACATCATCCCTGATTATAATTTTGACTGGGACATTGCTGGTGGTGTCACTCCATCACAGGCAAGGCTACAAGAAATGCTGGTTATGGTTATTACTTAAAAATGAGACATAATTACAATTTATCACTTGTAAATATTTGTTATGTTATTGCTTAATATGAATGTAATGGTTAAACAATCAGTGGATAATACAAAAAGTTTCTTTTAACATTAAAAGGATGCTAACAAAATTATTATGATGAACTCTTTCTCCCTTTCATGTTCACATTATTACCATCTTTTTTGTTGAAATTTCTGTATATGACCCGAATGGGTGTTATAACAGGTAGAGACAGCAATCAAGGAAGTGGAGAAGAAGGGCAGAAGCCAGCTGCAGTTTTGGTCACTTCCCCCACTTATCATGGTATATGCTGCGACTTGAGCGAGATAACCCAATTGTGCCATCTCCGTGGAATCCCTGTGATTGTTGATGAGGCTCATGGGGCACATCTAGGATTTCATCCCCAGATGCCAAATTCAGCAATGCATCAAGGTGCTGATTTAGCTTATAATCCACGACAAGGTTCTTTGCTCTCTCACACAATCATCAATGTTACACATGTCAGGGAGTCTTGGAGATAGAGAGAAAATTTCAATATGTTCTTCAAACACTTCTACTTCTAGTCCTAGTTATCTGCTTTTGGCATCATTAGATGCTGCTAGAGCTCAAATTAGTGAAAACCCAGAAACTATTTTTGAAAGGCATTGCAATTGGCCATTGTAACTAAGAGAATACCACAAAGTAAAGATTCAGGTATTTCAGTGCTTGACGCTGAGGCCTTCCTGAATTTCCTGCTACGGATCCCCTGCGGCTTACCATAGGATTTCAACAGCTTAGCTTATTTGGTTATGAAGCTGATGAAATCTTATATGAGGATCATGAAATCATTTGTGAACTTGTTGAAACCCAGTCCATTACATTTGCAATGAACCTTGGAACATGTAGAGAGCATGTCCAGAGGTTAGTGTCGGGAATAAAGCATTTAGCGGCCACTTGTGCATCCACTCCGTCTGCTAAAAGGAAGGTCGAAGGTGGTAATCAGCCCCTCTTCCCCAGATATAGAAACAAGCTTGATTCCTAGAGATGCTTTTTTTAGTGGTAAAAGGAGAGTGAGTATTGAAAAGAGCCTCGGGGAGTTTTGCGGGAGCTTATATGTCCATACCCGCCTGGGATTCCGGTAATGGTCCCTGGCGAGACTATCACAAAAAAGCTTTGGATTATCTGCTAGATGTTAGAATAAGGTGCCGTCATCAGTGGAGCTTCTGATCCCCAAACCTCTTCGATAGTCGTCTGCAATATGTGCTGCTTGGCAGGGAGAAGGTACAGCTAATTCTTTTTAAAATTTTGTTCTGCTTCAAAAAGAGCAGCAATTCACATGAAAATGGAATGTTGATGTACAAGTTTATTTAACTACAATGAAATTATTCAAAAAAAAAAAGAAGAAGAGAAGAAACAAGTAATGCTAGAATCTAACCTTGGCATTCAGATTTTATTGCATGATCAATCAAGTTAAGTTTTCCATGGCATTAGTCAGATCCTGGGGTTTTTGTAAACACCATATGATAACACTTGACCTTACCGTATGTTTGAAGGTTCACTAAAATGTCTTGTCATTAAAATTTAGTCGATTTTAATTAGTAAGTTCAATTAAGTAACATATTGAGAAATATATTGTTTCATGATAATTATACAACAATTTAATATAAGAATTCCCCAAAATCAAAATATATTTACAAAATGACAATCATGTCCTAACCGGGTTGGCCAGGTCTAAGTTTGCAATTAGCCTGGGCCACTTACTATTCATACTTTCATAGGACAAACCTTGAACAGGAAAAAACATCCACCAAAACGCACTGACTGAAAAATTCCTCAGCCATTTGTCAGTTCAATACTAGAGAAAAAAAAAGAAAAAATAATCCCACAATCAGATAAAACAAAAATCTTGAAAGGCATTATTTGCCTTGCACCCCCAAAATAACCATTGCTTCTTCACCATATTTGAGCATATGCCAAAGCCAATTTTGGAGCATCTACCCAAAGAGTTAAATTTCACAATTCATGCTCTGGCACAAGACATGCAAATGTAAAGATGCAAGCCTAACAATCATCCGACTCAATTGCATATACATGTGAAATTGGTTTGCCTTACCTCTGACATGGCTAATCAAAAATGGACTTTCTTTCTATGAGAGTTTTTTTTTTACATATCACAGCCATAAAAACCCCCAGACCCCAAAATGATTCTCATGCGTTCAAACCTTTCCTTTTCTTGGGATATACTGTATATAACTTTGTATTATAAGGCAAACGGAGACAACACAATCAGACATTCAGTCAGCAAATAAAAACGATCGGACAGAGCTTCGCAGATAAATATGATTTCCAGATTGATCAGGCCCTTCTACCTTGACTCTGTGCTACCAGTATGCATTAGCCCTGTAAATCTTTGATGGAATTCTTGTCGCCCCGTTTCTTTGTTGGTCGAACAAAAGGATCAAACAGAGGTGCCTGTGAGTATGGAGAGCATGCTGGTCAGCTCAAGTTGCAAGTCTGTGGAGTCATCTGGACCAACCCAATGCCATGGGACTTACTGCAGCAGAAAGACAACTATCTAGTTCTGCGTTTATTTTTTTGCAAGCAGAGAAAGATACCATCTCTGAAGTAACAGGACGTCTAAACTCAAAGGTCTCTATGTCCCCAAGAAGGAGAAAAAAATAATAAAAATTCCAGATGGCAAATTATGCATCTTCCCCGCCGAAATTTTTTTTTTGTGCAGTATTAATTATAGACTGAATTGTCTAAAAGGAAAATGCTGTAGAAACAAATAGATGTGCAGGAACATAATGCACAGGACATCCCGCTCAAAGGTTTTGAGTCAACTGCATAATGTATTGCACAAGTCGAGGTCAATACATAAATGAATCACAGTATATGTGGCAGAAAGATGCATCGGTATATGGGGAAGCACATACACCTTGCAGCATCGCCTAACGAGTGTAAATTTCCAAACACATCAACTTACTCACCTTTATGGTCTGGTTTTCAATATAGAGAAAATATGCAATTCCCTAGTTTCTTTTAGGTATACTTTAGACTTCGGCAAGCAGGCAACGGTGGAAGCATTTCTACTGACTAGGACAAAAGCAACTAATGGGGATAAGCATCATCAGGAAACAACGTCATTCCATATCGACTACGGGGCATAATCTACTGGAAACAGAGTTGGAAGTACAAAACTATATATTGTATAAGAATTCATACCTTCTGCACCAGGTTCAAGAAGTCTATCGGCAGCAGAAGAAGCTGTCAAGTGAGCTGGACGCTTCTTTGACATAATTATCAGGACGCTT